>OX465104.1:14106240-14168072 GCA_949987565.1 Luidia sarsii | reverse complement strand
CCTCTACTTGTAAGCAGACCACGGAACAAAGAGTTCCCCAATCCCTTTGAGTATCCTTTTGAACACGAGGATCATGTACCAAAATGTTGCTGACTGACTGCCTGACTGACTCAAGTGACCAGTAGTTTATTAAGTCAAAACCATAGTAAGTCTGATGGGTTTCAAGGATTTTTTTTTTTAAGATGGCCAGCAGCAAAGCGCTGGCAAAGCGTGATCGATTAGTTAAATTATTATTATTCATGGTTTATTTTTCCACAAGTCTTGCAACCCGAAGGTTGAATTGCACCGTGGTTACATCAGTAAAAATTTACATATATCACTTTAAAATATAACACACAAAGAAAGTAATTTTAAGAGAAATTTACAAAACACAAACTAAGAAAAGATTTAAATAATGTACACGCAGAACACAAAAATACTAGGTGGACTCATACACACAATATCAAAAATGCAGGACAATCAACTTAAAAGATAAGATGTCATGTTAAGATGTCATGATGTCATGTTAAATGATGTAATGATGTCGCCAGAATCTTGCCAAAGTTACTACCAGGCTAGTTTCTTTAAAACCCAATCTTCCAAAGTCTGTGTAAATCCATTCCTTGACACTCCTCCTGTAAAAGACACTAGGGAGGTTGATTACATGTACATGTGCTTTGGGCTCTCCTCAACTCTAAAAAAAAAAAAAAAAAAAAAAAAATCTGGTAATTTAAGACCAAGCCCCGGGTACCAATTTTGAGCACCACAGTCTCAAGAATGCGCCACAGGGTTGATGAAAATCATATATTTTTTAGTTTTGTTTTGTTTTTATTATCGTACTAGCTTCTAACCTTTGTACATCTTGAAAGCTTCAAAATTGGTTTCAAGTAGCCTGGAATAAAAAAAGAAAGATATATACACAAAAAATTGGAAAGGAAACTTTGGAAGGAAGAGCCAAGGTCCGAGTTCTCGGACCAAGAGGGACTTTGAAGTCAGTGCCACTTGGTGGCAGGGTTTGAGTTGTTACGCCTGTGTTCTTCTCTGTCTTCTCTCCACCCTCGGATGGCGTGACAGATAGCTCTTTGATGGGAAGCAGTGCGATGGACCGGGGCCGATTTCACAGAGCCGCTTAAGCATCAAAATGTGTTCAAGCGCAAAAACTCATGAGCCACAGGATCCCCTTGCCAACCCCAAACTTCACTTTTGTTTCATGCTAAGTAAAGAAGAGTGGAATACAAGTCAAAAGCAATGGACATCACATCGCAGTGGAGTTTGTTATCCTGCTTGCACGAGGAAGACTTTAGCTGCTTAGCAGATTTTCACGCTTAAGCGGCTCTATGAAATTGGGCCTTGATCTTTGCGTGTGTAGCCCTCTTCTTCTTCTTCTTCTTTTTTTCCTTTTACAAAAGTCAGAGCCCTTGGGATTATAGGGCAAGCGCAAATGAGGAGGCTGGAATTGGTTTTGTGCCTGGACCGTTTGGTGTTAAGTCCCATCAGGAATCGCCTGTTTTCTGGTGTGTCGTTTGGATCCAGTGGCCAGGCTGAGCGCAGGTGACATTCAGGCCTACTGTCCCATCTCTCCACCCCACCCCACCCCCCCCCCCCACAATTTAATTTTTTGATTATTTGGATCGAGATTCAAACTCCACTTTTGGGGGCTGTGTTTGGACACAATAAACGCAATTATTAGTGGGATTTGAATCGCGATTCAGACTCCACTATTAGTGCAACTTTTCTAAATTATCGCATTTCTTTGCCACGCGGTGCGAGTGGGAATGCTCCACTGAATCGCACTGTTTTTGTTTTTTGTTTTTTAATCGCACAATGCAGCGCTCACGCTCTGACTGATGGGAAGTGCCGTGCTTGTTTATATGTCTCCCCGCATGGGTCGCCCTCAAGGATACACGCACCATTGGACCAAAATAGCCAACTACATTCTGCTCGGGATTATTTGACTAAAAAATAACCTGCTTTTTGAATTGCGATTCAAATCGTGATTATTTGCACAGTGGGAACGGCACCTCTAGATGCCATGTTCACAACAGCCTCAGTCCGTGACATACAGCCTGCCAATCAAGGTTGTCGCTCCCTCCTCTCTCTCGCCCTCCCTCTCCCCAAACCTTCTCCCTTTTTTACCCTTTCCTCTCCTGCCCCCACTTGTGTGCGTGGGCGTAGAATGTGCTCTGGTGTTATTGGGTGCCTTCCCCCAGTAGCCTCATCAGTTGTTGGGCAGGAAGTCAGTTGCAGAAGGAATATCTGAAATTGTTGAGATGGTTGAAGGCTTCTTCCTCGCTGTCTCTCTGTCTCTCTGCCTCTCTGTCTCTCTGCCTCTCTGCCTCTCTGTCTCCCTGTCTCTCTGCCTCTCTGCCTCTCTGTCTCTCTGCCTCTCTGCCTCTCTGTCTCCCTGTCTCTCTGCCTCTCTGTCTCCATGTCTCTCTGCCTCTCTGCCTCTCTGCCTCTCTGTCTTTCTGCCTCTCTGTCTCTCTGTCTCTCTGTCTCTCTGTCTCTCTGTCTCTCTGTCTCTCTGTCTCTCTGTCTCTCTGCCTCTCTGTCTTTCTGTCTCTCTGTCTCTCTGCCTCTCTGTCTCTCTGTCTCTCTGTCTCTCTGCCTCTCTGCCTCTCCGTCTCTCTGCCTCTCTGCCTCTCTGTCTCTCTGTCTCTCTGTCTCTCTGTCTCTCTCTCTCTGTCTCTCTGCCTCTCTGCCTCTCTGCCTCTCTGTCTCTCTGTCTCTCTGCCTCTCTGTCTCTCTGTCTCTCTGTCTCTCTGTCTCTCTGTCTCTCTGCCTCTCTGTCTCTCTGTCTCTCTGCCTCTCTGCCTCTCTGCCTTATATGCTTATATGAAAGGTAGTGCTTTGACACGATGTGAGTCTTAATGTTAACTTCGGGCATGCAGGGTCAGGATGCAGCATTTACACTGTGAGGATCCACAGGAACACCACCAGATGGGTGGTTCATGCTGGAACCCAAGTCTGGCTCAGTGGAGTGTCCATCGCTCAGAGAATTGCCTATATATTGTCCAGAAGACTAGAATGAACTGGGTACACTTGATGAAGAGAAATGCAAGCTTCATCAATCAGCGTTAGGCATTGCCCCAGGCCCCTCTCTACAACAGAGGCATCCACCCCTCCCTCCTCTGCCTCCCTCCTGCCCTCTCTCTAACGTCCTTAACATCCCTTTGCCAGCCTGCTGACTTCCCTACCCACCTACCTCTGCCTTTCTGTCTGTCTATGTATCTCTCTATTTCCGTGTTCTGTCTCTGTCTCTGACTGTCTCTGTCACTGCATCTGTCTCTGTCTCATTTCTCTTTCCCCTCTCTCTGTGCCTCTGTCTGCCTTTCTCTCTTTCACTCCCCCTCCCTTTCTCGGTCTTTCTGCTTGTCTCTTTCCCCCTATCTGTCTGTCACTCTGTCTCTCTTTCTCTATTTGTCTTTCTGTACCTGTCGTTCATTCTCCCTCTGTCTGGTTGTCTCCCACCTTTCTCACTCCCCCCTCTCTCTCCCCTTTCTCAACCTCTCTCTCCTCCTCCCCCCTCTCTCCCTCTCTCCCCCCTCTCTCTATCTCACCCTCTTTCCCTCACTCTCTCTCCCTCTCTCTCCCTCTCTCTCTCTCTCTCTCTCTCTCTCTCTCTCTCTCTCTCTCTCTCTCTCTCTCTCTCTCTCTCTCTCTCTCTCTCTCTCTCTCTGCATCTCTCCCATCCCTCATTCCCTTAGGCCCTCAGGAAATTACTTGACAACAAATTCAGCCATTGTGATCCAATCTGGACCTTGAACTACACTTATGGCAGACCCATCACTCCTTGGGGGCACAGGGAAGAGAAGAGAAGAAAAAAAGAAAGAAAAGTAAAAACCACAGGTTTCCTGTCAGGAAAGTTAAAGCGATACCCAAATGTTGCAATCTGCAAACTTAAAATGCCCCTAAACTGGAAATCTCACAAATTTAGAGTGGGATCCATGCAGGACCTTTTCCCAAACACCAGACTAAGGACTGGCACCAACTTGTCTGGTCTCGGCCTCCTCTGATGGCTGGTATGTAATAATGAGAGTGTGGAGTGACATAATAAAAACACATCATTCACATTGTACTTGTGTACAAAATGCAGAGTACCAGCCATCTGTTTACATTGCATACAGTTCCGACAGTGGTCAGCAGCTTTTTTGATTACCCAGTATATCATCATTTCAAAGGATTCTATTTGTAATGAATAAAGAAAATTTAATAAGAAGCTCTTCTTGTACTGTATTCAAGGAACTACCTTGGAAGTAAGTGTGGCCAAACAGAAGTGTAGAACAGGGATTTTTGTTTGCTCATGTCCACACAGGCCAACAGATCTCCATGCAAAAAATAAATAAAAATTGAGGCAATTGTGGGCAGAGGATGGGTGTGTCCTTGAGGGTGGCCCATGCAGGAAGAACGCGAGCGATGCATTGTGGGATAAAAAAAAAAAAACGCTGCGATCCAGCGGAGCGTTCCTACACGCACCATGTGGCAAATAAACGTGATCATTTAGAAAAGTCTCACTAATAGTAATAGTGGAGTCTGAATCGTGATTCAAATCCCAATAAAAATCACGCTAATTGTGTCCACACACGAAGAGTGGAGTTTGAATCGCGATTGAAAAAAATCACGTTTATTCGGGACAGTAGAAACGGAGCTATTATTACCCTAAATAAAAGTTTTTTTGTTTTTTTTTTGGGGGGGGGGGGTTGGGCTGGGGTGAAGGGGTATCAGCTTGGCCTTTAATTGGTGGAGTGTGCCAGCCTGTCTGCTTCAGAGAGGGGTGCAGTGGGTCCTGTTTTATCTACCCCCCCCCCCCCCCAGTGGTGAGAGGTTTAATTGGCCTGCCTTTTTCATTCATTCTCCTTCCCCCACCTGCTTTCAACCCCACCTCACCCCCACCCCTCAAAAAAAAAGCCCCTTCCTGTTTACAAGGCTGGAGACCCAGTGACTACCCATCATCTAGGTTAATTGAGGACAACCCCCACAAAATGAGCTGCTTAAGAGATCCCGTTAACCAGTTGCTAATTAATCTGTTGAGATAACTGCTTTAAATGACAGGTCTTTTTTTATCTGTGGGTTTCTTCCTTCCTGTAATTCCATGGTTATACTAATGAGTGGCACAGCTGCACTATATAGCTGGCCCAGTTGGTGCGTAGCTAGCCAGAAGTGAATCGCAGTTGAACAAAACATTGTTGTTGTTTTTTGTGCACGTTCACACACGGTAAAATTAGCAAAGAGTGAATCGCGATTCACAATTTTTATTTTTTTATTATTTATTGGGCCTAGCACCTTTATTTAGCACGATTATTTATTCCTGGCACCTAGCAGGACCATCTCAAAGGCAGAGTGACAAGGACAAAACAGATACATGTACTAGAATGTACACAAATGTTTTTGGTTGTTTTGGTTGTTTTTTCCCCGCCAAACTGCTCATACCTGAGGCTGAAAGTGACCTTAGAAATGGACTGCGCATGCCTGAAATGTGACCCAGTCGGAGCATGGAGAAAGGAATCTATTTTCCTTCCTCCATGGTCGGAGGCACTTTCCGGACTGCAGTTGGTTTGCACGCACCCTGCCTTTGAATGAAGAAGGGTCCTGTTACATTTGAAATGTCAGGTCTTGATAAAGGATTGTAGATTTGCAGTTTGGTCATATATAAAGTCAGTGTGGCGTTTGCAACATGTTTGGACCATTGTACTTTGTGGCTCTCTTCTTTTCAGAATCACCCAAGGTGAAATTGACAGACTCTGTTGGCTGCTCTGTTAATGCCACTTGTTTAATTTCCAAACTTCACACTGGTCGGGCAGAGACTGCCTTTCAAATATCTGCTCATGGTTTACAAGTGCTTACATGGTATTTCTCCCTCTTACTTGTCCGACTTACTCACTTTATATCAACCTGACAGTGGGACTCTGATCCACTGATGGTACCATACTTCACTGGCTGCCTATCAAATAGCCCCTCATGGTATTTCTCCTTCTTACTTGTCCGACTTACTCACTTTATATCAACCTGGCAGAGTGGGACTCTGATCCACTGATGGTACTATGTACATGTACTTCACTGGCTACCTATCAAATATCTCCTCGTGGTTTACAAGCGCTTACATGGTATTTCTCCTTCTTACTTGTCCGACTTACTCACTTTATATCAACCTGACAGTGGGACTCTGATCCACTGATGGTACCATACTTCACTGGCTGCCTATCGAATATCTCCTCGTGGTTTACAAGCGCTTACATGGTATTTCTCCTTCTTACTTGTCCGACTTACTCACTTTATATCAACCTGACAGTGGGACTCTGATCCACTGATGGTACCATACTTCACTGGCTGCCTATCAAATATCTCCTCGTGGTTTACAAGCGCTTACATGGTATTTCTCCTTCTTACTTGTCCGACTTACTCACTTTATATCAACCTGGCAGAGTGGGACTCTGATCCACTGATGGTACCATACTTCACTGGCTACCTATCAAATATCTCCTCATGGTTTACAAGCGCTTACATAGTATTTTTCCTTCTTACTTGTCCGACTTACTCACTTTATATCAACCTGGCAGAGTGGGACTCTGATCCACTGATGGTACCGTACTTCACTGGCTACCTATCAAATATCTCCTCATGGTTTACAAGCGCTTACATAGTATTTTTCCTTCTTACTTGTCCGACTTACTCACTTTATATTAACCTGGCAGAGTGGGACTCTGATCCACTGATGGTACCGTACTTCACTGGCTACCTATCAAATATCTCCTCATGGTTTACAAGCGCTTACATAGTATTTCTCCTTCTTACTTGTCCGACTTACTCACTTTATATCAACCTGGCAGAGTGGGACTCTGATCCACTGATGGTACCGTACTTCACTGGCTACCTATCAAATATCTCCTCATGGTTTACAAGCGCTTACATAGTATTTTTCCTTCTTACTTGTCCGACTTACTCACTTTATATCAACCTGGCAGAGTGGGACTCTGATCCACTGATGGTACCGTACTTCACTGGCTACCTATCAAATATCTCCTCATGGTTTACAAGCGCTTACATAGTATTTTTCCTTCTTACTTGTCCGACTTACTCACTTTATATTAACCTGGCAGATCGGGACTCCGGTCTTCTGATGATTATCTTCTTCTGTTCCTACTGGGTCAAAATCTTTCAGAGATACAAATAGCTCTCTATAGCTGGTCCCAAATTGTGGAACTCTTTCCCCATTTACATCAGGAATGCTTCCTCTGTCATTATTTCTAGGAATAGACTCAAAACATTTGTTCTCATATTGGCCCATGTATTGTACAACACTGTGTTATCTGTTTCTGTAAAGGCACTTTATAAATACCGGTACCCATTGTTAATATTATTATTATTATTGTATCAAAAATTAAGAGGGCCTGATGTTCGTAGGACCTTCTCACAGGCAGAATGACAGGGACAAAACCAAATAATAAGGGGAGAGCAATAGGGATACGGATGACAGAGGAAGGACATAGAGTATAGCTGATAGTGCAGGGAGTAGGTTGTAGATTGGGGGAAAGACCAAAGGGAAAGAGTCAAAGAAAGAGAGAAGTGGAGGAGTGAACACAAAAGAAGGATACCCCAGTAATCAGTAAGCATGCAAGGTGTTGGTCATTCCCCTGCTGAATGTTGAGGCCATGCGGTTGAATTGTCTGAAGACACTTCATCCACATTGTCCGCCGGCTCATTGTTTGTGTCATATTGGGAAATGGTTTGTCGAGAAAAAGTTTAGATGGTCTGTCTTTTATTTTTAATATCTTGGCCTTTCAAATAAGCCTCTTATAAAGGTCTAAAATTGGCAGAGCACTCACTAACCGAAATGTTGACGTACAGAGCCAAATCTTCTAGTTTAATCCAATGTTTGCATTATTCAAATTGTTTGTGTCATCCCTTTGGGACTATTTCGGTTCTTTCTTGCTTTGATGAAACCACCCCCCCTCCCCTCCCTCTAAAAATAGAAAGTTTGCCTTTGATAATAGCACAGGGTCCCAAATGTTTCCAATCTCAATGGCCAGAATACGAAAGATTTGATTTGTCGCTTTTCATCTTTGGCAAATGAAGCTGAGAGCCTAGGGCATCCATTGCAATTAGGTGGGTCTTTGCATTGGAGACTTCCCCCACTGTTCGCTATCAGCGGCTTCTATCTGCCTCCTGGCTTCTCTTATCCCCAGCTCATTTGACATCATCACTTCCTCTTTGACCTCCTCCTTATCTGCCAGGGGAGAGATAGGTCTGTCTCCTTCCTGGCTCTGTCTCCCTCTCCCTCTCCCCTCCCCCCAACCCCTTTGCCTTCTTGAGCTACGCTCAGGCCCCCATGCACTCTGGAGGAAGCAGGGGGGGGGGGCTGGAGAAGTGGCACCTGGCTGGGTTAATTGGTGCTGGATTGGCTGGGCTTGGCTCAGCTGGTCTCATTCGTTGTGACCTCCCCCCCCCCCCTTCTGCCTCTCTACTCAAACTACTAAAAAACCCTGTCAAAGTCGCAGGTCTGCTTCCTGCTGAGGTCACACGCACAGTCTCCTTCCCCAGCCCCCAGTCCCTGCCACTTTTCTATGGGAACCCAAACCGCTGCGCACCGTGAGCTGGTACAAAGCAAACGCTGCTCGTTTTTTTCGTCACAAATTCATCCACATTCAACAAGTTGAAACAATTTTGCCGTCAGATTTCATGCACTTTGTCTTGAGCTTTGTCTTGTTCGGCGATGGTATTCTAGAATGGTTGGCCACTTTGGCTGCATCCATCGTGTACATACACACACCGACTGAGAGTCTCACTGACATTGGTGTTATCATCTGCTCCCCCCCCCCCGAATCCCGAATCCGATGACTCTATGTGTTTGTTGGTAGCAGAGGGCTTGGTAAAAAAAGAAGAAGAAGAGGGGATCAGTCGCCATAGCTGTGCCCTACTTGACCTCGGCCTGACATGATGACTCTGACAGTGCCATAGTCATGGAGCTGTTAAGCATGCTCAGTTCATTCCTGCTCGGTCTGCCAATCAGGAACTGTCCTCTGTGTCCAGTTTGATTTCGGTCAACCGGAGGGAGAGGGGAGGGGGGGGGGGCATCCATCTCTACCCCCTTCCCTCCTGATGGCCGGAGGGATGTCTGGTCTTAGTGCCCTTCAAATGCCCAGTCTCTTTTTCGTTCTATTTTTAAGACACACCGCATCCATTGACTGAGAGGCGTCAAGAGATCTAGAGAACATAATTGGACACCCACTTCTTCTAATTCAAGGGGAATTGTGTCCACTGTGCACAAATCCTTTGCCCCATTCATTTGCCAAGAGATAGCTTCGTTCTGTCTTTGAGAGACGGTCCTGCCAGGATCGGAACGTCAGCCCCTCTAGATTTTCGAGAAAAGATCTCTTTTCAGTTAATATTGGTTCAATCATTGAAAAGATAATAAATTGTTCAATTTTCAAAAAGTTCCCAGTCAGTTTTTCCTTTATTTGTTTGACCAGGGTTGGACTTAAATTTGGAAAAGCTGCATCCACTTTGTGTGATCCCTGAGCTGCTGTAGCCAGGCTTACAACAATTGGTTATTTGCATCAAAATGACCTTGGGGGCGTGATCCCTGGAGATATATGGCAGTTAATGGTTCAATTGCTTCTGACTGGTGCCCCCATCCTGGCAAAGACTATTTGACTAGTTGACTATTTGAGAGAGGCCACCATTCTAAGGCCTGGATAGCTCAGGTGATAAGAGCACTGGTACGAAAAAAACAGAGGTCTCAGGTTCAAATCCCAGTCCAGTCAATTTTTTTTTTGCCGTTTTTCAAGTACGTCAATAGTTCCCAGTCAGTTTGTCCTTAAAAGGAAAAAAGCCCGGAAAGTTTTCAAACTGGGTCTGAGAGACGCAACGTTCAGAATTCAGACAACGCTTTTTTGTTAACCATTGAACCATTTGTGTGAACCATTTATAACATTCAACCTGCCTGTTGCAGTATTGAAGCGGGTTGAGATTTTACAACCCTGGTCCTTACCAGGGTTGATTTTGATCCGGTTAGGTCATTCTACCCGGGTTGACACGGGACTGAAACTTGAAAAGGGGTTAACAAAAATCTTGGGGTTCGATCCACATCCAACCACGAGATTTTGGACAGTGTGAAAAGGCCTGATGCTCCCTTGCATAGTGCCCCCCTCATGCCATTCCCCCACAAAGACTTCCCTCATTTGTAGGAACAGGTTTGGGGTTTGCAGTTTGCAGTGGCCCTGCCCCCACACCTTCCTTCCTGGCCATTCTAGCACCACCCCAGCACCCGCTCCACCCCCACCATCATCACCCCACCCCATCCCCATGATCACCCCACACCCACTTGCCAGACAAACAATTTATCTGCAATTAACTGTCCATACCTTAGTGTCTAGGGGCCCCTAATTCATCTCCCAGTCCCTTCCTTTACCACTGAGTAATTGGTGATGGTATGTATTTTGCACTGATATATTAATTGCCATTTGTCAGTTGAGTGAGTTGAGTTGAGTGAGTTGACTCAGGATTCCACTTCCCCCCCTTCACCTCCTTTCTCCTTCAAAATCCTTCTCATGAAACTCACCACTCAAGTGGTAGCTCAACTGATCATTTTGATCTCGCATCTTGGATTGTCTTTACTCAAAGTTTTTACTGTTTTTTTTTGGGGGGGGGGCTGCATTATCTTGTAAAAGGGAGGGTCCTTTTTTATCTGAAATAAGGAGAGGGAAAGCGAGACAGAGGAGAGAGGGAGCGAGGGGAGTTGCAATGAGGAGAGAAACAGATCAGAGGGACAGACAGATAGAAAGATAGAAAGATAGAGTAGAGAGACAGACAGGAGATAGACCAAGAGAGAGGAAGAGACAGGGGAGAGAAAGGGAGAGGAGAGAGAAGAGAGAAATTGAGAAGAGAAGATAGAGACACAGAGAGACAGAGAGGAGATAGACACAGAGAGAGTGGAAGAGACAGATGAGAGAAAGAAAGAGAGAAAAGAGAAGAGAAAAGAAGATAAAGAGGAAGAGAGAAGAGGAAGAGAGAAGAGAAGAGAGAGAGAGAAGAGAAGAGAAGAAAAGAGAAGAGAAGAGAAGAGAAGAGAGAGACACAGAGAGAAAGAGACAGAAGAGAGAGAGGGAAAGAGAGAAGGGACCAGAGTAGGGAGACAGAGGAAGGAAGAAAGATAGGAAAGACAGAAAGGAGAGACAGTCAGTGAGAGAAAGAGAGAAGAGAATATGACAAACTACTGAAAGATGAGAGACTTAGACAAGAATGTGATCTGGTAAATTTGGAGCAAGGCATTTCATTTGTCAGATTTGGCTTGAATGTCAATGGTTGTTCCTTTGGATGCATTGAAGACATCTTTAAATAGCAACACCGACTGGGACCAGAATGGCAGCAGTGCGTGCGATAAAAAAACCACACAGTGCCCAGCCATGCATTCCCAATCACACAATCACACCAAGGGCAGAGCGAGTCTGTCAGTCCCAGACCACTCCGTACCCATGCCGCAACTCTCAAAGAAAAAGCATCAAGTAAACCTGTCCATCCCAAATCGGGTGACCATGGAACCAGATGACTGGCCCTTATAAGAAGCATGCAATTATGCAACGACGTGACTTGTTTTTCCCTCTGATCCCAAAACCTAAAAAAGCCTAGTCAAACCATGGTCAAACTCAGCGCATTACTCGTGCATTACCAACACTCCATGGTGTATTTGGGTCTGATTTTTTGTATATTATTTTTTTTTTTAGAGGGGGAGATGTCTTCCGTGGCCATACTGTAACGCTTCCATCCTACCAATCTTCTACTCCAACCCTATGGAAAGCAATTACATGACCGATATCCCTCCCCTCCCTCCCCCCCCCAAAAAAAAGGGGGGGTGGGGTTCCGGCCTGTTGAGGGGGGGGGGGTACAGTATTCCCTCTGCCTAGCAACAGCCAATAGGAGGGCTTGGACTGGTTGCCATGGCACTGCATGGTAGTCAGACAACATCGGGTGATTCGGGTCCTGTGGAGTATTAGGGAGTTGGTTACCAGTTGGATTCCTGGTTGGTTGGTTCACTCGGTTGGTTGAGTGGAGTTGGGGGCTGTTTTGTTGCTGTGCAGTGTGGATGAACATCCCGGTTTCCTGTCAGAGGGAATCATTCCCTCTCCTCTCTGATATCTTTTTAGGATTGTGTTGGCTTCCGTACGTACACTTGGGCACAGTACAGCTGCAGTACTTTGCTGTCACCTTAAATCATCTCAAACTAGGTCCAGCTTATATTTTGCAGTCAGTGAATCATACCATGTCAATTATGGACATGATTACTGGTAGCTTGTCAGAAGTCCAAGCAGTTCCACTTACACACACAAAAATCCAAGCACCAATGAAAGGTCTTGCTTGGAACGAAATGTCCGTCCCTCGACTAATTGACTATTCAGAGAGGCCATCATCTAAGGGCTGGATGGTTTGATTAGAGTGCTAGTACGGAAAACGTGGGTTCAAGTCCCAGTTTTCTTTTCCAATTTTTTTTTCTTCAATTTGTTCAAAAGTTGCCAGTCAGTTTGTTCGATATTATTTTGATGAAATAATTAGAGAGGATTCAACATTTTGACTGGACTCTGGTCTGAACTCACTGACTCTGATGAGCAGGAATTGTACAAATCTAAAAAAACAACAATCCAGTTCAGAGGGCATGTTGTATTGGTCTCAGCAGGTTCTCAGAGACACGAAGGACAAGGTCAAGATTACTACACTTATCCAGGGAGACTTATCCAGAGTGGCAATTTTTTTATTTTCCAACTGGACATGGAAAGTGCCTTGACCACACACTGTCAAAGCCGTTATGTCATGCTGAGGTCAACCTTTGCACCGGTCATGGCTACTAGTTCACACTTTGCAAGTGCTTTGCTACAACCGGTGAAGTCATCCTGTTTAGGGTTTGGGAAATGAACTTGGTAACCACCGTGACATCCCTTACTGGTATGTGCACAGGATGCAACCAAGCAGCCAGCTATTCTACATTTGTGACCCGGCACAGCATAATGAGGAATAAACCCCACTTTTGAGATTTTGAGGTTTTCTAATGATGTGAAAGAGTATACCATAAGCTTTCAAATGATATCAAAATATAATATCCTCTAATTACTTAAAATGTCCGAAAATAAAAAAAATAAAATTGATTTGTAATCGAATTGTGAAGATACTTTAACTTCAGGCGTTGTTTACTCAAAAAGTGTTTGGTGGGATATTCCTCATGTCGTTGTGCCGGGTCACATTTGTTATCTTGGAATGAATTCAGGATGGAAACAAGTAGCATTTACATTTGCACCACGCTCTCAATCCGGACAACTGGCTCCTTTCTCCCTGCAAACAATTGGGCTCCTTTCTACAAACGAATGGGAGCCTCTATGCAAATGATTGGGCTCCTTAGTTCAAACGATATTGGGCCTCTCTATGAATGATTGTGGGCTTCTTTGTATGCTCCATTGGGCTTCAATTGAGCAAGGATCATAGAGCAAGGATTCCTTGCTGTATGCATGATTGATTGGGCTTCTTTGTAAGATCATTGGGCTTCTTTTGTGTGATCAATTGAGCTTTGTATGATCATAGAGCAAGGATTCCTTGCTGTATGCATGATTGATTGGGCTTCTTTGTAAGATCATTGGGCTTCTTTTGTGTGATCAATTGAGCTTTGTATGATCATAGAGCAAGGATTCCTTGCTGTATGCATGATTGATTGGGCTTCTTTGTAAGATCATTGGGCTTCTTTTGTGTGATCAATTGAGTTTTGTATGATCAAAGAGCAAGGTTTCCTTGCTGTATGCATGATCGATTGGGCTTAATTGTAAGATCATTGGGCTTCTTTTGTGTGATCAATTGAGCTTTGTATGATCATAGAGCAAGGTTTCCTTGCTGTATGCATGATCGATTGGGCTTATTTGTAAGATCATTGGGCTTCTTTTGTGTGATCGATTGGTCTCCAACGCCAAGGAAATGAGTGTGACCTCAGCAGGAAGTGACCTTTGACTTTGACACTTTGACAGCGTATTGGCAAATCGCCAGGCCATCTGATGAGTACATCATGGTCTTCTGTCTTACATCACATCTTAAGAAGTGATCAGAGAGGTCAGAGAAGGGAGGAGAGTGTTGCCCCATCCTCGGCCCATGTACAAAGAGATTTCTTTACACGATAGGACAGTAGCCTGCCTGTGTAGGAAAGTATTGTGAGTTGCCCCCCCCCCCCAACAAAAAGTTGAGCATTGGTGCAAGGGTATTCGTGGTTAGGAAGACCATGGCAAGACCAACCATGGAGGAATAAGGACTCACTGGCTACGTTCAGACGGCGTGTTAGTTTAAAACCAATCAAGATAAAAAGCCATCTAACCACAGGGGGCAAGTCATAAATTTAAAACTCTGTGTGTTCAAACAGCGTACTACAGCAAGCAGTTAAAATCGGTTTGGTTTTATTTTCGGTTTTAAAAGGTCACACACTCTGCCCCTCATCAAGTGCGGACTTCCTTTGCATAAAGTGCGCGCTACACACACACACATCGTGCACACACAAATCGGGCAGTATCACCTGTTATGCAAGTGGAGCAGCCAGGCGGGTCAACGTCACTGCCTTAAACCAGTCGTTGAATGGCGATTGTGTCCTAACAGTAACAGGCTAACAGCGTTTTAACGGCTAAACCGGATCGGTTTTAGCGCTAAACCCTCCTCTTGAGCAGTTTTGAATTTGTGTTTTAGTGGCGAGTTAAGCCGGATCAATTTTAAATTTAAAACGGTGTCGGAGCAGTCAGACACACTTTTTAAAAACCGATAAACCGAGTTCAAATGGTAGTTTTAGCAAATTTTAAAATGCTGTCTGAATGTATCCACTGACCCATTGTGAACCCCCTCCCTCCCTCTTCTTCACCCCACACCCCCATATGGAGACCATTACTCTATAAATAAACAATTAACACCCCATCTTGTACCAGACATGTTAATAAGTTGATTGCTTTGTCCTGGTTTATCAAGTGAACCCCCCCCCCCTCTTTGTGTGGAAAGTTCCAAACCATTGATGTCAGGTACAGTTATTTTTTTTACTTTCTTTACTCTGTCTCCAAAGAGATGTGTCACATGGTGTCATCACAAACCTTGCACTTGGTACTTGCACTGCCACTGTGAAAAACCTTCAGTCCCATTGCCTTTGATCTACCCAGATTACCGTAGAGTAGACTCGTCCCACATATATAGTTGGGGCATGGAGGTAGGAGAAATCTAGCCATGACAACTGTGTGTTTCAGATTCACCCAAAAGATAAAGCCAGGTTTCCCCGGCGAGATTTTCTTTGAGGAATCGAAGGGCTTGCACTACTTGAAGTCCAAATGGGTCTTGGGATGTCAAAAGCAGAGGCTGTCTTTGAGTTTGACTGTGAAAAGTTGGCACAATGCATTTCAGACTTTATCCTCCTCTCCCTTTCACCCCCAACTAGAAACCAGCTCCAAGGGTTGGCTCTTTTATGTTTTGTTCTGGCAAGGCACAGATTATATCATATCGGGGCCAGGCAAATTGGTCCAGAAATACCGATCTTGACCTCCGAGGGAGAGATGACCTTTCACCTCCTCCTCCTCTCCTCCCCCCCCACCTAACCCCCCCCCCCCACCCTCCTCTTTTCCTCCTCTCCTCCTCATCTACATAATGACAGCTGCACGTGCTATGGGGTGTGATCTATGACGCTTGGCATAAATTTCGGACCCGTGGCTGTTTAGCAGCAGTGGTAGTGGTGGTGGTGATGGTAGTTGCAGTACTGACATAGGCTATCATTGCCTCTTGTTTGGAATATACCGCAGACTGGGGGGCATATTTTTTTTTTAATTATGAAAAGTAGGGGTCAGTGGAAGACCAGGTGTTGGTAAATCTTGGCCAGTTGGAGAGTGGATGGTGCGTGGTTGGAGCAGTCATCATTGACTGTTTATTGGGCTGTGGTAACCTCCTCCTCCTCCTACTCCTTCCTGGCTCCCCTACCCTATCCCTGGCCTGGTTTATTTGTACAAGCTGCATGAGGTATCAGTATGTGTGGCCAAGACCAGGAACACATCCTGGCTACTTCTGCCCATCCAGCTATCCAGCCAGCCAGCCAGCCAGCCAGCCAGCCAGCCAGCCAGCCAGCCAGACAGCCAGCCAGCCAGCCAGCCAGCCAGCCAGTCAAGTCAATTCATCAATCTCTCACTTTACAACAACAACAACAGCAACAGCAACAGCAACAACAACAACAACAACAACATAAAGTTCAGTGGGGTTGGGAGCGAGGTTAATCCTGGGATTGATTTCACTAAACTCGTCGTAACGATCAATCTCATTCTTAAGAAGATGAGCGATGCCCAGAAACCATATGGCCTAATGCAACTCACGATGGGTTCTCCGTCGTAAGTTGAGTTACAATGCATCGTCGGGCTTTGTGAAATCCAGTCCAACGATTTAGAAGAGCTTGTCTTTACTCTGGACAATTATTTGTGTTTTTTGGGGGGGTGGGGTAAATGATAATAAACCCCCTACCTTAAGCTCCGCTGCCATCTTGCAACATTTTTTTGACTGAGAACCAGCTTCCAGTGCCTGGGGCAAAGAAAAATACGGGCAATTCCAGTCGGAGGCTGTGGTCTCCAGAATGGGCCTGGTGGTCTGCTAGACTTTGGGGATGCTTTGGTTGTGGGTTGAGAAAAAGGGCAGAAAGAAAAGTTAAGCTGTTGTCCGCTTTAGTTGTCCTCTGTTTTGCTTTTGACTCTGACTGTGATGGGGAAAGAACAATAAGCTCCAAGTCATACAGAAGTTTTGCCAACTGCTTTACATATTTGACCGTCTTTCCTTCCTCCATGATTAGATCAGAAATGTAACATTTCTTTGATCCTAGCTTTGCTTCTTCTCAAAGGCAGAATGGCGATAATAAGAAAAGGATAATCAATTCATTGATTCAGTCCATGTTATCTCTACATGCAACTAATTGAGATTCTCCTGCTAGGATCGAAATGTCACAGCCTCTCAATTTGTGAGGATTTTAGATTTGTGGTTTGGAGAAGGTCTTTTTGCATTTTTGTTGAGAGTCGTGAGTGCTCTCTGATATGTGGGGGCTCTTTAGGCTACTTTGTACTAGGTGAACGTTTTGGTTTAAGTGTGTCCATCCAAAAATGCCAAATCCAATAGAATCTCTGGGAACATCCCATCCCATCCCATCATTTTCTCTAACTCCATCTCTAGTGAAGCTCCTCCCAGACTTGGCGTAAAACCTATCAAGGGTAGGCTATCTGTCTGCAAACTGCAAGGAATAGACATTCTGTTGGGAACCAGCCAACTTGTTGTATCTGTTGTCATACAGAGTGATTTAGCTGGTAACCAAACCACCCTCTGAAGCCATTGTTATAATTCAGGGCTCTTAAACCGCTTCCCCGGTGTCCCCCCCCCCCCACTGGCTGCAGGCTGCAGTACAGTAGTATACATTGTGTGCCAGTTTCAACCGGTACCCATCGTCCCAACCGCTGAAGTGATCATGCAGTTATACACAGTGCCAACAGAAGAGGCGCCCTCTAATCCTCTATACCAATCGCGACAAATGCCAGTTCTTTTGGGCACATTCGATGCAGTTTGATTCCCCTTGGGGAAAGTACAGATAGGTGTTGCGATGCTGTGAATAGAAACATCACGCAAACCCGAGTGTTTACAGGTTCTTCGTGCACAGTACACAGTCACAGCTGACTTGGTTTCCTTCTTGTGTCATGACACTTGATTTGTTTCGTGTTGTGGAAAAGGGTCCAAGGAGGCTGCAGTGAGCCTTGACAGTATGGTCTAGTTTCAGTTTTGTTCGTTTTTTGGGGGGTAGTTGATCTGTGGTGGTGAGGGGGATGGGGAGTCTCGTGCCAGGGCGCACTGTGGAGGCAGGACAGAGGCACGCCACGTCACCCCACCACAGCAACAACAAGCATGCAGGTGAGGCCAGGCACGGCATGGGCAAGCCAAGACATCACCCCCCCCCCTAGCCTTGTGCCTGGCGTGTGGCTTGCCTCACCCCATGCTGGTGCTGGTAGTGAGGGGAGGGGGACTCCACCACAAGTACCCTTCAGGGGGTGTGGCCTAGCACCCACGCTGGCTTGGGTTCAATCTAGGCGCATGCCAGGCAACCAGCCAGGCAGACTCCCAACCTAAAACCCAAGCACTTCACCCTTGTCTTTCTTTTAAAAAAATACCTCAACTTTCCTCCTCACTCATGCTGGGTGCCCACACTCCAGCTGTCACCCCTGATTTACATCTTGGGTGAGCTAAGGCTAGCCCCCACCCCCAAGCCCTCTCAACTCTCTGTCCCCCCTCCTCCTCCTCTCCTCGGGATTGGCCAGTCCTGACATCAAGGGGGGTACTGGTGGTGGGATGGGAAGAGAGAGATGGGGGGGAGGGTTGGGTTGTGGTGGGGTTGGCAGGTCCATGCCACTGGGTGGCTTGTGGCAGCCCCGTGCCGCTACAGCCTGGTCACATGGCAGGCTCAAGCCCAGCCACACTCCTTAACCACCCATTCCATCACTCACTCACTGATGACAATAAGGTACTGTACACACAGCAGGTCACTGGTAGACGCTGAGATAGAGAGGGGGGGTGCTGATAAAGATAAGACTCAGACACACTCCCACAGACTGGAGGCATGTTGCCACGCACGCTTTTCCAACCAGCCAAGGAGGAGGAGGGAGGCGGAGGCTCACTCCGCTGGAATGTGAACTTTCTCCGCAGCCAGCCAATCAGAGGCGGGCCAGTGGTATCCCTCCATCTTCTATCCCTGTCTAACTCACTCCACCCCCCCCCCTTCTTGCATAAACATCAATGCACCGTGTACAGCCAACCAGCCAAGAGATCAACCTCCCTTCCCTGCCTGCCTCCCCTCCCCTCCCTCCTTCCCCAGCCAGCCAGCCTGCCAGCCAGCCCCAGCTCCAAGCCAAGGCAGGCCCTGATGCTCAGTTGGTCAGCAGGGATTGTAGGGTAGACCAGCAGGAGAAGTTGGTGGCGGTGGTGTTTTTTTTTTGCCTGCATCGGCTGGCGGCCTTGTCTTCCTATTCCGTAGTTGTGCGTCTCCCCCTGGCCCTAGATGCACCCTTGTCTTCCGGAAGCGCCAACACCCGACCTCTCTCCAGTCCGCCTTTTTTTTTTTTTGTAAATGTGAAGTCTTTTTTTATTTTTTTTTATTTTGTGTGGCCTTTTGTTTTTTTGGTGGAAAGTTTTATAGCATCCGTCCTACCAAGTGGTGTCTCCACGGATTATATTCACCAGTCTTGGAATTGATTCTCTGAATTACGTTCTTCTTCTTTGGAGTGGACGACTTTTTTTTGGTAAGAATCCGTATCCTTCTTCACAACCTCTTCTCGATGATCATTCTCTAAAACAAACAAACAAACCACGTCATTCCATCCACTTCCTTTGCTGAGGCTGACCGCATCGTTCGATGTTCCCGGCGGCTCAGCTCTCTGTGACCGACTGGTACCTCACCAACCACCGGTACCCGACAGCACCAACCTCCATCGCGCAGGAGAACGTTCAGCAGCGCCGTGAGTGAGGGCGCCCTCCCAGCAAACGTACATTCCAGAAAGCTTTCCTCCTCGTCCACTTCTCTTCTTCCAATTTTGTCGGCGAAAAAAAAAAACCAACCCGGGACATTGTGAGCCTTCCCCCGTCTTCCTCGGCACTGTCCTGATTTGTGTCCGTGCTTTGTATTTTGCGTACATACCTATACACGTTTATACACATGTGTGTGCGACCGTTCAACTGTTGCGGGGAACCAGCCGAGAGGAGGACCGTCTGAAGACAGGGGGGACCAGCCGCGGGTGCCCGGCTGCATGAGTAGTCTGATAGCGCACGCCCTGGCCGTCGCTCTTTCTCCTGGAATGGTTACCAGTCCGGCCGCGTACATGACTAAGAAGCAGAAGCAGAAACGGAGCAAGAAGAGTCGGAAGGGTGCCGTGACCAAGGAACTTGAGAAGCAAGACAAGAAATGTAAGTCCTCCACCCCCCCCCCCACCCCGCCATCTTCCTGTCCAAGACTAGACTTCGGATTGGAGGCCTGCTTCTCACCTCCTCTCCCCTTTTGGCCTGTTCTCTCCCTTCTTTTCCCTTCCCCTTATCTCCTTCCCCTCTTTCCCTCTTCCTTTCTCTCCCCTTCCTCTTGCCTCCTCTCCCTCCTCTCTTCTTTCTTCTCTTCCCTAATTTCCTCTTCTTTCCCACCCCTCCTTTCCCTCTCCCCTCTCTTCCTCTCCCCACCTCTCCTGTCCCTTCCCTCCTTCCCCTCTTTCCCTCTTCCTTTCTCTCCCCTTCCTCTTGCCTTCTCTCCCTCCTCTCTTCTTTCTTCTCTTCCCTTATTTCCTCTCCCTTCTCTCCTCTCCTCTCCCACCCCTCCTTTCCCTCTCCTCTCCCCGCCTCTCCCCACCTCTCCTGTCCCTTCCCTCCCCCTCCTTTACACAATCTTCAATCCTAAAGTTTCAACAACCCTCCCAAAGAAAAGCCCACCCCAAACCTCCTCCAATTAAAGACAAAACAGTCGGAACCCCATCTCCACTCCGTCCCCAATCCTGCCCAACGTGCTCTCTCCCCCTAAAACCCCATCCTCCACCACAGACGGTAAGGAAACATTTTTTTTTGTATCCTCCCAATGCTGAGCCCAAGACGGAGCGTGGCAAGCATGAGATGACTCAGATGTTTGCGCAGTCATCCCAACCTCATCCCACTAATGCAAACTCCAGCTGAGAAACTTTCCATAAAGTGGGGAAAAAACTGTAACCCCCAACTTGCACTCACTCTGTGACCTTGAATCCACAAAATGAGAATAAAAACTATCCACAGTAGCCCTTGATACTGATCTTTAAAGGGGGAGAAAGACAATTGTTTGGGGAGTTGGCCTGAGCCAGGCTGCTCTAGATAACATCAGACCCTTCAAAATAGTTGGCATAGATCCCTCGGCCCTCAGAGTCCCTCCGTCTGTGAGGATTATTTTTAAGGTGAGTTTGGGGACCACAGCCTCGCAAAATTCTGGTGATGTAGTCCCGGAAAAATTTGGAACGAACCATTCAAGAAGTCGTCAATTTTGTCTCCTTTCACTGTCCGTCTGTGTCTCTCTGTCTCTCTGTCTCTGTCTCTGTTTCTGTTTCTGTCTCTCTCTCTCTCTCTCTCTCTCTGTCTCTCTCTGTCTCTGTCGCTCTCTGTATCTCTGCCTCTCTTCTCTCTGTCTGTCTGTCTTTCTTTCTCTTCTCTCTCTCTCTCTCTCTCTCTCTCTATGTCCCTCCCCCTCTCTCTCTCTCTCTCTGTCCCTCCCCCCTCTCTCTCTTTGGCTGTATCGACCAACCCAACCCAATTTGATATTTAAAAAAATGAATTGTGTGTGTTGGACGACATAGTACATTAACAGGAGGGGTAGAATTCCGATGCAGTTATAGGTTATGGAGGGGGGGGGGGTCATTGTAGGCTGGGTGTAAAGTGGCACGCGCCAGGCCAAGCAGATCGGATTCATATCTCCCCCCCCTCTCCCCCTCCCTCCCTCCCTCAGGCAAGCTCAGGAGGGTCTTTGTAAGTTTTGGGCTTTTTTTTTTAGTTTGACTTTGAGAGGCACAAGGCACTATTAGTTGTTCCATCAGCTGGTGTGGTAGTGTGTGGAGTCCAATCAACTGTCTCTATTGACCGTGCATTGCCCGTGACACACTGCGTGGGGGCGAATATAACCAATGAGCAGCCGTGCTCACATTGAGCGCGAACATTTTTTTTTGGAAGACTTTGTGCAATCTTGCGGAAAACTTTGATTAGGGTCAGGGCCAGGAGTTGGGATAGGGTTAGTATGAGGGTAGTCCAGTCCAGCCCCGACCCTAGATTTGAAGTTTGCGCAATTTTTTTTTTATATAATCATCAAAGATTGCTCGCTGAAGTTTATACACAGCATTTACGGTAACATTTTCCCTGTAAATGCGCATTGTGGTTTTTATCGTGGCCCTTTAAACTAATCCCTTGAATCAGCTCCGACTGACTGAGTCCATGTCGTTCCAAACCCGTGGTTGGATTTCTCAGAGTCTTGTGATGCATCCTAACTCGCCTTGCGAAGAGCAACCCATTGTAAGTTGCCGTGGGCCATATGGCTTCTCTTATCGTCTTGCGATTGGTTTGGGGTTTTGTTGAAATTGGCCAACAGAGACAACGATTAGGGTTTGTCACTGAATGTGGCAGGTTTGGTCTTCATTCTGTATGCAGTAGTCACTATTAGAACCTGCCGTCATTAGACCAGGGGTGGATTTCACAAAGCCTCACGATGCATCGTAACATACGATGGTTTCTATGCATCGCTCATCGTCTTGCAATTGATCGTCAGTTGCGATGACTTTTGTGAAAACAACTGCAGGTGTAAGATACAGAGCCTTAGCCCGAGGCCCCGACCCCAAGCCTATGAAGCCATTGCTTTGAGATGGGACGAAGGCAGGGCCTTTTCTCAAACGCAGTGGCTGTTGTTACGGCAGTCGTCCGTGTGGTTCCCTGACTTCATAGTACTTGTCAGGATGTTTAGCTCTTGGAACCAGACTATCAGCTGATAGACTGGTTCAACCAGCCTGCAATGCTGACGAAATACAATCAAGTCAGGGAACCACACGGACGACTGCCATAACAACAGCCACTGCGTTTCTCAAAAGGCAGGCTCTCAGTGCCTCGGAGAAAGGGTCCTGCTAGGATGGAAGCGTCAGAACGTTGGTGTGTGATAGAGGGGGCCGACAGTTCAGTCCCAGCAGGATCTTTCACCGAGACAAGACACGGGAGGAACAAAGGCTGTTGCAGACTTGGTGGGCCAGCTGTTCTGTTAGTGTTGTTTTTACCTTCTGAAATCTCTTTGCTATTGAAAACTCAGATGACTCTGTCCCAGGTTGCCCTTTTTTTTTTAAGGGGGGGGGTTGTTGCGGACTTGTTGTTCTGGTGTCTCCTGTGCCTGTGGCATCTGCTCCTCGTCATCAATCATTGTTCGGCAGTGGCCCCGTTGCTAAGCAACCCCATCACCGGGGTAGCCTCCTCCAACGAGAGAGGCAGGACGCGCAGGAGGGAGCCTCGTCAATGGAGGAATGCGCTCGCCCAATTGCTTTTTCTTATCGGCGCATCGTATTTTTTTTTTTTGGTCAAAAGAAATGTTTGTTTCAAGTCGTGTCTGCGTGGTAATTAAGATGAGATAGCGCGGGGCAAGAGGGGAGAGAGAAGGTGAGACGGGTGGGAAGGGGGTGGTTGGAAAGGGGGTTGAGGTTTGGTAAGAACATGGAGGAAGAAGGGCCTCCATGGTAAGAATAACAAAGTAGCTGACTTGGAAAGAGCAGGGGGACCTTTTCTGTCAACGCCGGCGTGACAGGGGAATTGGCTCAATTAAGGGTGGAGGGGGGGGGGAGATTTCTCCCTGGCCAATCAAGAGAGGAGTGAGGGAGAGAGGGGAAGGGGGAAGAGAGAGAGGGGGTAGAGAGATGGAGAGAGGGGGAAGAGAGATGGAGAGAGGGGGGGGGAAGAGAGAGAGAGGGGGGGTAGAGAGATGGAGAGAGAGGGGGAAGAGAGATGGAGAGAGGGGGGGGAAGAGAGAGAGAGGGGGAAGAGAGATGGAAAGATTGTGGAGTGAGAAAGAGAGATTGGAGATGGGGAGAAAGAGGGGGTAAGGAGAGAGAGAGAGAGAGAGAGGTGGGAGAAAAGAGAGAGATGGAGAAAGATAGATGAAAAGAGAAAGAGAGGGAAGGGAGTGAGAGCAGGAATGAGAGTGTGAGTGGAAGGGAGAGAGATGAGACTCGGGATGAATGGTGAGTTGCCTCAATTGCATCTGATTACGCACACCTGTTGGCCTTCGGTATGATGGAATGCCACTGTGGTGAGAGAGAGAGAGAGAGAGAGAGAGAGACATGAGGACAAACACTGAGGAATGCCAAGACGATGAGGAAGATGAAGAAGATGATGACGGTGACAATGACGATGTGAAATTGAAGCCATGCACATTGCTCAATCATAATGGTGGCAGAGACTCTTGAGGCATTTCCCCTGTGGTCAGGCCACTCCCGTTTTCTATCTGAGCACCAAGGAAGGGTCCAAACCCCTGGATGGGCTCTGCCGGTGAGTCACCGAGCTCCTGCTCAGCCTGTTTCTCGACGAACCCCGCTAAGCAGAGAATGCGGCAGGTTAGCAGATTGGGTCATCTCTAATGGGTCCATGGTATTGTCCCCCGCTGGGGAGATGTCAGGCTCTCTCCTGACTGACCGGCGTCGGCTGTTTCCTTCTCAGTGGGAGGGGATGGAACCTCCCTCCTGTCTCCATCTCTCTTTCTGCCTCTTCCCCCTGTCCCTCCTCTCCCTCTTCTTGCTCTTTCTAATCCCTACCTGATATACTGTCTCATCATCATCCTCTTTTTCATCACCTTCTCTTCCTCCTCTTCCTTCTCTTCCTCCTCTCTCTCCTCTCCCTCCTCTCCCTCCCTCCCTCCTCTCCCTCCCCTCCCTCCTCTTCCTCTTCCTCCTCTTCCTCCTCTTTCTCCTCTTTCTCCTCTTTCTCCCCTCCCTCCTCTCCCTCCTCTCCCTCCTCTCCCTCCTCTCCCTCCTCTCCCTCCTCTTCCTCCTCTCCCTCCTCTCCCTCCTCTCCCTCCTATTCCTCCTCTTTCTCCTCTTCCTCCTCTTCCTCCTCTTCCTCCTCTTCCCCTCTCCCCTCTCCCTCTCCCCTCTCCCTCTCCCCCTCTGCCTCCTCTCCCTTCTATCCATCCTCTTTCTCCTGGGCTTGCCCATCCAGTTGCCTTTGGTGGAAGAATTGCACGTCAGATGAAAGGCCATCACGTGTATCTAGCGGCCCAAATCATATCTAACATTTTTTGTCGGCATCGCATCACCAATGACCGTACACCACCCCAGCTGATCGAGGGGAAATCTCTGCAGCCGACTTGCACTTGGCACGTGACTAGGTATTTAGACTTATGACAGCCAGTCGCAGTCAAAGGAAACCTCAGTGGCAAAGCTGCCCCCCAAAAAAAGACACCCAGATGGGATGTGGATTAAAGATGGTTAGCTACAAGACCAGCCACAGCATGTCCCACCTCCTACTCCCCCCCCCCCCTCCTCCTCCTCCTCCTCTTCCCCTTCGACCCCCAGCGAAGGGGCTGGCAACCTCCTCAAATGCTCTGACCTTCTCCTCCTAATTGGTCTGGGTCTCGAGTCTTGATTTCTCCAGGGGGTTTGGTCTGGCCTCAGCTGGGTGGATCCATCATCTAACCCACAGGGAAAGCACTGACCACCCCCTCCCCTACCCTGTTCCTCTCCCTCTCCCCACACCCCAAGTAGCACGCTACATATCATACACCACCTTTTCTCTCCTTCTCTCATCCCATCAACCCTGTCATCGGTCTTAATTCAATCTCTGGGGTTCCCTTTTTATCTCTTGTTGGGGGAATACTCTTCCGTGTGGCCTCTGCTCTCCCACTCTACATAAAAAAATGCTATAGATTGTGCCCTACTTCGTGCTTGGTGATTTACTGCGTTACCTGGAGAATGTACTTCAATGAGTGTTTGCCCTACTAGATGCGTAGTTGGCGTTGCATGCTCAGTGCTTGGCACGATTGTGTACGGTAATTAGCACTGTATGCCCTCTGATCTCCAATCTCCGACCTTCAATCTCCGACCTTCAATCTCCGACCTTCAATCTCCGACCTCTCACCTCCGACCTCACCCATGTTTTGCCAGTTGAGCAGCCAGACATCTGAGCAGCCACCTGGTCATCAACCCCCAAAAACCAAGAAGGAAATAATCCCGCTCATTGTCAGCCTTGTACGTCTAGCTCATCCATCGTGCTGTCCTGTGCCCCCCCCCCCTCCCACCCGTGCACCCTGCCTTGCCATACAACCCGAGATGATCTCGGCAGCCACGATGCCTCCCTGCATCCCCGCATCCCGCATCCTCCATCTCCCATCCGTTGCGGCAATTTCCTGTCAGTTCCCACGGTCCATCGCCTCTCTTCCCTCTCTCCCTCGTCACCGTCGTCGTCCCGATGCGTCTTCAGGGGTCGGAAGAGGTCACCGTGACTCCCAGTCGCGATGCTCCCGAACGTAGATTTATCTGTCTGTCTGTCTCTGTCTGTTTGAGGGGATGCTGAATTTGTCACAGCATTTGCTGGTCGCCGTTTCTCATTCCTACATCCCCCCCCCCGCTGCCCCGCCCACCTGAGACCCATTGACGTTCGCAACGAGACCTTCTTGCTTCCAGCCTGCCAACCTTGACAGACATTGACCTCTTCCTCCCTCCCAGCAAAACCCCCACCCCCCACAACTCCCCAACCCCAACTGCTTTTCCTTCCATCACTCCCCTTCAAGACAACCTTCCCCTTAGTCCTCTCTCCTCTCTCTCCCCCCCCCCCCCCTCTCTAACCTTGTCGCTCTGCCAACCATACCTCATCTGCTGGATGGTATTCATTGTCCAGCTGTCATGAATTTCATCTCTTTCCTGACTTGACCTCTTCAATTATAAGGCGAAAGTCAGATTTTTCTGCTACTCCTCCCCCAAGGACTTTGGTTGGGGTACATCATCATCGAAAAATGGCAACATTTTCTGGGGCAGTGCATCGGAGTGTTGGAGCATTCCAGCTATTGCACGTGCACACTAGTAATGCGGTTCATTAACGATAATCTACACTGTAATTGGGTTGATCGTCGGTCTTATCGGGCAAATTTTTTGGTCCCAAGGTGGATCTATAGGGCCGCTTCCAGCCTTCCACTCTACCAAATCAACGCAATTATTTGAATCACGATTTTTCTTTTGTGTGGACACAATAAACGCGATTATTAGTATAATTTTAATCGCAATTCCACTATTAGTGAGACTTCAAAAAAATTGTGTTTATTTGTGACGCAATGTGTGTGAAAATGCTTCCGGAATCGCTCCGTCTTGGGGTTTTTTTTATCCCACAATGCACCGCTCACGCTCTGATTGACAGAAAGTGCCGTGCCTGTCTCCCTGCATGGGCCACCCTCAAGGACACATCCACCATTTGACCACAACTGCTAACCACTATCCGCTTGCAGTTTTTGTGCGATGCAATTTTTGTGTACAAATTGATTACAATTCGACTTCATTAGGCTGGACTCAGGAGTACATGGGCCAGATGTCAAAAAGAATTCTCATTTTCTGTTTGGTTTTGGTTTTGGGTTTTTTCCCTGGCAAGCCTTGGAAGAGGAGCAAGCAGAATTTTAGACCTTGGACGGCGGTAGCAGATGTTTGTGCAATATTCATTCTGTCAGCGGAGAAAGAAACCTGCCTGTTACACTTGTACTGAGGTTTTGGTGGGGGTTTTGGGCATCCAGCAGTGAGTGATGTCCCGCTTTGGCCAAATCTATGGGCAGCCAATATAACAAAAAAAAAGACAAAACCCCCAACTTTTACGTTCAAACCGCGAAACACCAAAAACTAAAGAAGATGGTGCCAAAAATAAAAGACAGTGTGGATTTGTCTTTTTGGGGGGTGCGTTCTTAAATTTTTGGCAGTGTATTCTAATTTGTTGGCGTAGACTTTTGATTTGGACATCTCTTTGTTTTGCAGCTGTAAGCTTGATCTTGGCGGTTGTCTTTTTTTGCCCTATGGGCTGCCCATGATCTTCCTGCACTGTGGTTTCACTTTCTCTTTGCCTCATGGAGCCCGTGAGCTTGACTCATCATAGAGAGATGTTGCAACATCAATCTCTCTCCTTCTCTCTCCATCACTTCTCTTGCAACCTCGTACCCCCTGAGGAGCCATTAGTGGCTACAATGATAATAGCGATCAGGTTAGGCTTGCTGGCTCAGCAGGAACCCCTGAGAAGGAGGCTGACAATGTCTGCGGCCGGAATTGTTTTACAATTCTTTCGAGTCATCCGGTCCCAAGCTCTTTGTCCTGAGTTGCATACAAAGACTAGGTGACTATCTATGAAGGCTGCCATCTAAGGGTTGGGTAGCTCGGATGGTAAGAAAATGCTAAGAAAGCTGGTAAGCAAATCTAGAGGTCTTGGGCTCATCTCCTGGTCCAGTCAAAGTTTTCTCTGCCATTTTGTTTAGTTTCAAATTTGTTCCAAAGTTCGCAATCAGATTTTCCTTTATTTGTTCGTCCCCCTAAAAAGTGTATTATTTTGTGATTTTTGTTAGATTTTGATGCCTCCCTGCTGCAAATTATCCTTTGCAAGCGTAAAAAAAACAACAACAGGAATTACCCCTAAGCCACTTGGCTGTGGTACTTCATACATTCCTCCTCTTTCTCAGTGTCCTGTCTTACCCCCCACACCCTCCCTCAATAGTTTACGAGTGGATTGCTGGCTTTATATACGGTCTCTTTGCTCCGTTTCTGACACGTTTTGTACACAGAGCTGGTTCCTAAGTGCTGATAAGATGGTCTGGTGACCTTCCGGCTGGATTGGAAGTCAAACTGCCAAGGTGCCTCCCACCCACAGTCTTTCCCTTGTAGTCTTGCCATTTCAGGCTCTCGATCTTATTTTTCTCCCCTTTTTTTTGCAGAGATTTGTGTTTTTGGAAGGCGTCCTTTTACTCCTTTCTCAGCTTATTACTTCTGTTCAATTTCTATCGGAGAGAAATGGTGCCCCCTATATGTGCCTTCAGGGTGTGCTTCTTCATAAGGGTCGGCAGCCCTGAGGTCAGAGAGGTCAAAGTTTGACTTGGTTTTTTTTTTGGGGGGGGGGACAGGCTGTCCTTTTTCGTGTGTTCTATTTCAAATTTCGGCCTCTCATGAGAGGCTTGTGTGGTCTCAGTCGTCATATGTTAGACAGTTGGCTGGGGGAGCTGTCCAGTATTTATTTATTTTTATTTCATATTTTAGTCATCAGTGCTTTTGCCAATTGATCAAGACCACTTTTGGAAGATTTTACTTCTAGTTATCTAGTGATCTGAGTGCTTGATTTTGGGTGCCGGTAAATAGAATTGTTCAGGAAGATCGTGTTCAGGAGTACGTAACAAGTCTCCAGTCTTCAGTGATGAAAGGTTGTGGTCCTCCATGATACAGGGAAGGTTGGCTCAATGTCAACTGTATGTCAATGGCACAAACCCAGTCACAACCAGAATAAATCATCATCAGTAGTCCTCTATTAACCCAGTGTCTGCCCTGCATGTTGAAGCCGTGAGGCAGTGAGCCCACCTCACACACATTTGATGGGCCACCTCAGGTGATTGGCTTCTAAACTTGCTTGAACAAATGTACACATGCACACAAGCCAAAAGCAGCTTAGCACACATGCAGAGGGCTGTGTTCAGGCTTTTGCCTTGCACATTACTGTATGTTCTTACCGTACACGCACACACAGTGTATTACAGTGCTTTGTACTCCCTTCCTTGATATCCCATGCGATTTGTGACCCATGGAACCATACCATGGCACATCCACAATATACCAAAGCTCTTCCACTGAGTATTTTATCAATTGCCACCTCACACTCACAACATTCCAGGTGAAACCCTGCCCTAACCCAGCCCCAACCTAAAAAAAAAGAAAAAAAAGAAAAAGATCTGAAATACCTGTGCTCGATTTGAACAACATTCGTGAATGAACAGATGGGTTGACCTCTGGCCCTTGCCCGGTATGCCCGCCATTATCACCGGTACCCGGTATTCGTCTTTCACTGGCATCATGAATAGAAAGTAAGGAGGGGTTTGGCGGAAACATCATGCCATAGGGGAAATTTATTGCGTCCGAGGATCTTCTTCTGTTGCTAGGATCTTGTTGCCATGGTGAGGCTGGTGGAGGAGGAGGAATGCGGGCCTGACACTTTCGGGTCAAGGTTTGATGTGGTGCGCTGCCGGGGTTGTTCTCTATTGAGCTTTTGATTTCCTCGTTGTTGATGGTTCTTCGAGTCGTTAACACTCGTGAGTAACATTCCCCTTTAGAGAACGGCAACTCTATCTCCCTTTTTCATTCCCTCTCCCTCTCCCCCTCTCTCCCTTTCTCACTCTGTTTCTCCCTTGCCCACTCTCGCACTCTCCCTTCTCCCTCATTTCTCTCTCTGTGTTCCTCGGTCTCTATCTCTCTGTTTCTCTCCATTTCTCTCTTTTTCCCTTTTCTCCCACTCTTTCTTCCTCTCTGTGTTTCTCCCTCTTCCCCCTTTCCACACCCTCTCCTCCCTCACCCCCATCCCCACCCACCGCCCCTGGTTCACTCCATGCCACATGACACGTGCCTGACACGTGTCCCCTTGGCAGCCTGCTGGCATTGGTGGGGGAGACCCGGGCTGACCTGTCTGACCCGCCGCTGATATGGGCCTCTCCTCCTCCTCCTGGCCCCCAGCTACGTGAAGCTATGCCAAGTCTTGTCCTGACTCCTTCCCTGCATCCCTGCCTGCCTGCCTGCCTGCCTGCCTTTCCTCCCTACCTCCCTACATCCCTGCCTGCCTGCCTGCCTGCCTGCCTGCCTGCCTGCCTGCCTTTCCTGCCTGCCTGCCTTTCCTCCCTACCTCCCTACATCCCTGCCTGCCTGCCTGCCTGCCTGCCTGCCCTTCCTGCCTGCCTGCCTGCCTGCCTGTCTGCCTGCCTGCCTGCCTGCCTGCCTGCCTGCCTTTCCTGCCTGCCTGCCTCCCTGCCTGCCTGCCTCCCTGCCTGCCTGTCTCCCCTGCCTCCCTACCTACCCCCCTGCCTCCCTGTCTCCCCTCCTCCCTCCCTCCCTCTATGTCTTTCCACCTTGGCATTATTTGTGTATGTTGAGTCCACTCCCTTGATTGAGTTTCTGCTCACTTTTGTACCCAAGTTAGACTTGATTTCTCAACTCAAAATGGCTGATCACCATGGCTACCAGTGGTCCTTTGAATTCATGCTTATTGCTTAGTAAACTGCTTACTGCTTACTGTGTGAATCTCAAAATCAGAGGGTGTCGTTTCAATCCTTGGTAGGACCTTTCTCAAAGGGGCTTTGAGAAAATCCTGCATGGATAAAAACTTCAGGCCTTCTAGACAGTGGATGGCCTCCCTTGCGAGAAATGTCGAGCAAAGGTTCAATCTGCCTCTGAATGTACATGTACGCATGTGTGCTGCCTGCGTTCTCGCCTGTGGAACACTTCTCAGTTCAAAGGCAGAACTGGGTTATCAGCCCAAGTCATCTTCTCTCATTAAACTCCGATAATGGTTGCCCAGCGGGAGTTTTTTTCGGGACAGTCTTTTTTTTTTCTGCTCTGCAGCAATCTTCATCTGCTTAAATTATCACAGACCAGTGCTTATTTCTTGCTAAGGAACATTTTTTGTCTGCTCAGCATAAATACAAAATCACATCTTCTCGGCAGTGCAAGGATGCCTACTCAGTAGGTCCCTTTTCTTTTGCGGTTTTAGCTTAGCAAGAGTCTCTATTTCGCTCAGCGGGAATCCTCTTTGCTCAGCTGTGAATCTCCTCGATCTACCAAGATCAAAATGGGGTTTCCCTCTCCCCCCAGTACCATTAGCTGACACCCACACCCCCCAGGCAAGTCTGCTCGGCTTAACCCAATTAACTCCAGAGCCCTTGCCCTTTACATGTACTATACATGTACATGTACACTGGACTGTGGAGCAGCAGCCGCCACGCACCAGACCTCTCATTTGTTGCTGATGAGGAAAGAAAAGTCAGTCACATTGAAAGGAGGTAGGGGAAGGATTTAGAAATTGGATGGGGGTAGTCTATGGAGCAATTACTAACAGAGATGTCATTTCTAGATGCTGCTTTTTTTTCTCTTTCTTTTTTACTTTTTTTTTTGGGGGGGGGGCTAAGCAGCCAGCTTTGGTCCTAGGGGAATGGCACCTGTGCCCCATTTATTATGGCAAGGGTTTAAAGGGATTGGTACATTGCTGTCTGAGAGTCCCACAGCCGGACTTAAACCCCCCCCCCTTCTCAATGGAAAATCACTCTGTGTGCAGAAACTGTCAGCTTGCTGTTCATGGAGCTGGGAGGCGGGCCTTGTTTCCCTGAGACCATTGGGTGTGGCTTTGAGTTACACAGGACTGTTAGTGGGAGTTTGGGGCCTGCCCAGTCATCTTGCAGTCAGTGCCCAAAGTGTTGGGTGGTACACGTGCGTGTATTTTTTTCAGTTGCGGAAGGTAGGAATCCCTTTGAGGAGTTGGGGAAAGGAGAGAAAGGGACAGATATGGAGAGATAGACAGAGAGAGAGAGAAAGAGAGGATTGAAAGAGAGAGAGAGATGGTGGAGTGGGAGAGGGTGAGATGGAGGGAGAGAGATTTAGAGAGAGAAAGAGAGAGAGAGAGAGAGAGAGAGAGAAGGGAAAGAGAGAAGGGAGAGAGAGGGAGAGAGAGAGAAACAGGATGGAGAGAGAGGAGGGAGAGAGAGGGGAGATGGAGATGGAGATGGAGAGAGAGACTGAGAGGGACAGACAGACAATGGGAGGAGACAAACATACAGAGGCAAGGAGATAAAAGAGACAAGGAGAGAAAGAGACAGAGCTAGACAGGAAGGAACAGACTTGCCAAACAGGCCCTCTTTAAGTCTCAGCTTGTGCCGATTAGCGGCCAGTGATTTGTAACGTGCCCACCGCACGAGTTAGGAATACCTGAAACCCTTGTAATTTGATTCTGACTCGGCTAAATATTGCCGACCACAGGGGACGTGACATAAAAAAAAAAGAGAAAAATTGTGCCCAGTACCAAACTTGCAGGGTTTTTCCCCCTCCCATTTTTTTTTTTTTTTTTTTTTTTACCATGTGTGGAATTCTTGTACGTCTAATCACCAATCTGTGAAAACAGCTTGGGGGCAAGCTAACGGAGTTGGCGCGCCCAGCAGTTATTTTTCTATTTGGATTATTATTTCCATGGTGAATCAATATTATTCCTCATTTTTGTTGTTGTTTTTGTTTGTTGTTGTAGCAGCTGGTTGCCATGGAGGCAAATCGTAAATTTTGAGTTTTGCGGAGCTCAAAATTGTTGCTTTTAGAATCCACAGGACTGATTTGGTTTGGTGGGGTTTTTTTTAATGGTACTTTTGTTTAAATGGTGATTTTTATCTTGAAACTTCTTCTTACTTGATGTTGCTTGATCATCCCTGAGAAAATGAAATACATGTGTTTTAGGGATAACACACACAAAAAGTGCAAAGACCCCAGCAAAGACCGGTTGACCATTTTTGGTCTCACCATCTAAGCTCTGATGGTAAGAACGCTGGTACGCAATGCCAGGATGAAAATTTATGCAGAGAAAGATCCTGCTAAGGTCGAAATGTCAGGCCCTCCTAACTTTGGGAGGTTTTCATTTGGTTTCATTTTACATCTCAAAATTTAGTGGGCCTGCCATTTCGATCCGAGCAGGCAGTGCCTTTGTGAAAGGTCCTGCTAGGATCGAAACGTCAGGCCCACACAATTTTGAGATTTGCATTTTGGTAATTTTAGTCTGTAAGAAGTTTGCAACATTTTTGTATATCACTGGTTTCATTTTAGTCAGGAAGCAGTTTGCAACATTTTTGTATATCACTGGTTTCATTTTAGTCTGTAAGCAGTTTGCAAATTTTTTTTTGCATGTATGATTCTCGGAAAGAGTGTGATTGTGTAGTGTAGTTATGGGTGTTTGTATTCGACTGTACGAAGCATCCACTGCAGAGGTTCAGAAACTTGGTTTCCTCCACTGCTCCCTTCCGCTCGCTCCCTCCCCAGCCAACAAGACCAGAGAGAAGGGCTCTCCCCTCAGCAGAGGGAATACTGGTCCTGCACCTGTTCACCATTGTCAAGGCGTGTGGGGAGGGAGGCAGGGTACCAACCCAATGGGGGCCTATTATTGGGAGCATGCCATTGGCCTTGATAACTTGTGTCCTATCCAGTCCGCGGTACCCGGCCACCTACTAAGTTGGTAAATCCCAGCAGGACATTTTTACCCCCCCCCCAAAAAAAGGGTCCCTGGTTACTGGCTTCCAAATTACCCCCAAAGATCAACCAGGAATATGCCGTTGATGTTTTGATTCTGGCCGAATCTTTCTCAGAAGGCTGAATTATTTTCTTCTTTGAGAAAGGTGTCAATCCTCTCCCCACCCCTACCTCATCGATGATTAGTTCTGGAAATATCCATGATATCGATGATTAGTTCTGGAAATATCCATGATATCGATGATTAGTTCTGGAAAACTGAAAGTTGCCCAAGTGAAGAAAGTTGTGGGCTGGCTTTGTCTGGACTCAAAATCAGTTTCAGTCGGTGATTCTCAGCTAGGATGCCCTTTTCTCTCTCCTTCATTGCAATTCTTTGGAATTGGGGATCAGATATATACATGTAGGCCTACATGTAGCTGGCTACAGTGTCTTATGATGCAGGCGTGCAACTTTTCCGCTGATCCGTGGATTTCCGCCTTTGTTTAAAATTCGGCCGTAAAAAATAAAATCTGTAAAAAAAAAAATAATAATAATAATAGTAATAATAATAATAAATACATAAATAAAACAATTTAAAAAGGGAATTTTCTTCTCCCGTAACTATCATTTAAAACACATGCTGAGATCAGGTTAAAAACTTTGATGTTTACTTTTCATTTGGTGTAAACAAAACATCCATTTTCTGGGTGTATGTCTTGAAAAAGGTTGAAATATGTCACTCAGCTTAAAGTCATAAGAGGTCAAACACTGCTCAGAATGCACCACAGAGCATCTAGAATCCAAACCCCACGCCGTAAGGGCTTCGTGCTTTGCGCTCGCAGTTTCATTCGGACATTTTCCTCTTTTTTTTACAATTCAAGAGTTGCATACCTAATGATGGCTTTGAATTGCTTGCTTGGTTTTGATGGGCTCTATCAAATCATGATGTCATCTTTTTTTTGGGGGGGGGGTGGGTGGGGGGGTTGGTCGGGAATAATAAGAGGCTTTCTTTGAATGAAAAGGAGGCTTTTGGCTGCAGGTTTTTTCGATTATGTAGTCCCTTATCTGAAGAGGTACAAACCCAATACTGGACTGATGGTTTTCAAGAGAGGGATTGTGTAGAGAACATGATGTTTTCATTTTGGAAGCAAAACCCCAAACCACCAGGTTTTCTTCAATGACTTCCAAATGCTGTCTTGGAGAGGAAGTGACTGTAATGCTAAACGTTTGGGGTTTGCGGAACAGTGGGAAGTGTTCATGAAAGCCTCAAATCTTGACTGTGCCCCCTTAACCCCCCCCCCCTCTCTCTCTCTCTCTCTCTCTGTCTGTCTGTCTCTCTCTCTCTCTCTCTCTCTCTCCTCACTCTCTCTCTCCTCACTCTCTCTCTCTCTCTCCCTTCCTCTCATTCTCTCATTATCTCTGACTCCCCCTCTTTCCTCTCTCCCCTGTCTCTTTCTCTCCCCCTCCCTCTCCTCTCCCCTCTCTCTCCTCTCTCCCCTCTCCTTCTCTCTCCCCATCTTTCTTTCTCTTTTCCCCCTCTCTCCCCCTCTCTCTCTATTTTTCTCTCCCCTCCCATCCCCATCTCCCTCTCCTCTCTCCCCTCTCTCTCTCCTCTCTCCCCCTCTCCTTCTCTCTCCCCATCTCTCTTTCTCTTTTCCCCCTCTCTCCCCCTCTCTCTCTATTTTTCTCTCCCCCTTCCTTCCCATCTCTCTCTCTCTCTCCTCTCTCTCCTCTCTCCCCCTCTCTCCTCTCTCCCCCTCTCTCCCCTCTCTCCTCTCTCCCCATCTCTCTTTCTCTTTTCCCCCTCTCTCCCCCTCTCTCTCTATTTTTCTCTCCCCCTTCCTTCCCATCTCTCTCTCTCTCTCCTCTCTCTCCTCTCTCCCCTCTCTCCTCTCTCCCCCTCTCCCCCGTCTCTCTCCTTCCTCCCTAGCTCAGTCTTGGGGCTGAACAAGGGCCTCACTTATCACCCCACCTGCGAGGCCGATGTTGTGACAATTGCTTAAACACCTCCCCCCCCCCCCTCTTTCAGTCACAGGCAGACTGCTTCTGATTGCTACCACAAGGGTTGAGAGGGTAGGGAGGGTATAGGAGGGAGGTTTTATAGATCAGACGGGAAGTTGCAGCCAACCCTACTAGCCCTTTCAACCCTCTCCCTTTCCTCCCCCCCCCCCTCAATCTCAATCCCATCAGCCCAGCCAACAGACTGCCCTCTGAACCCCCAGATAGTCAAACGGGATGATAGCACAAAGATCCAATGTCTCAAGTTCACTTTAGCGTTTAGTTTTTCCCTTCTGTCTTCTGAAGACCCAGAGTCTGGCTCCCGGATAGTGGTTCCCTTTGTGTGGCACATCTGTGCTAGTAGAGACCAGATCGAACGTGAATCCCCCACCCTCCTCCCTCCCTCCCTCCCTCCCCCCAATCCTCCGGGATAAGACCGGGCAGGAAGTGAGCAGAGCCAGAACGGATGGTAACAGACCCGAGACCCAGGAGAGCTATCCCTCGCAATCAGTCTCTCCGGAGTCTTTGAGGAGGGATAAGAAAGCCTTTACAAGACCCTCAACCCCCCACCACCCCCCATCACCCCACCACCCCCACCACCCCACCCCCACCCCCTGCGTCCTGCCATCTATGCTGCTGTCTATGGGATCGCAGGGAAAAGTGGTGTCATCTAGGGTCAAGCGTAAATCGTGCGTGTCCATGTCTGCTCCATTTTCCCCCACTCCCTCTCCTCCTTTGGGGAGTTTGCGGCCAGTGAAAAATGAGACCCGCTCAATTTCCTCCTTGGAGGGGCCAAAAAAAAAAAAAAACCTCAATGGTCCTCCAAATCCAAACATCATGATCCGGTGCCTTCTGGGAAAACTAAAATTCCATGGTTTTCCTTAACAGAACCCTAATTGCCCCCCCCCCCCAAAAAAAAATCAGATATTAGTACCAAGTGATGACTTAATAAAGTTGCTCAATTCACAAAAGCCTATGGCAAGCTTACACCAAGTCCTTTTTAAAACAACGCCTTCCAAACAAGTTCAGAAGATTCCAGGCTCTTTGTTGGGGTGGGGTTACAATCTACTAATGACTATTCGTGATGCCCAAAAAAAGATACGAAAGGAACTGCTCACCAGCTAGAATGACCCAAAATACATATTTTGTTTAAAACTTAGAGGGCCTTTCAGTTTCTGAAGGACCGAGTCAGCAGGCCCTCAAAGTTTGTTGTGTGAAAACCAGGTTATTATACCATCAGCGCCTCATACTCCCTTTTTTTTTCTCCATTGGTCGAGACTTTCTCCGGGAAAAAATAAAAAGAATGAATTTTTTTTTTCACTCTTGGCAGCATCTCTAAGCACCTATCAGCCGACAGACTGTGTGCTGAAATCCCCCAAACCCTGTACAACAAATCCTAGATCCTTCCAGAATTGTTGACCAAAGCCACCCGTAAATACCAAGTTTATTTGGAGAAGGGTTTGGGCTTTTTTTTCTTCTTCTAACTGGTCCCCACCCTTTCTGCAAGGGAACTGGACTCTTCCTGGTCCCCTGTTCCACCCTCCTCATCCTAAAACAAATCCTTACAAATCAGGTTCCAAGCCCCCCTTCCTTAGCAGAAGTGCGATGGATGCATGGGTGGGGGAAGGGAGGGGAGGGACAGCTGCTAAGTGGGAATAGGTTGTGAAGGGCAGATGGGCAGGAGAGAGAGGGGGAGAGAGAGGGGGAGGGAGAGACGGAGAGAGAGAGTGAGAGAGAGTGGGAGGGATAGAGAGAGGAAAGAGAGATGAGAGAGAGGGAAGGGAGGGAGAGGGAGGGAAAAAGGAGAGAGAGAGGGGGGGGGGAGTACCACAGCCCCAAATCCTGTTGCGCCTTGTCAGCACCCCATCACCTGTCTCTTCAGGCTACCAGCCCCCAGTCCCCCAGTCCCCCAAGCCCCCCCCCTTTCATTCAGATGCAAGCAATCAGTTGTTGTATTACTTGGCAGTAATTTTTGTAAATCATTTTTTAAGACGAGATAAGATAAGAGCTTTGAGGTGGTTCATCTTGGAGTCTTGGACGAGATTGAATTCTTGAGACAAAGCCCGAGCCCTAGCCAGATTATGAGAGTGGTGGTATCAAAGGTCGGCTAGTCTATTTAAAAGTCTTTGAAGCCGGCTTTGAGACCCTGGTTGCCCCTGGTAACACCCATCATTGCATACTTCCATCATCACAATCACTTGGGATCGATTAGTGATGTACCCCCTATGTTATAAGAAAATTATCCCACCAATCAGATCAGGTATAGGTGGCGTATAACGATTGTTGTATGATCACCGACAAGGATTTGTAAGTCTGGTGTTGTTGTTTTTTTACGACACTGGCTTCAACACCAGAGAATCTTTCGAGCTGCCCTAGACACCTTACTAAAGAGACCAATTTGTCTTGTCTGGCGTTCCTTCACACTTTCTGACATCATCTGGTCACAGAGCGAGAGTAGAATTTCACTCCCCCCCAAAAAAAAGTTGAGCAGAAGTGATTGGATGGATTTCTTGTGGTGCATAAGACTTCTGGCAAGTGATGACAGAAGTACGAGTCCCCAGCCAGAGAGAATCTGGAAAAGTTGTTTTTTCGCTCCCTCCATTTTGTCACCACTGGTCTCATTTTCGAGAGATTTATTTGTAACGCACACCAGCTCTGTGTTGTTATCGGCCCATAAAACCTCCCTCCCCCTTGTTAATTAGTACGTCTGGTTTTCCCCCCTGCCCTCCACACTTAAAAAAAACACCACACACACACAAAACATGGAGGTGAAGGCTGGTAACCCGCAACCTCCAGTGTTCTTTTTGGTAATAGTTAGGGGACCGGTGGCACCCCGGCGGGTTTCCCATTTCATGGAGCAAGGGCCACTTCTTTTTTTTTCTTCCCCAACTTTTCCCCTCTCACCAGTTCAATTGGGATAATTGGCTCTGGCACGTGCCCAGCTGGATCAATGTGTTTGTGTTTGGGGTTATTTCCCTCCCCCCCCCCTCCACTTTTTCGACTTCCTTCTCCCTCTCTCTGTCTCGCGTGCACGCTCTCTCAGCACCTCGCCTGGTAACCGTGGCGGGGCGCCAGCCGATCCCCCTCCCGTCGGACCTCCCCTCACCTCTTGGTCCTATTTGGCATTTCTATCGCAGGGGCGGGTTTGGGCAAGAGAAGCAAAGGGTGAGGTTTCTGTTGGCGTGGCTGACTTGTTTAAAGTGCTCCGAGGCACGAGTGCTCACGTGAGGAACGTGACAGCAGACCCACAAAGAAATATCAGGAATGCTTTCTTTCTTAATTTTTAATTTTTTTTTTTCATTCAGATAGGAGCATTAAAGTTGCTGTGTTTTGCTTGGGAAGAAAAATAAATTCAACCGGTCTTAAGTCCAGTTTCATAGGACAATCGATATACAAGTCTGCTACAGATACTGCCACACTTGACCAGGGCCCAGTGTCGTACAGAGCTGATCAAGCAGCACAAACTGCTATTCAAGAAATGTCTTCCCCGTGTTGAAATAAGATTGCCAGCTGTACGTTATGCTTGTCGCCTTGCATTCTAATATTAGGCGTAATTCAATGTAATTCAACGTAATCAGCTCTTGGTGATTTGCCCGATTGCCTGCTGGAAAAAAATACCCAACAGGCATCTTGGGCTGGCTTTGAACCGACGACTCCTGCTTTCTAGAGCAGACGTCTTAACCACTTCACCGCTGAGCTGTTTGGGGTCATGCGGCGGATTGAAATCTGTATAGCTGATGGTAGCACGTCGTGGCGTAGATATTATCGTATTATATCTACATGTACATGTATGATACCTGGTGCTTAACACGAAACACATGTGCAGCTTTGGCTGGCAGTCTGATTCCACTGGGCAAGGCTATTCTTTTCCTCCAGCAAATGTTGGCACTGAAACGGCTCTGTGAAGTTGGCCCCTGGTATGTGTGAAGGTGTGATTGCGTCCTAGGATTGTGTACCAGAGTACGTCCTCAAATGCAGGAATCAATTGTGGTCGAAATGATATACAGGCATTTCATAACATCTTCCACATCCACTCTCTACACCTCCTTCCCACTCCCCCAACAATCCAGAATTCCCTTTAACACTGCACACTCTTTACTGAGGTTTTCCCATCTTCAGGATGGATGATAGGGTGGGGGGTGGAAAATGTTTAATAAACATGGCCAAGAGAAACAAACCATTGCCTGGTCTTATGAAAAGAAAGAAAAAAATCTGACAGAGGATGACTCCTCCTACAGGGAGAAAAAGAGAAGAGAGAGAAAAAAAATCCATGGTTTTGAAAGACCTGCATGGTCGTCAAAGCATGGTGTAGGCCCTATGGAAGTATGCCTAGAATTTAGTAAAAACTTAGCCTGATTTTTTTTTTGTATTATTGGTCTTCCACGTGTGTCAGAGAGCTATACCTCCCTTGTTTCTGTGACTGCAATCTATTCTTGATGGTTGTGAACTTGTGAATCTTGTGAATCCTGGGAAAAGAAAAATAAACAGTTTGGGTGCATGGTAGCTTGTTACGCCACAGGCGTAGTGACAAGGAGATCTAAATGCGGTTGCTGGTTAGTTTTGGGTTTTTGTATTTCGTTTGGCTGTCACAAGGCTGGTAATTTATCTTGAGAGGGATCGTGGAAGAAATGGTGCCGTTAAGGTGGACACACAGCTAGTTAGTGCCAAGTGGGTTTTACGAGGACAGCATCTTCCTTCCTCTGCTTTTTTTGCCACATCATTCTGTCTTTGCCCTCATCCCCATCCCCCATCCCCATCCCCATCCCAATCCCCATCCCACTCCCCATCCCCATCCCCGTCCCCGTCCCCATCCCCCGTCCCCATCCCCATCCCGCCTCCTCATCCTCCCTACTTGTCCTTTCATCCTACTGCTTCCACTTACTGCTTCCCTCCTCCTCCCCTCCATATCCTCCTCCTTCTTCTTCCCCTCCTCCTCCCCTCCATCTCCTCCTCCTTCTTCTTCCCCTCCTCCTCCCCCTCCATCTACTCCTCCTTTTCTTCCTCGCTCTCCTCTTTCTCTTCTTCCTCCTCCTCATCCTTCTCCTTCTCCTCCTTCTCCTCCTTCTCCTCCTTCTCCTTCTCCACCTTCTCCTCCCTCTTCCTTCCCCTTCCTCCTCCATCTCCTCAACTGTTACAACCCAGCAAGTGGTTTACGTAAAATCCTGAGTCCACACCAGTGTCCTTTCCACCCCCCCCCCCATCCCCCATTCCTGATGGTCAAGGGTCCTGCCTCCCATCACTGCCACGTCCGATTAGAGATGACAAGCCTGTCCATGACAAGTCGGGCTGTGACTCCATCCCACCAACCCAGCCATGCCTTGCCTTCAGAATGATGAGTTGGATAGTCCGACCGTCAGCTGGTCAGTCAGCATCAAGCTCCCTCCCCCCCCCCCAAAAAAAAAAAAAAAAAAACCTGCACTTTCCTAATTAAATAACTCCTGGTGTCCCATCTAGCTGTTATTTTGTTTGTAATAATTTTTTGGTGTGGTTTTTAATTCGTTTGTTATCACTCGTGATTGCGTTTAAGGGTTCCGGTCCAGGCGCTTAAAGCACGGCATCCTGCCCTCCCTCCCCTCTCTCACATTCCAGGTGATTTAAAAGCACACATACAATACTCAGCTAATAACTGATCCTCTGAAGAACACAACACAAGGGAAATGGTCAGAGGCAGGTGCGTGTGAGACAAGCAACTGGTGAGCTCCTGACAAAAAACAAATCAAAATAATCAGAGAAGAGTCCATAGTTTCTGAACATCAATAAATCAGAAATGGCAAAAGTTAGACAGATCTGTTAGCATTCCACTTTGTGAGTGTTGTTGCTGTGGGGGAAATTCAGCCACTTTTAATTATCCTTTTCCATGGAAGACAACCCACTAGAATTTGTAAATTACTTTGTGGGTTTCCAAGTTTTTTTACATAGAAAAGTATACTGCCGTGTTGCTAAAAAAATATTCAGCCTGAGACTGAATAAAGTCTTGCGTCTGTCCTCAGCATATAGATCTACATAGGAGACTCCACGCCTACCATGTGAAAGACCTACTGGTATTTAAATTAGGTCAGCTAAACCAAGACTCTAGACAATGGTAAAACTCAGGCAGGACTGGGTTTTTTTTCCTCTATTATTTTTGTCTTGGATTTCTTATCCCTCTCCCCCCCCCCCCATCCCAAATGGGGGAAGAATTCCTGGGCCTTTTCAACCACCCTTGCGGGTTTGGCAATCCTGTATTCTTGGCCAAATAAACAGTCTATATCTGAGCCGGTTTTGGGGGCAATTCTTTTATGTTTTGGGGGTGTTTTTCTAAGAGAAGGCGCCGTATATTATACAGATTTTGTGGCCCATTTTTCTCTCAGTTTTGAAGTGTGGTATATTGGTTCACGATCATTGTTTGTTTGGATAATTTCCGAGACAGAGGCAGAAGTAGTTCTTGTAATAGTTGCCATTTTGAGGGCTTTATTGTTAGACCATACTCTAGTGCTAATATTTCCTTTTAGTCCTCATATGGTAACTGGCTTTACTGTGGATGATTGGAAAGTTATCCTGGTTTTTTTCCCCCATCATAACAAAAACAAATCTATTTATTTCTGAATTATTCTTGGAAATGTACGCAGTACATTCATTGAAGTATGCAGATACTTAGAATAACATAAAAAAGCAAAACCAATAAAGGCAAAACTGACTAGGAACTTTTGAAGAAATTGAAAAAAGAAATTGTTATCATTTTTCAAATCATACATAAAGTACAATTAGACATTTAGAAAAAGTACATGGAGGGAAATCACATTTCATACACATTATTCATGTCATTTTAGTGGATTTACAAAATGATTTTTAATCGAAGTGGCCATAGGCAGAGATCTTAAGTGCTGTGATGAATTGATCCAAATCTTTTTTATTACTACTGACTGAAGAATGTCTAAAATCTACCAAAGGTAGATGGTCGGGTATTCGGGAATTCAATCTAATCTCTCTCCAACTGGGCTCATGAATTATGATAATATTCTCCCACTCACACATGGAGACACAGATGGTCGACTTCAAGATAAAGACAATGTTTACTTAGGTGAACAAGAGGGTTTAGATTTTTTTTTTTTCCCAAAATGAAAATGGAGAAGAAAGTTGGCCACTGCGTGGTTTTTTTGCGTAACATAAACACGTGGACTTGGGAACAGTGAAGTCCAGACTCACTCTCCTTGACAAGATAATGAAAGTGCACAAAAACTCTGAACAAGTTTCTTTTATCAGGACATTTGACAGAGTGCAGATATGGAAGACTTAATCCACGAATAGCCTAAAATGGAACAGTTTTTTTTTCTCTCTAACTGGATTCTGAACTTGAAAGTATGTTTTTTTTGTTCAGGCATGTGGTTTTTTTTTAAGGTTTTTTTTTAAGGCTCCCCTTTTTCTTACCCATTGGCCGTGAACATCGTATCTCAAGTACTAGTGATTGAGTTTCCATTAAATTCTTAGAGTCATCCCGAAGCATGATAAGGAGAGGATTTCTTGTTTTCAGGGATGTGGGGGGGGGGGTTGTGGCAGTGTCAGATAGAGAAAGCCTTTTTACTTTCTTGAAGGGCGATGTACACATGTAAGAGATTGCAGACAACAAGTGTTGACCACCAGACAGTTCTGTACCTCCCAGGGCAACCTCCTCCCCGCCAAAAAAAAGCACCCTTGAGATGGGGTTATCCACCCCCCCCCCTCCCCTTACCCCTGTTGTCCCTGCAGTCACTAATGCCTCGGAATCTCTCCAAACATTGGATTCCAAGTGCTTGTGACATGGATTGATACTGGAAAGCCTCCCTTTCCCCTCTGCTTGAACACTTTTTGGTGCCTCTTTTATCCTTTTATTTGCTCAAGTATTGCACAAACGTTGCTGACTCAACGGACCCAAACGCAAATCTGAATAAAGCAATTTAAAAAGTGGAGGGCCTGACGTTTGGATCCTAGTAGGGCCTTTCTCTTTTTTTTCCCCATTCTTCTCCGGCTTCTTCTTCTGCTTCTTGTTCTTCTCCTTGTTCTTCGTCTTCTATGGATGAAAGTGTATTGTAACCCGAGCCCTTCCTCCACTTCGTAATTTGTTGGGAGAAAGGTCAGTGCTAGGGTTCTGCCAAACATGTCATCCGGCGTAATGCCCGAACGATATCAGTTTTGACGGAAGGGCGCACGTGGACCTGGCTGGGTGTCTCAACTTTAAACCACCCCCACCCAGCCCGCCATCTAGCCATCGCAGCCTCACTACCTCCCGTCCCCAGCCCCTCAACCAACCAAAAAAAAAAAACCTCATCCCCGGTACCTACCGCCGCCTAGTGCACAGCTAATGCAATTTGTTTTAGGCCCCTGGTCGTGTCGAGTCCGGCATGCCATTGTGCCTGACCCGACCCCCTGCCCCGGTGCTCCTGGGGCGACAGGGCCGCCCTGATACTGCTGTGCCAGCCCATAACCAGCCCCGCCCTCACTCCCCTTGGCTGAACTTGCTGCCCGGCACGCGCCAACTTGAACCTGACTCGTGCTGTCAGGGGGGGGGGGGGGGCCTTGGCTCTTGCCTTTCATCTCACACCTACTGGTCCACCATTGCCTGATTAGATTCCTGGACTCTTTCTATTCGACCAGCCAGTGTCAAATAATGTTCTCCTGATCCTCCTCCTCAGTCTCCTCCTCCTCCTCCCTCCCTACCTCCTTCCTCATCGCTCCTTCCCTTTCTCCCTCCCCTCTTTCTCTTCCTCCTTCCCTCCCTCCCTCCCAGCTCTCCTCCTCCCCTCCTTCCCTTCTTCCCTTCCTTCCGTCCTCCCTTCCTCCCTCCCCTCCCCTTCTCTTCCCTCCTTCCTTTGGTCCCTTCCTGTCTTTCTCCTTCCCCTCTTCCTCCTTCACTTCTTCCCTTTCTTCCCTTCCTTCCTCCACTCCTCTTCCACCCTTCCCTTCCTCCCACCTCTCCACCTCCTTCCCCTTTCTTCCCCTGCTTCCCCTTCTCTTACCCTCCCTCTCTCACCTTTGTCCTTCTCTCTCCCTCTATCCTCTCCACTTCCCCTTCTCTCCTCTTCCTCCTCCTGCTCCCTCCTCCACCCTCGTCCTCTCCCCAAAACCCACCCCCCCAAAAAAAACAAAAAAATTACCTCAAAATAATTTGTTCAACTCTGTGCAGTAGTAACACAGTGGGCAATTTTATGTTGTCGTTTGATAGCCAGTGTACACCCAGACACTGCTTCCCGGTATATATACCAATCAGAGACCAGTCTCCACCCATCCCTCCCCTCCCAATCGGTATCATTGGCAGTAATAAGACCACTGCACCGCTTTAGCGCACACTCAGAAACCAGTGTCTGATTACTGGAGGAGGAGGTTCAGGGCTTGGGCCTTGTGACAGCTGCAATAACGAAAAAGCCAAGGGGTCGTGGTCAGGCCATCGTCCAAGATACAGGATTTTAGTGATCAGGCGTTATCGTATCATCGCGTATCAATACTTGGGTGTGATTCCGTTCTGCCTGGCTGATGTGCTTGATGGGATCAGAGCCTCAGTTTCCTCATCAGTGCAACATTCTTTTGCTCTAGCATTGGTCCTGCCAGGCCTTACTTGATGCCCCCCATCTCAACCCAACCGGCTGCCCTGCCTCCTTCCTCTCTTCCACCCTCTGCCAGTTGCCTGGCTGATGGTTCTTAGCATTGGAGCCTCTTTTCCCTCATCATTTCAGTATTCCCTCGGTTTGGGCATTCGTCCTACCAAACCACCCCTGCTCTTGTGCTACACGTTCCTCCTAAACCGACCTTCTCCCTATCACCCTTCCCGCTCTTCCTCCACCACCCACCCACCCACCCATCATCAACAGTCGCACATGATTGGTCATCTCCCAGACCTGTTGATGGGTGGTACCCACTACCCACATTGAGGTGCCCCACTGCTCACTCCCTCTGCCACGCTTCCAGAGCCGTCCTACCAGCAAACCTCATCCCCCCCCTCCTCTCCCAAATGCTGATACAGCAAAGAATCCCCGCTGTCCCCAGTCTTGTGGCTGGCACACGCTCGCTCCCCTGATTTATTTTTTACTACAAATCTAGCAGCGTCTCCCTAATTTAAACCCTGTCACTTTCCATCCGATCACCGTGTTCTTACAAGTCCCCACTCCTGACTAGAGGTCAACTTACTCCGGTTACGGAGAGAGAAAAAAAACAACAACAACAAAAACAAAATCCGGATAATGTTCAGGCCAACAATTGCTATGCCCCTGTTTGTATGTGTGTGTGTGTATGGTGGTGGTGGTGGTAGTGGGGAGGGTTGTGAACATTTCAGAACTATTCCAGAATTTGTTCTTACCCTGGAGTCCAATGCATGTCGCAGTTTTCTTAACAAATCCCAAAGAATCTGAGCCGGTCCTCGTAAATATCCATTTCGATCTCAGGAGGGGGAGGGAGGTTTCAACCCATGACCACTACCCTCCACCTCTCCCCCCCCCCCCAAAAAAAAAAAAAAAAAAAATCCCGAAAAGGCACAACCAAAATTCCTTTTGGCCACAAGTTGTGACTTGTGTACCTTGCCGCCTTTAACCAACCCTGACATCATTCCATTTGGAAACAAATCTGCCAATAATTGATTGAAATCTATTTGATTACTGCGGCTAACTGTGGTCAGGCCCTTGGCCGTGGTTTGCTCCTCTCCAGAGGAATGGAAGAAGAAAAACCTCCCCCCCCCCTTCCCCTAAAAAGAAAAGAAAAAGAAATTGCCGTCTGAATGACTTAAACACATTTTGGTGATTTATTCTGGGACCGAAGAAGTCATTGGGCCTGATTTGAGGGTCTTGGGTTTTTTTTCCCCTGTTGAGTGTAACCAACTCTGGGAATATATGGTTGCGGAATATGTCCTCTGACACAACCAATTCCTTTACAATCAAGACCCAACCAATCTTCAATCAATTTTGCCTTACTTTTTTGCTTTGCTTTTCTTTCTTCTTCTTCTTTTTTTATTTTATTTGGGGTGGGGGAACTAAAACCACAATAGTTTAATGGCCTCCCATTTTGTACCTTTCCATGCCAGATGTTAGCGGTGAACATTTTGTCTCGGTTTGCCTGTGAATTATGAGATCTTGATCCAAATCTTTGCCAATAAGGAAGCGATTAAGATAGAATGTCCTCTTGGAATGTGTATGGATTTCAAGCTCCTCCGATATTTTCTTCTTCTTCTTCTTCTTTTTTATCGTAGAAATCCAATTAGCAACCAAAACCAATTAGCATCCAATTGATTGCGTAGGTTGTGAGAGCTGCCCAGGACTGAGATGGGAGCTGTGGGTAGTTGAAGTTGGTGAGAATGCCGGGATTCATAGGAGAGAGGGAGGCAAAATTTGAGTCATTCAGAGATAAGAGAGCAGGGAACAGGTGCGGCCATGGTAGGATAATTTATATCAGTAAAGATGTTGCTGCATCTTCCATCTCGTGAGGTTTTTTAGGGGGGGAGGAGGGGAGGAGGGGACGGATAGACAGAAGAGAAAGGTTTTGGAGGGCTTCTGTACCCCCAGGAATCCCCAACGGATGCCGTGGACTTGAGTCAGGAAATAGTTTGTGCTCTGTGCCACTGGGAGGAAAGCTCTCCCCATCCCTTGCTGGGACATACACGTAATGCCACTATTGATTGCCTCTACCTCCCCCTTACACTATCACTGGCTGTGCTTCAACACCACGTGTGCTTTAATCTCTCGCGGGTCTCTACAATTTTGATTTTGTGCAGTTCTCAGAAGAACTGAGGGACTCAAAGTCCTCCAAGAGCCAGTGGTTGTCCACATCATCCTCTGCAATTAGTGCATTTATCTTCTTCTTTTTTCATACAGTATAGTGCAGTTACATGTTTGGGTAGGATTGTGCTTTTCAAAGAACTGAATTTCTTTTCTCTGCCGAAAAGTTCAAATTTGAACCTTTTTTTTCCCTGAAGAGAGTATGGTGTGTCTTAGTTGATACTATTCACTGTTACCAATCTTTATAAATGTCTGGTTTGGCCGTTGTTAATTTTCAATAATATTCACGAATGGAAACCCATGTGCTCAGTCCATAGGGAAGCCCACCACAAGGTTACACATCTACAGAAAAGTTGATATTTTGGGATTGTTTGGAGATTTTTGTGTGTGTGTGTGTTTTGGGGGTGACCTTAGCGACGCGCACAGCGCCTGGTACCCATAGAGGGCAGCATACAGTGCCCAGCTGGGAGCCTGACACTCAGCGATGCCAGCGGCCTGGCGAGGGGTTGCCATGGTTACCGGCCTCGGCCGTGTTTGGAAAGAAAGCCCCTAAAGACCCAGGGTGGGGTGCATTAGAGTGGTGGGTGAGGCGATGAGGTTGTGGTCAGAGGTCATGGTAGTTGGAATAAAAAAAATGACCCCCCCCCACCCCCCTAGTGGAAGTGACCTTTACTAGTGATGCCTATGCCCCACAGGAACAGTGCATTGGCATTGATAGGGAGGGGGGTGAGGGAGGGGGGTAACATCGCTAGCAATTTGTATGCTTTGTATCTTAATAACAATTAAGTGGAAAACTTTTGAAGAGCTTGTTTGTTGTTTGTAAGTTGTCCCCTCCTGTGGACAAAAACAAATGGAAATTGATAACTAGAAAACAAGGTAGTACTAAAACATTGCAGACTGCTTAACTGATGTCAAGGACCAAACTGCGAACCACTTTGAGAAAGGTCCTGCGATAATTAAAAAGTTGAGCCCTATGAATTTCTTGAAACTAGACAACTTGGTGTAACGGGTTAAGCTGCTACTCAAGCCTCAAACAGCATTGCTGCTGTTTGTGAGCACCGTTGCAAGACTTTGCATTGAAAACTTAAAGTACGTGCAACTCGAGAGTTTATCTGTAAAAGTAAAAAACCCATACAGAAATCTTTAAATTGGGACAAATTTCTCTCTCCATCCACCCCCTACCCCTCCCCACCCCCCCCCCCCAAGGGTAACCAGACCCAGGCAAGCCGATATCCAGACAGATCTCAAAACAAATTTTCCCCCACTAAAAAGAAAGAGAGAAAAACTCCCCCTAACTCCCCTCCGCTTCAAATTCCAGCCCTTATAAATATCACCGTGGCGCTCATTATTGGTTTAAAGTTCCCACTGGGAAACTTATAATGAGGTAGGATCCCACGGCTTTTCTTCCAAATAAGCTGCAAAAAAAAAGAGAGAGACATATAAAAAAAAAGCTCCAGAGTTCTCACACCGTGATTTGGGGTTTCTGTTTTTCTTGGTTTTTTTTTTTTTTTTTTTTTTTTTCTCCTGTTGGTGGCCGGCGTTGTTATGCTGGACTCTCACTGTGGGGTGAATAATAGTCACCCCTTGCTCGTTCAAATGTCACATTCCTTGTTCCATCACAGGACATGCTGTGCGCTACACTCTCTCTTTCCCTCTCTCTCGCTTTCTCTTTCTCCCTCTGTTTTTTTTTTTTTTTTTTTTCGGGGTCGGTCGGTCGTTTGTTTTTTCTTACCCTTGGGTTCCCGAGGGGGATGCTCCAGAACAATTGGCCCAGCCCGGAGTTGGCTTTGTTCGCTCAGTCGGTCGGTGTCTGGCGCAGCGAGGTGACATCAAGTTTGCCGGGCTGCTGTCCATCTGGGATCTTATGACTGTCACTGCTGCTGCAGGCTGCAGCAGCTGCAGCAGTTTTAAGCGTTCTCAACCTTCGCTGAGCTTTGACAAGAGTGTTTTTGTTGTTCTGGTGAGCTTTTGGGTTTTTTTTTTCTTCTTTGGAACTTGCGTGGAAGCTGTGCCGGCATGGTGGTGGTCTGCTTGCTTGTCTTTTCCAAGGAGTTTCTTTCTTTCAGATCTTCAGGAGCCTACTGTTGGTTTGCAGTAGTGCACTCAACCATGCCTCTGCATTGCAGGGAAAGTAGCCGTGTGATCATCCATTGGGTCGGTCCCTGTCACATACCGGCGGTCACATGACCAGTGGTCACCTGACCGGCGGTCACCTGGCCGAAAGGGTCAGTGGGGGGAAGGGAGGTGGGGGGGTCAGGTCTGCAGAGGGGATGCGACTCTCATGTCCACAGATCCAGGGAGTGAAGAACGCCCTGTACGGATTGCGCCATGGGAGGATGAGTCTCAACGCCAGCGAACAGGGCGTTGGGATGTCAGCCCACCAATCTCCTAACATTTGATTGCAGCCATTTGTTTACCAACCGAAGCCGGAGAGGACAGTGTGACCGTGACTGATTCTCTCAGCAATACTTGGACTTATTCATTCACTCATTCTCCTGTATTCTTCTTGTCTGTTCTCTGCAGTACTTGCTCTTCGACTCAAGCTCAGACGGCCTCGGGAGGAGCTCGTCAGTCAAGGAATAATGCCCCGTAAGTACCCGTCTTCTTGTCTTCTTACTTTGGTTTTTGTCACCTTTTGGGATAAGGGGGTTATTCAAAGTTCCCTTCCACACTCTCCAAATTGCATCTATCTCATACTGTCAGAGTTGATGTGAGATTGCTCCCTGTGGTCAGTATTCAAATCAGATTTAGTTATTGAACATCAACAATGGGCATTTCAGGAGTTCTACGGTATGACGTGGAGTCGTGGACTTCTAGAAACTTAGAGAGAAAAAAATAGAAAAACTTATGAAAAAGTCAGTATGCTTTATACACAAACTCTGGAGAAAAAAACCGATGGTATGGTGGATTTATCTCTTTGGAAGTTTCCCGAACAATTTATGTCCAGATGTTCGTTCCACACCTGCAGCCAGGCTTCATAGAAAGCAGTATATATTTATCCACAGTTTGGTTTTCTCATGCATACACAGTTTACAGACCCATATAAAACTCTGACTAGCGGGGTTAAATATAGCCACAGGAGCACATATGGCAGAGGCCTTATATTAAACGAGTGCCGGGCCCCGATCTTCGGCACGTTGTCGGTATCCGGCGCACGGGCCCACGCGTGTATCTGTTGAAGTATGCCGAGGCGCTCATTGCTTGTTAAAAGAAGATAAGGAGAAGAGAGAGGGGGAGAGAGAGAGGCAGAGAGAGGGGAAGAGAGGGAGAGACAGAGAGAGGGGGGGAGAGAGGGAGAGAGAGGAGGGAGAGAGAGAATGGGGTTGTACAACAACACGAGAGCCCTGGCAGTCTGACGTAGAACATTCCAGGCATACCGACCATCTAGAGCTCAGCGCTGGATGTCTGATATTCAATCTACCTCTCAGCTATTATCCTCTAGTCCTTTTTTTTTTCTTCCAGTCTTTTTTTTTTTTCTCATAAACTATTATTTCTCATCATCTTTGGTCTCAGTATCTCGGATGTCGTGTACATGTATATGTGTGCTCTCTGTTTGTTTGTCTCTGTTTCTGTCTGTCTATTTGTCTTTATCTATATCTCTATCGTTCTCTTTGTCTCCCTATCTTATCATACTCTCTCTCTTTGTCTCTCTCTGTCTTTCTTGGTGTCTCTCCGGCTTAATCTTTTCTCTGTCCTGCTATCGCTCTCCGTCTCTCTATTTCTCTCTAGCTTTCTCTGTCTGTCTCTCTCACTCTCCATATTCCACTCTCTCTCTCTCTCATTATATCGGTATCTCTGTGTGCCTCTCTTTCTGCCTCTCTCGGTGTCTCTCTCTCTGCCTGCGGGGTTGAGAGAAAGATGATCGGCTGTCACAGATTAATTGTTGCAGTATTTTGACGTCATCGGGCAGTTAGCTGGGTCGGCATGCTTCTCACCTGCTCCAAGGACCCTCTTTCCTCTCTGTCCCCTCCCCCCCCCTCCCTCTCCCCCTCCCTCTGCCTACCACCGCTGACACTACGGGTGACCCCCAGCCCCTGCCGCCTCGCCACCGACCAATTACGTCGACCATCGATGATGTCACAGACTATAAATAGCGCCTGGCGTAATGGCTCCCGGCAGCTTCTTCCTTCTTCTTTTTTTTTTTTTTGCGCTAAACCGCTTTGATAATGACGACTGTCATCCCAAGACCTCCAGGAATCTTCCCTCTCTGTTTGTCTGATAATGGGCCGTCCATAAAGAATTGCAAGCCCACTGCTTCAGCCCCCTCACTCCCTCCCCCCTCCTTCCCCCCTCCTCCTCCTCCTCTGTCTTCCACACACCAAACGGATTTCTGGAGGTTTCCTCAAATGTCAGCATTGCGGATATATAATCCCGGCTCTCTCAGTGTTTCCCCTTCACACGCGTCCTAAAGAACAGACTGTGTGGACCTAGTAAGAGTCCAACCTTCCAGAAATCGCTCAATGTAGAAAGTTTTCAGGCTGGGTGCATTCTTGAAAAAAGTAACCAGCCCCCTGCCCCTTAAAAAACCAACAACGACAACAAGAACCATGCAACACGCAGATTTCAAGAACTCGGTCCGGTACCCCCTGAAGTATACCGGTACATCCTTCTGACTCCCTTTGGTTTGGATAATCCGGATGGCTTGAGTGCGACATGCCTTCACAAACAGTTAGCCGCCAAACAAGTACATCCGCTGCAAGCTGTTGACAATGGCTATCCACATATCGGTTAGCTTTCAGAACCCCAATCTGCGTAAGTGCCCCCTTTTGTTTTGGTGAGGGAGGGGATTCCACCACTGCTTCACCCCATGATGGAGGGAAAGCTCCATCACGCTCCCCCTCTCTCTCTCTATACGGCTGGGGTTCAAATCCCCTCTTTTGCAGTTTCACCGCTGGCGTATTGTTTCAAAAAGTCGGCCGCCATCCTCAACAGCTCTTCACCCGATGGACGGTGGTCGCCGGGAATGGCCTCGAGAGTTTGAGCTTCAGTCTCTAGAAAGCCCACTTGGCTGAGATGGTTGCTCTCCCGACCGCCCCTCTGAGATCGCTGCAGACGTTAGACGGATCAGGAGCAACCCTCCCTACCCACCCCTCCTCTTCCATGGGAAAAAAATCCATGTTGTACAAAAAAAAATACAAAATTCCTGACGGCTTAAGAGAGAAATCACACATCACAAGATTCCCTTGACAAGATTCACTGACTACTGTTCAGATTTGGACTCATCCCCCATCCCTCAACCCTCCCTCCCCCCCTCCTAAAAAAATTATAAAATTAGGGAAAGAAATATTTGGGTGACCTTGAAGCGCTGGCTCCCCCAAAATGATTACAGTGCGATTAATTTTCAGGCTATCTTTCCAGATTTTGGAATGACTTTGCAGGGAGTCTGGTTCAACAGACTATTGGGACTAGCCCCAAGCACCAGTGTGACAATGGACCCCAGTCACCATATCTAGGCCATGTATACCACAAAGTGATTCTGCCCATTCAGATTGGTGATCTTGGAAAGTGTTTGGGTGATCGTTGAATAATTGTTCATCCTTTCCACTTTTTTGTCTTCTCTCTGCAGCTTACAAATCTTCGCCCGGGTTCCACGAACAACGGCAAAAGCTAGAGAGAGCAAAGGTAATGATTTCATGTCGTTTTAAATCCCTTTGGTTATGAAGCTTTTCCTTCCACGGTAGGACAAACATAATATCTTATTTTGTTTCATCAAATGATCTTATACAAATTTCCCCTCCACCGTGTCAATCGAACCTCCTGTTGGGCTCAACTGTAACACTAACAGTAGACTGCGTGACTGTGTGGAATCGTAAGCAGGTTTGTGGCATTGATTTTTCGATCCGAGCTAGACCTTTCTGAAAGGTCGGCCCATTTGACTGCATAGATGGTGAGTGAGTCACCCAATTCGTCCGAATGCAAAATTTGCTGTGAATTGCGGAAACGAAAGCATCAGTTCCGTGGATGCTCCTCGCCTCCTCTCCAGAAGAAATTCTCTAAGAGGTCTTCCTTTTTTTATATCTCTCTCTCTGGCTCTCTCTCAGCCGAGACACAGTCGGATGCTGCCAATTTCATTAGAGCCCAATTTGTAAGATCCCCGACGCGAAAATGTCCGGAGCGCGTTGGTATCCCGATTGGCCGGGCTGCCAGCATGACATAACCAGGCCAAGTCTGGCACCCTACCTTCCCCACAACGCCCTACCTCTCAATACACGTGCTCCCCCCCCCCCCTGTAAAAAAAACTAATAATTGAATACCGGTTGATAAATAAATCAGGGCACCACCCTCAGGGGGAAGTAGCGTCAAAGCCTCGTGTCGATGCGGCTCGAAAATAGCCACGACCCCCGCCACCGTCAGTATTTTGTCGAGGTCAGGCCGCACCGTTGCATTGCCAGTGTCACGTCCGAAATAGAGTCTCGCTATAAATAGCCGGCCGTGATGTTGAAGAACGTGTCGCCATTTGGTGTGACACTCGGTGAGTCTGACCTTCCTCTTGGCCGTGTGAGCGCGTGTGAGTTGTGCGAGCATCCACCTTTGTTGTGATGGCAGTCTCGTTTTCCTGTTGTTACAATTCATTTTTAAGATATATGAAAGCTGACCCTTGTTATACTGTTACACATGCACAGGTCTGGTTTCGGACTCTATCTATACTCTATAGTTCAATTTTGGCTTTAATATACAGTAGGCTATATGAAAGCTGACCCAAATACATATGTGAATCTAGAAAATATTTAGTGCCAGATGACAAGCATTCTATCACTTTGTATAACCGTTCTCTGATCTTTCCACTTTTATCTTTCCAGTCTTGTTTTAATTTTGTTTGGGGGGGATCCTTTGGAAACGAAACTCTATTCATGTTTTTGTTTTTGTTTTTTCAGTCCAATGAAAACTATTCAAATTAAATGGAAGACAAGTACTAGTGCTGTACAATGGTACATCGCTGTTGTCTCGTCAAAAGTATTGGGGAAGTCATTGTGACTTTAAACAGAAGAACAAATTCCTTCCTCTTTTTTTGTCTCTCATCTAGTCTCAGATATCCAGCCTTTTGCTCTCCCCACAAGTTTAATCGCTTATTTCCGAATTCCAAGAGGAATCTGACACCGTGAGCCTTGAGAGTGGAAAAACCTGGCTTTTCTTTTTATTATTTTCACCAAGAGTCCCCATGCCCTCAACTTTCCTGCAGATGCTATTTTCCTTTACATTTTTTTTCCTAGGGGGATAGGGGGTTGGATGGATGGGGTATTTTTTGGACTTCCTCCACCCATGAGTCAGTCATGATGCCCCTCATCACATCCTAGTTCCCCTCTCCCTCTCCCTCTCCCTCTCCCTCTTCCTCTCCCTCTCCCTCTCCCTCTCCCTCTCCCTCTCCCTCTCCCTCTCCCTCTCCCTCTCCCTCTCCCTCTCCCTCTCCCTCTCCCTCTCCCTCTCCCCCTCCCTCTCCCTCTCCCCCTCCCTCTCCCTCTCCCTCTCCCTCATGACATTTCGCGGTAGATTGACATCAAATGGAGCGAGTGTTGTTGACAGACTTCAGAAAGTCTTTTGTCTGGGCAGGGATTCCTCATCTACCAGTGGATTTGGTTGTTGGGGATGGAATGCATTGGCTATGGCTTCTAATCACACGTGCACCTATGGAGGCTGGTGGCTAGCGGCTTACTATTAAGCCAATTCCAATAGGATGTGTGTGCTATTTGCTGAGCCATTGATAGCCAATGAGTTTGGATGTATTTCATATAGCTTCCACGCTAAACCCATGCCCACTTCATCAGCCAGGGCTGGAGCTCCAACAGTAGCCCACCACTGCTAGGGACTGAAGTTCAAATCCATTTGGAGTTTCAATTGGCCTTGCTCAATGGATAAGCTTCTAATAGCCCCTTGCCCCCAACCATGACCCTTTCATCAAGTAGCTCAGACCAAAGGCCCTAGACCACCATCATGAAAGTCTCGGGTTCAAATCCCCATTTGTGTTCGACTGTGACTTCGCCCAGTCTAAAGATTATCTGATTAACTCGGACAGGGCGCAATGCAAATCAAAAAAATGGAGGATAGTTGTAGTTGGTCCCCCCCAAACAAACAAAACCCAACCCAAACCCCAAACAGAATAAATCATATTTAATAGAAAAATAATTTAGCTTGCTGTCTGCAACATGTTACACGCGTGACTGCCAGTGCCCGCATCACCTTTAGCCATCGTGGGATTAGTTGTCAAGATCTGGCTTCCCCTCTGTCCTCGCGCACACTCAATTGATGGCAGATTGTCATACCGCCTCTGCCTTCACCCCTGACCAGCAGAAGGGAAACCCCTGCAGCCTCCCTACCCTCCCTCTCCCTCTCCCCCTCCCCCTTGTCCTCACCGGACAAGAAAGGGGATAACCATTTCAACAGGCACACAGAGTGAGTGACAGTAAATGTCAACAGCTTGGGAGGTTTCTGCAAAACCTTTTCCCCACTCTCTCCCCATCTCTCTCTCCTTTCTCTCTTTCATTTTGCCTTCCTTCCTCTACCTTTCCCCCTATCTCACTCTCTCACTCTGGCCCCCCCTCTCTCTCTCTCTTTCTCTCTCTCTCCCTCACTCTCTCTCTCTCTCCCTCTCACTCTCACTCTGTCCTCCCCTCTGTCCTCCCCTCTCTCTCCCACTCTCTTTCCCCTCCTTCCCTCTCCTCCCACCCTCCCCCATCTCTCCCCCTCCCTCTCTTTGTAGAGAGACTTTGTTTCACAAATTGGAGTCTTCTGGCAGAAGCTGTGGACAGGAGGGCCATTCTGTCACAGGGAAAGGATTGAGTTATTCCTGGCGTTGCCTCGGTTATTGAAGCGATCACTCTCAAATGGACAAGACCGGCAAAAGTGAAAAACTCAACACAAAGGGATTGTTGCAACCAACTCCTCACTAGGTTTCTGTTTCCACTGCCCAAATTAACCGCAATAAGAGAAAAGGGGGATTAACAAAGACAGAAGTTGTTTCCAATGCATTGCCTTTTTGGGGTGAAATTTCCCCCACAGGACCCAAAAATAAAATACAGGCATGACATATTCAGACTTGGGGGGTTCTCAGTGTGGGAAAACCTGAGATGTTATCAGTCTTGATAAGAAAGAAAAAAGGTTTCAAGGAAGCATCGGAATCCATTTGAGTCAAGACAGTTGGGACTTGGGAGGATGTTTTGGTTCACTGTCCTATCCCCTCAAAGAGGTTTTCATTATCTCTGTGTCCTCATCTTCTTCCTTCCTTCCTTCCTTCCTCCTGTTTATTACCATTGTCACCCACCTTCCACCAACCCCCCACCACCAGCCCCTTGGCCAAATCCACTTCCCCACCCTGAAGGTAAAAAAAGAGAGAGAGAGATAGAAACAGCAACCTTGGGTCCTATTTGGGTCCTATTTAAACAGGTTTTTGGGGCTTTTCTCTGGTACCTTCTTTGTATTTTGGTGGATTTTTTCCCTCTTTGTTTGTGTGGGCTGGCCCAAGGTTCAGCGTTGTTTTTGTTTACTTCCCCCCTTTTTCTTGGGAGGGTTGGGGGGTTGGTTGGAAAGGGGTGTTATCTCACCAATCTGGATGAGTTCCTATTTTGCCTCCATTTTGGGGTTGTTTCTTTGTCCCTTGGCAAGCCACAACATCCTGATCCAGGGGGTATTTCCAACCTTCCTCCCCTTCCTACTTACCACCCACACCCCCTACAAATATTATAACCCTCCTCCCAAATTAGGCATTGAGTTTGCCTGGTCTTTTTTTATTATTCTACCTGAGTAATTGCTGTGATGATTAACCCAATCATGTAAAATACCCCAGGGTCCATAGTGGTGTTACAGTACATGTATGTTATAAGTAATCTGGAAAAAAAAATGTTGCAAACTGCTTACTGATTGCAATAACCAAAATATTCCTACTGTATTTTGGAGGAATCATTCCTCTCTTTTGGTATAATTTACTATAAATGTATCGCTTTCAGAATTTTAGCTTGGAAATGATTCCTCTTTTTTTTATCAGTATTCCTAATGCCCTTAAGATAGTTTGGAAGCTATGCCGAAATCTCCCCCCCCAAAAAAAAAAAAAAAAGTTTTAAAAAATTAAAAAATAATTTGAGGGCCTGACGTTTTTATCTTGACAGGACCTTTCTCAAAGGCAGGGCCACTCTCAACGGCCTTTGAGAAGTGTCCAGCTAGTAAGATCTTGCCATGTCTGACCCACAATTTTGTTATAAGTGTGAGGTTCTAGAGCAGTGGTGTTTGTGCGTACAGTACACATAAACAAGGCTGTGACCACACATAGATTGAAAAACTGTAATCCCCAAACTGCCAACAATGACAATAACCAAAATAATGAAAACAATGAAAGAGAAAAGCCAGCCGTGAAAATTGGCCAGAAGTTAGTTTGTATATTCGGAAAGGAGATGTAGGGTATCGGGCTTAGCAAGTCATTCCCCCCTTCTCCTATTTTTTTTTCGATTTTGCCTCTCTCTCTCTCTCAGACCTTCTCCTTCCCCCAATCTCCCTCCTTCCTTCTTCCTCCTTCATTCAAAGTGTAGAGCAAGGAGACATGTCATTCTTCTCCTTTCCTATCCCGTTTGTTCCATGGGCCATTTCACCTCTGGGGAAAGATTCCTCTAAGAGTTGGAGCGTTGAAACTTCTTCTTCTTCTTTTTTTTTCACATTCCTGTTTACGTTCAGAAAGGTGATGTGCTGCTTCACTGATTATATCCCGAAAAACATGTCTGCTCCTTAAAAGAAAACATGTCTGCTATCTGCCCTCTCTCCTTTCATTTTTGTTTGACTCCCTGCCAAGAAAATGATAAAATACCTGGGGATTTTTTCTCCCAACGACTTTCTGGTCCAATGGTCAGTGATGATCGCGATATTATTACCAGTACATGCTCTCTCTCTCTCAAAAAAAGAGGTGGTGACATTATAGCAAAAGATGAGGCAGCAGCCAGACCCCATGCCCAATTATAAACCACTTTAGCCTTCTGTGCCCCTGGGCGCCAGACTTAACGCCTTAGCCTAATATTTTCATAGCTGCCCCAGTAATTTGTTAGTGTAAGGATGGGTTTGATGGGAGTGAGGGAGGGGGGGTTGTGGTAGTGGTGGTGGTGGTGGCTGGTGTTCACTCTAAACTTATCCATGGGTGTAATTTGAGCCCGTTTGACCATGAGGTGATATCTGTATTGTCAATCTCTTCTTTTTAAGATGATGGTTGAGTCTGATCTCCCTGGTCCTACCCTACCACATGGGTGGCCTGCTGGTAGTGACTGCCCTGGGTGATTCTGTGGGAGGGGGGAGGAGCACTCATTGACTGGGCCCTTGTTTTGCTATGGGTTTACTAGAGTGTGAACAAGGGCCCATAATCAGACCATCCCTCCTTGCCTATCCCACCACCCCCCCCCCCCATACATGTGGAAAAAAAGGAAACAGCAGAGCTGGACCCATATACCACCAGACCCCAATAAAGTGCCTGTAGTGCCGTACAAAGCTGTTAAGCCAACTGCTTGCTGACTTGAATGACTGGGGACTGGGAAGTCATACCAGCAGTTGATTTCACCAAACCCATCATAACCTACGATCAATCGCAAGACAATGAGCTTTGCACAGAATCCAGTGTATCATCACAAATGGCCATGAGTTATCCATCGTAAGTTGAGTTACAATGCATCGTAAGGCTTTGTCATATCAACCCCAGCAGTTGATTTCAACAAACCCATCGTAACCTACGATCAATCGCGAGACAATGAGCGATGCACAGAAACCACACGGTGTATCACAACTGGCGATGGGTTAATCAATCCTACATGTAAGTTGAGTTACGATACATCGTAAGGCTTTGTGAAATCCACCCATTGCGATGCATCGTGATTCAACTTACGATGAATAACCCATCCGTAAGTTGTGATAGGCAATATGGTTTCTGTGCGTCGCTCATTGAGGGGGAGTACACATGTAAGTTACGATGAGTTTGGTGAAATCAACTTCTGGTCACAGTGTCTATGACTCTATGGCCTCCAGCCAAACCGACTAATTGAAGCATGGGAAGTCTTGACCCAGGACTCCCAACACTCCCCAAAAAAGTGGAAAACTTTCTTTGTGCAATTACCTTTCCATTTTGTCTCTTGCCACAAATGCCAAGATAAACTTGCCTTTCACACACACACGGACCATTCCCCCTTCCCTCTCCCCCACCCCCCCTTCCGGAAAAAAGGATGAACAAAAACGACCGTCAAATTTGCCCAAAATGTAACATTAAAATTCCTTCCCTTCCAGAATGTGGTTTGCCAGAAACAGATGGTACACACATTCCTCTGGTCCTCCTCAATCATTCAGATCACTTGTATTCTTTATATTTTTTTGTTCCTGCATAGAACCCATGGGGGGGAGGGGCACAAAAAATGGAAAGAAAAAGAAAATGAAATTCTTTGTGGCTGCTTCTCTACTCTCTACAAAGCTGAGTGCAATTTCTTGAAAACAAAAAGTCCATGTTTACATTTTCGTTCTTCTTTTCTGTTTTTTTTTTTTTTTTTTTTGCCGGCAGAGAATCTCTGAAAACCATATGGTATTTGTCTTTGCACTGTTTGTGAATGTTTCCGAGATTTTTTTTTCTTTGAAGAGGGGGAGGCAACGAGATTGCTCAGTTGTATTTCAGAGGTTGGGAATTTGGATAATTTTTTTTGTTTCGGTCTTGGGAGAAGACAGAATGAGACAGAATGTGCCGAGCCGGAAGTGATGTTTTCCGAATTCTTGGAGCCAATTAGTCAGATGTCTCCGGCATCATTCAATTAAAGTTTGTTTTTTTCTGGGGTTTTTTTTTGGGGGGGGCTGGGGGATAGGAGGGATGACTTTGTCCTACCATTGTGAAGGGGTTTTGGAGAGGATAGTGGAAATTCATTCTGCTGTGAGTACAGCACTTTGAGTCAATACGTAGTGCATGTATACACACAAAGCTGTCTAGTGCACACTGTGAATTCACCGAAAAGAGGACCTAGGAAGTAGTAATGATAATGATACTTAAAATAATACACAGAATCATCTAAAACCTTCAAATCTTGGGGGAAAAAATGAAAATGGCAATGGACACTCTGACAGGGATTTGAACCCGAGACCTCTCAAGGGTTTTGCCAATCTTAAAAAACAGAGATTTACTGTAACATCTTTGTTTAGGTGCTTTATCGTATTTGAGGAAGGTTCTTCTAGGATCAAAATGTTGTGCCCTTCAGCTTTTCCAATTTGTGCACTTTTTTCAGGTCAGTCAGACTGTCCAAATGAAGGTTATGGCTTGTTGGGGCTTTAAAACAAATCCATCTGACCCCAGTGATTTCACACAAAAAAGGACTAGTGTGGACAAAATCTGTCAAGAAGTGTGTCTTTTGACGGTCATATTCCTCACCCAGCCTTTACAAGGGAATGGGGGGGGTTATTGTGGAGTATGTCTCCTAGGAGATTGAAACTGGCGTGGTTTACGTCAGGGTGCCGCCTGGGCTACTTGTTGCAAGGAAAGGTGAAGGGAGGAGGGGAGAACAGGGTTGTAACTTGTTGATGCTTCTGGTCACCACAAGGTGGAAAGCAGTGTTCAAAAGCCCTGTATTGTAGAATTTAGGCCCTGATTTGTCAAATGTTTGTCAGACACCAAGATTGATCCGTGATTGAGATTTTGTAGACTCTCGCTAAGGGAGAGTTTTACCGGTCGCAATCTTAAATTGGTTTGAATGTTCCTCCACTGAGATGTTCCCCTTGCAATTTGTTGGGAGATAGGTCAGGAATCCACACTTGGTGATCAAAATGTTCAAATGTATCGCAGCGCCGTGCCAATCAGAAACCAACCAACCGGTTCTTGATGAAAGACCAGCCAGAACGCGCTTCCCGGCTTGTGCGATTCCACAGCCTTCCTCCTTCCCCGTCTTAAGTTGCTTGCGCCATTAACCGTCCTTAGCGGTGTCACTTGGAAGCCGGGGACGTCTTATCGTCTCTGAGTAGCTGCTGGACTGAGCGTTATCATCCCCAGCATTATCTGAACGGCTGTAATCACCCCAACCCCCTCCCCATCACCAGCATTAGGTTTGTCATCAGTCTGGCCTTCCGCAGGACTTGTTTAGTCCACAAGGAGGGGCTAGCCTTGAGACCAGTCATCTTCGCTGTCCGATGTCATCAATTTTGCTGTCATCATTACTGTCTTCTCCGCTATCATTTCTTCCTTGTTGGACCGCGAACTCCACAATGATGAGTACCTGGAGATGTGTCATGCTCGCGTCTGCCACTGCCATTAGGACTAGCAGCTTATCAGCAGCAACATCACCACCATTGCCACAATCACCACCACCATTGGCAGCAAGATTACTACCTTGATCACCATCATCACCATCATTGCCGTCATCGTCACCATGATCATCACCACCATCATCCACAATTT
>OX465104.1:13826240-14101240 GCA_949987565.1 Luidia sarsii | reverse complement strand
CAAAAGTGGCAATTGCATTTCTTTTACAGATGTTACCAGAAGCCTTACCACTCATCGGCCAAGGAATCAGGCAGCCTTGGATTTATTTCTTCCAAATTCACGAACCTGCTTTCCATCGAAGCTCCTCATCGTTTAGAAATCCATAAGCCTAGCCCCTCCCTCTCTCCTCCATATGTGACCCGGCACAGCGACATTTCGGAAAGTTTATGTATTGGAGGATATTATGTTCAAAGGATTTTTCCGATATCCGTCTCTAAATGTTGAAAAACGAGGATTTCGGGGGAGTGTTTGTTTACTGTTTTCATGAAAATGTAAAGTTCCTGCCTTTTTGAATGGCCGCTCTCGAGGAGTTAGAATGGTGCTGCTATATTGCGTTTGGTACCAAATAAACGAGCGAAGTCCCCTTGTATTATTTACAACAAAGTTCACACGGAAATAATTCTGATATCATTTGAAAGCTAATGGTATACTCTTTCACATCATTAGAAAATCTCAAAATCTCAAAAGTGGGGGTTATTCCTCATTACTATGCAGTGCCGGGTCACATATACCTTACCACTGCCCTGCCAACAGTGGCTTCAAGTTATCTGTCTGACATGTACTCTGACATGAGTCTTTCTCCTCTCTTTCCTGATTTTTTTTCTCCCGTTGATAACTGTAGAAAGTTTGTCTTTGTCCTTGGGTAAAACGTCTGTGCATGAAGGTCTGTCTGGATGCATTCCAGGGTGAAGGCAGACGTCCTTGCTGATCACTTGTCAGGACTTGGATGTCTGTCTCTCTTTTTCTCTCTCACTCTGCCCCTCTCTGTCTCTATCTCTTTCTTTCTCTGTGTCTTTGTCTCTCTTACATTCACTCTTTCTCTCTATGTCTGCACAAGCTTTCTCTCTCTCTCTCTCTATCTATCTCTCTCTCTATCTCTGTCTCTCTATCTCTGTCTCTCTCTCTGTCTGTCTCTCTCTCAGTCTCTCGGTTTCTCAGTCTCTCTGTCTCTCTGTTTCTCTATTTCTGTCTCTCTTTTTCAGTCTCTCGGTTTCTCTGTCTCTGTCTCTCCATCTTTGTCTCTCTCTGTCTCTCTGTCTCTCAGCCTCTCAGCCTCTCAGTCTCTCAGTCTCTCAGTCTCTCTGTCTCTCTGTCTCTCTGTCTCTCTGTCTCTCTGTCTCTCTGTCTCTCTGTCTCTCTGTCTCTCTGTCTCTCTGTCTCTCTGTCTCTCAGTCTCTATGTCTCTATGTCTCTCTGTCTCTCTGTCTCTCTGTCTCTCTGTCTCTGTCTCTCTGTCTCTCTGTCTCTGTCTCTCAGTCTCTATGTCTCTCTGTCTCTCTGTCTCTGTCTCTCTGTCTCTGTCTCTCTGTCTCTCTGTCTCTCTGTCTCTGTCTCTCAGTCTCTATGTCTTTATGTCTCTCTGTCTCTCTGTCTCTCTGTCTCTCTGTCTCTGTCTCTCTGTCTCTCTGTCTCTGTCTCTCAGTCTCTATGTCTCTCTGTCTCTCTGTCTCTCTGTCTCTCTGTCTCTGTCTCTCTGTCTCTCTGTCTCTGTCTCTCTGTCTCTCTGTCTCTGTCTCTCAGTCTCTATGTCTCTCTGTCTCTCTGTCTCTGTCTCTCTGTCCCTGTCCATCTGTCTCTGAATTAGTTCAGACTTCACAATGTGTTGGCAACAAAGAAAATCTTCCAATTCCTTCATGCTCCTTTGTCTTGGAGTCCTGTTGAGTATCTGGCACTGATGCAGTTCATTGATGAACCCATTGCTCAGATGATGTCACAAACTCATTCACAAACTCCCCCCCCCCCCACCCCTCAAAAAAAAAATGGAGAGGAAGTGGTATACTGATATTGGTGGCACTTCGCCAGAGGTAACAGCAGGGCCGATAAGGGACTCATAAACACTGGATAAGATAGTAGTAGCAGTTGTGACAGGGCCTAAGGGTGAGCTGAGGAGGAGGAAGTGAAGATGGGGCCCGGGTTGTGGGGGAGGCGAGGGAAGTCTTCAGCCATGGGTGGGCCAGACCCGGGTTCTACCGAAAATAAATACTCCAATCCTGAGGTGTGGATATTAGCATCCATGTCCCCGCCGGCATTCAACCATGCATGAGTTATGATTAGATAATTGTTGGGTTTTGTGTGTGTGTGTGTGTGTGCGTGGTGAGAGGTTCTGGGTGAATTGGGTGTGAAATACAGGCTGTTCATACAAGGCCAACAAGGGGGCGGTGGCTGGGGTTGAGATGGTCCACTTCATCCCCCTGAGGGGTTGTATTTCATGGAAAAATTCCGTGGACAGTGTCCAGTCAGTCAAGAATCTTACTAGACTTGAATTTTAGACCCATGACATGAACGTATTTCGCATTCAAATCTAATTGTGAATTAATCGAGTCTGTGATGAAATGGACACAAAGCATTGGTTTGTTTTAGCTTCGTGTGAGTGGGAAATGTTTTAAAAGTATTAGATCAAAGTCATGAAATTCTTAAGCTCATAATTTGGATCAGACAGCAACTGAAGTGTTGGAGCGCCATTGACTGGATTGTGCACAATAAAAGCTGGAAACGGCCAGTCTAGTGTGGTCACACATTGCTGTAGACCGACATAAATTAATCCACTCGATCTACGGTCTAGCTGATATTTGAACCTCTCTCCCTCCCCCCCAACCCCACACAACCCAGGCTTCTATCAATCTCTTTCATACTTTCCTACTCTTGAATGGTGATGTACGATATAATTAGCATTGCCACAATATTGCAGCGAGATGTCAGAGTAGATTTGAAATGGTGGAAGCACAAAGTGGGAAGTTTGCGGCAACTCCATGCAAGTAATTTCCTTTGGACCGTCTCCGGGAGACGGGCACACTGCCCGAAACGTTGAGTTGCTGGCTCAATTCAGAGCCCCAATCCGTCTGAAAAGAGAGGACTTACATGGTGTCACTGCAAACTCTTCAAATTCTCCGATGCATATTATAAACATGCTTTAACTTTGGTCACCTTTTTTTTCTTTTCTCGCTGCGTCTTTTGCAGGTCGGGGACAGCCTGCAGAGGAAGATCCGCCTCCGTCCCGAGAAATCGCACCTCGTCAATCAGCACATCCTGGCAGGTACGTACGGGGGCTCTGGGAAGGAGGTTGTACTGTGGACATACATGTACATGAGTGTGTGCACTATTACCAACTTGCACTAATGGGTTGCGACCATCAAACTTTAATTCTTACAACCAACCGCAAGACGATGAGCGATGCACAGAAACCATACTGCCAATCACAACTCACAATGGTTTATTGAGTGATATACAGAAATGTTGCAAACTGCTTACTGACTAAAATTACCAAAATGCAAATCTCAAAATTAAGTGGGCCTGACGTTTCGATCCTAGCAGGACCTTTCTCAAAGGCAGAGAAAGGTTTTGAGAAAGGTCCTGCTAGGATCGAAACGTCAGGCCCACTAAATTTTGAGATTTGCATTTTGGTAATTTTAGTCAGTATTAAGCAGTTAACAACATTTGGTTTATTGAGTTGAGTTACGATGCATCTTGAGGCTTTGTGCAATCCTACCCAGGCCAGATAGCGGGCAGTTCGTGCATGACTGGCAAAAACACATCGCCAAATCCAAGCTTCGCTTTCCAATCCCCCTCAAAAACAAAAAACAATAATAAAATAAGAGGATGAACAATTGGAACTTTAGAGAATGGGATCTTACGCAATGACTTCAAAGTCATCGTGGAAGAAAGACTCAGTAAAGAGATTTTCTTGAGGACAGGCATTTTCTCTTCAATTAAATAAATAATTCCATCTCGATTAAATTTCATGGAGCAGATTTTGTAAGGCCTCAGAGACACTCAAATTATTCCAGGTTTGTGGCAATGGCTGTGGTTATGGCTGTGGTTACAGCCATTGCTCTCAGTATATCCGCCTGCATAGGCCGCACATGGTCATAGCACCAGTTGTAGCCGCTCTTAAGGGCTCTTGTCTCCCCACTTCTGTCATACACATACGCTATATGCCATGCACTACAGAATGACCTTCATTACCCTTTAGATCAAGCCACATCTTGTATCTCACTCCTCCACTGTTTTGAGACCCAGTATTATCAGTGATGCGGGACAGAAACCGAATATCCTCAGCATTTGGGAAGAGGGATAACTTGAACTGAATTTGGAAGGTAGAAACTACTAGGAGAGATCACAGCCACCAGCAGCTGTGGATGTGAAATGTTCCGTGAGATTCTGATGGAGGCAGAGGGGTAGTGAAGGGATGGGATGGGGGTTGGAGCATCCTTATGTCTGGGATGGGCCCAGCTGGTTTTGAGTTACCCTCCTATTCCTCCTCCTCTTCCCCTCCTCCTTCCTCCTCCTCCCTCCTCCTCCTCCTCCTCCTCCTCCTCCTCCTCCTCCTCCTCTTCCTCCTCCTCCTCCTCCTCCTCCTCCTCCTCCCCTCCCGTCCCCCTCCTCCTCCTCCTTCTCCTCCTCCTCCCTCCTCCCCCTCCCCCTCCTCCTCCTCCTCCCCTCCCGTCCCCCTCCTCCTCCTCCTTCTCCTCCTCCTCCCTCCTCCCCCTCCTCCTCCTCCTCCTTCTCCTCCTCCTCCTCCTCCTCCTCCTCCTCCTCCCCCTCCACCTCCTCCTCCCCCTCCTCCTCCTCCTCCCCCTCCTCCTCCTCCTCCTCCTCCTCCTCCCCTCCTCCTCCTCCTCCTCCTCCTCCAGCTGAGGGCTGGTCAGCTGGTTCTTGCTCCAGCAGAGTACCATCTGTTTGGTTTTTGTCAAATATCCAGCCCCGACCTTCTCCCCCCCCCCCTTCCCTCGTCAAGTACCTAGACTCGCTTCAGGTGTTTGCCAGTCAAACGTGGCAAGGAATTGGAGCATCACCTTACCATCTGAAGATACCAGATGCAATGGTTTTAGCGACTGGTCATTTTTTTTGGGGGGGGGGGACAGACCTTTTGTTTCAGTGGTGAGCAAAAGAGAGAGCTTGTGGTTTTTGCACAGATGGGATTATATCGTGTGGAGTGTTGAGGTCATCTATAAGTTGTGTCCGACGGATTAGTGTAAATCTGGACAGCTCAATCAAGTCTGAGACTGAGTAGGGTGGAAGTTGGGATTGGAGGGGGCCCCCCATTAATTTCGGTTTGGTTTGTTTTAGGTGGGGTTTTTTTTCGGAAGAGAGAAGAGAGCCGAACATGTCATGTCTGGAGTGCGGTGGTTGTCACCGAGGTCCGCTTGATCTATCTCGCTGGGAGGGGAGAGGGAGGGTCGGTTTAGGATGTCGTGTGAGACAGGGGGCTACAAGTGCTGCCGCCCTCGTGTGGGTAAACACAGTCGTCAATCACAAAGTGCAACGCCGCTGCGCCTCTCCACTGGTGATCTGCCACCCCTCCCTCCCTCCCTCCCTCCCTCCCCCCTCCCTCCCTCCCTCCCTCCCTCCCCCCTCCCTCCCTCCCTCCCTCCCTCCCCTTTTGCGAAAGCGGGGCAATCCCTCCCGATCATCTTGGTTTCCCCTTCTCCTGATTTGCTATGTTCGCCCATTTGCTGGAATTTGCTGGCTTTGCTGATGAGTCTATATCCCTTCTCTGCCCCCCTTCCACCCGAATCTCCGAAATTCCAAGGGATGTACATTTTTTAGCTAAGCAGAAAAAAAATGCATGTGACATCATCATCGCCCCCCCCAAAAAAAAAAAAAAATTTAAAAATTTAAAAAAATGAAAAAATTAGTAACCAGAGATGTCAGTGTAAAACTACAAAATCAATTGCAGGTGCATCCCTGATTCTGATTTGTCTGTGATAGTCACCGATCATCAGCTTGCGTAAGAGAAGGGAAAGTTCAAGGAAAGTTGTGTGAATGGAATGGTTTTTGTGCTAACCCCCCTTCCCCTCTCCTGCCAACCTATCACCTTCCCCTTGTCATCCCTAACCCGCCCTGTCCCCCACTTGTCTGACTGACAAGGGGGGTTAGAATGTCCACCGGTGTCATCCGTGACGAATGGCTTTACAATCCCAACCCCCTCCCCACACGGAGAAGGCCAACACTTCAATCTCCTTCCCCTGGTTTGGGAGGCAAAGGGAAACAAGGCATTCCTCTGGTTCACACCACAGCCAGCCCGCATTTCAAGAAGATTGAGTCATCTGGATTTGCTTGCCAAATTTCTCGGTGATGCAGTCTCCCCCATAGACCAGCGCACAACAGTATGAGTGAGACGCCTCACTCACGTAACCGTTCACTCCTTCATACTACACATCAGTGTCAGACTAAAAATAGCTCCTAAATGTAGCCAGCAATGATAAAACTGTGAATCTTTTTTAAAAAAATATAAAAAAAGTGAAAAGGACTTTACATTGTGATCCGAGCAGGACCTTTTCTCAAATGCAAACTTCTGATTCAGCTTACAAGGCCAGAATAGTTGGCTGAGGCAGATGATCCCTCTCAATTGTGTGGATGAGCGAAGAAGAGTTAACAATGGCATCGCGTAAAAACAAGTTTTGTCCGGCTCTGAGAGAAACGGTTCATCTCAGAACCACACAGAACTCATCAAGAGAGATCGCCAGACTATTCCAGACTCGGAGTTCAGAGCATCACGGTTGTTTTCTTGGCCACTAGAAACCAAGCCAAGCCTCTCCCTTTCCGATCCAAACCCCATCCCGTCCTTCCCTTCCCTGAGATTTCCTGCAAAATCTCACCAATAAATGCATGCATTGCCACACTGCATTGCCACACGGGACACAGGTTTAGATTTGTCATCAGTTTTTTTTTTTTTTTTTTTTTTTTAGGGGCTCTTTGAATGTGTACTTTTCTATGCTTTCGAGTTCCTCAGATTCTTCCTGGAACTTCAAGATTTGTTTTTTTCAAAGAGAGATCGCTGGTACAAGTTGCCATTGTATACCATCCCTGATTTGAGTCTGGGTGGTTCTTGGGTCCCAGAAGATCCCTGATATCTTGAGAGACCTCATTGAATGTGTTGGGTTTTGTTTTTGTTCCAGACACCCACGTGGACCCGTTGGTCAATGCCACCCAGCAGCGGCTCAAGCGCTCTCGACTGGAGCAGGACCTGGACAGCAAGATCAAGAACCGGCCCGGACCGCTGGAGCTGATCGAAGGCAACATCCTGAAGGCCGAACACCTGGTCGAGCAGGCAGTCAAAGGTGGGTCCCGCCGTCGCCGTTTCTCATCACTAGAGGGCGCTCTTTCCGAAGCCCAACCCCCCCCCTGCCTAGCCGTAGGCTTATAGCATCAGCTGTCTGTGCTTTTATGATTGGATTTTTATCCTAGGGGATATGAAGGCATCAAATGATTTACAGAAGCAAATGGCTGAACAACTGAGCAGTATCACGTCACATGAGGGCGCTCTTTCAGAGCCTTAATTCTGTGTATCCCACGGTGTAGTCTAGTTGCCATACATGGCGCTCATTTATGTTGGGGGTTAATGATAGTGGAGATTCAGACGTCCCACCAGCTGTTGCGGCAAATGACCTGAGAAACTGTGCACCGTCATGCCACACGAGGACGCTAGTTTGAACAGCCAGACCTCTTGGGTAGAATGTACTCGGGGAAAACCCAGCAGTAGAGAATCACAAGAGGGTGCACTTCATATGAACCAGTGAGGCAAGGTTAGACTGTTGGAATCCATTGGCTACTTCCTTACCACACAGGTCTATCGGAAATGGCTGTATAGCCAGTGGCTGGCAGCCTCCATAGGCCCTTATGCAATTTGAAGCCGTAGCCTGTTAATACAGACGGGGCCTTACTTGAGGAAGTGTTTGAGAAATGAGGTGCTTTTTCAGCTCTAAAAGGTAACCTTGTCTCACTTGTGGTCTGTTTGGTTTCTGTCTGCAGATGGTAAGGTCAAGTTCCTGAAGACAAACAGTATAGATGGCTCCCCCTTCGAGTTTGATGAGGACAGCCAGGAGGGCTTCAGTGATGAGGCTCTGTCGCCCTCTCAGTCGGAAGTCAGCCAGGCCGAGTCGCAGCTGAGCACGGGCAGTCTGCCGTCGGCCCACTGCTCCAGCGGTTCCTTCAACGAGCACTCCAAGACACTGCAGGCCCAGCAGCAGCAGCTGCAACAGCAGCTGCAGCATCAACAGCAGCAGCAGCTGCTGCAGCAGCAGCAACAACAACAACAGCAGTTGCAGCAGCAGAAACAGCAGCAGAGGTCCAGCGTCACGAGCCCCTCGCAGCTGATCTCGCCCAAGCCGGGGCAGACGTTCATCACCATCAAGCAGGAGCCCGGGCTGGTCAGCCCGCCGCCCGTCACCAGCAACAGCTTCACGCCCATCTCGGCCGTGTCCAGCATCAGCCTGTCGTCGGGCGGCAAGGTGACGCCCTCGCCCCGCCAGCCCCGCAAGAAGCAGACCAAGCGCCCCAAGCCCAAGGAGATCAAGTTCCACGAGTACAAGCCTCCCAACGAGCAGGCGGGCCGGCTCCCGCCCTCGGCCAGCGCCGCCAGCAACCCTTACAGCCTGCTGCTCATGCAGCAGCAGCTGTACCTGCAGCTGCAGCTGCTGCAGCAGCAGCAGCTCATCCTGCCCAACACGGCCAATGCCAAGGCCCAGTCGGCCGCCAGTGCCTCAGCTGCCTCCTGCGGCAGCACCGCCGTCACCTCCACGCTCAGCACGTCCAGCGCCGCCCTGGCCACCACGGCCACCGCTGCAGCAACGGCGACTCCGGTCGCCGCTTCCATGGCGCAGACAGGAGCACCGATCCCGGCCAAGTCTCAGGCGGACATCAAGCCTAACATTACGGCCGCCGCCGCTGCGGCGACGGTCTCGGGGAAGACGCGCAACCTCACCAACCTGGAGGACATGAAAGTGTCGGAACTGAAGCTGGAGCTGAAGAACCGCGGACTGCACGTGTCTGGCACCAAGCCCCAGCTGGTGGAACGTTTACGGCCCTACGTCCTGGATCAAGGGGCCAGCTCGCCCAACAACGTCACCACCACCACCGCTCCCCCCTCCTCAGCCTCCTCCTCCTCCACCGTTGTAACGTCAAGTACTAAGGTCTCCAGCTCCACGGATCTGGATGCGGCGCTGAGCGAGGCCGCCAGCGCCCACGGCTCGCTCAGTACGCCGCCCGTCTCGCCCGAGTACCGGTCCTCACTCTCGGTGGCCTCGGAGCCCATGTCACCAGGCAGTGCCTTTGACCCCATGTCGCCGCCCACATTCCAAGGAGTGCTGACGACCTCCGCGCCCACGCCCGTCTGCAGCCCCGAGGCGGTCAGCACCACCAACCAGCAGACTGCCAGCGCGGCCAGCCAGGAGGCCGGCCCGTACGACCAGCCCATGCCCACGCTGGACTCCCCCCAGCCCCTGGGGCCGGCGTCGGTCTCGGGGATCCTGCCCATGGACACGCACGACGGCGGCAGCCACCTTGACGGCGGAATGATGGACGTCTCCTCGGCGGTGGACGCAGGCCACAGCAACGACCTCCTCCGCCAGCAGCAGCTCAAGATCCAGGAACTGGAGCGCATGCTGCAGCTGTCCCAGATGCAGCTGCAGATGCAGCAGATGCAGCAGCAGCCCACCCTGTCGCCGCTCTCGGCCCCGCAGCAGCAGTCGCCGGTCGGGAAGCAAGGCACGATGCAGCTGGACTCGCCGCAGCAGGAGAGCAAGCCGGCCGCCTTCATGTTCCACAGCAAGGACTACGCCCACACCCTCAACCAGCAGCCCAAGGTCTTCTCCTTTGCCACCCCGCCTCCAAACGGGCAGCCGTTCCTCTTCTCCAAGCAGCAGCCCAGTCCCAGTGAGACCCAGCCGGTGCCCTTGCCCAATGGCGTGGCGGCAGGTCCCAAGGCTAGCTCGCTGCCCAGCAGCCCCACGGAGCAGACGGTCCTGGGCATCGGGGCGGGCATGACCCGGTCCGTCACCCAGCCCACCTTTGCCAACCCACCGCCCAACTATGAGGAGGCCGTGCGACAGGTGAAAGAGAGGAAGGTATGCTGTCTGCCAAGCAGGAACTATCTAGTTTCTAACTAGATTGAAAAATTGGCAGAGAAATCTTGGACTTGACCAAGATATGAACCCGAGACCTCTAGATTAATGTACCAGTGCTTTTCCAATGCATTAATGTACCAGTGCTCTTCCATCTGAGCTATCCAGCCATCCTTCCCAAACAGTCAACTAGATTGAAAAATGGTAAACTTGACTGAACCGGGATTTGAACCCGAGACTTTATCAACCAGTTCAAAAGTTCCCAGTCAGTTTTTCCCTTTATTTATTTGACTAGGTTCTAACTCTCTTTGCCTTTGATCGAAACATCAGGATCGAAACATCAGGCCCTTTAACTTTTGAGATTCATGTATTGCAGGTCATAGTCAGTATTTTGTATTTACATGTACTTTAAATTCTAAGTAATTAGTTCACTGAAGTTAATACAAAAACTGTTGCAAACTGCTCACCGGCTAAAATGACCCTCTCTTTCTCTCTCTCTCTCCCTTCCCTCCCTCAGAGCCAAGGGAACAGTCCAGTCTCTGGCTCCCCCATTGGCTCACCTCCCAAGGGCAGCCTAGTCAGTGGTAATCTGAGGACGACCAAGTGCCAGGATCTGGATGACCTGCTGGAGGTCCTTGTGGACCACGGATGTAAGTCACCAACATTTCTTCTTGTTGACAAAATGGCAAAGAAAACTAGGACTCGACCGGAACTTGAGCCCGAGACCTCTGGTTTTGCGTACCAGCGCACTTCTCATCTGAGCTATCTAGCACTTAGATGGTGGCCTTCCCTAATAGTCAACTAGTCTTTGGCATGGTGGCGGCACCAGTCAGAAGCAATTCAATCTTTATTTTTTTGGTATTTAACTTTAATAATGTGTGATTTGTACTGATATTTTTTTGTTTTGGTGTGGTTTCAGATCAAATTCCAAACACTCCAAAATTCCAAGACATTCAGCGCTCGCTGCAGCAGGGCGCGTCGGGGGGGCTGACGTCGGTCGCCCAGTCCGTCATCCACGGCCAGGGCGGCGAGCTGAAGCTGCCCTCCCCGGGCCCCTCGCCGCCCCCGCCGCCCCACGGAGGGCACGCCTACCCGGGCACGGGCGACCTGCCCATGGAGGTGGACCCCACGGAGCTGAGCCTCTCCTCCATGGACCTGGGCAGCTCGGCCAACGCCGGCGCCACAGCCGAGAGAGCCTGCCACCCGCAGCCCAACGCCTTCGACATCGCCATGGCCTCTGCGGACGGCAACGCCGGCAGCTGCGAAACCGAAGCCGCCGTCGGCGGCGGTGTGAGCGGCCTCGGCGGAGGCTCGGGACTCGGGAAAGACGGTCTGGCCCCGGGCCCGGGTCAAGGCCAGCCGGACTCGGACCTGAACTGGCTGGATCTGGTCATCCCCGGCTCGGCCGCCGGCCTGGTGCCGCACAGCGCCGCCGCCGCTGGAAGCGGGGCGCCCTCGGCCTTTGGCGTGGACGGCGCCTTTGGGGCGGCCCTGGGCAAGGACCCCTTCCCCCTGAACCTGCTGGACCTGAACGACATCAGCACGCCCACGGACCTGCACCACCTGGAGGACGACGTCTGGGACAACATCCCCATCCTGGAGTGAGGAAGCCAGCCTCCCTGCCTCCAGGGGAAAAAAAGAAGTTCTCTTTGGGCAGGAAGTGAGCCTACCAGATCATTGGATTCTCTTAAATGATTCGAGGAAGGTCAGAAAGGAAAACATCTGTGGATGAGCCATCTTCCTTCCCCTTGACAAAGAAGCCGGATGTCCTGACCGCATTCCCTTTCCCCAGGTCCCCGTTACTTGGCTCTGGCGGGCATCCGATGGCCTTGCAGGCATCTAGTACCCGTGTAGCCTGCCTGTTGAACAGCAGAGCCAAGACGACATTGCTGTTAACCGTTTAAAAACAAAGACATTCCCAGAACTTGACTTTAGAGAGGCAGAACTGAGCCACAAACTTCAAAGCGGGACCCCAGTCTCTGCTCTCTGCCCTAAAAAAAGAAGAACGGGGGGGGGGGGGGGGGGGGGGGCCTTTCCAGTACCTTGCCTTGGAGATGGAGAGGGAGAGACAGAGACAGAGAGTCACCCGGGGAAAGCCTTCCAGACTGGACTCTTCTGAGCAACAGGAGCTTGCAAACCTCGCCAGAAGATTACATGATTCTCACTCAAAGGAAAAAAAAATAAAAAATGAAAAAGCTCAAGTACCGATCCTGTCAGCTGACTACCAACAAGCAAGCACCGTGCTTGCCCCAGTAAACCTACCTGGCTGCTTTGTGGTCCCTCGGACCGGTTCTCGGAGGAGGAAAAACCCTCCCCCTCCCTCCCCTCCCCTCCCCTTGTGGGCCGGCACCCGAGACAGAAGAAGTCAGCCAACGATCAGAAGCAAGATCCTCTGTCTCCTCGCCAGTTATTCTGCCAGTCCGTATGCTGTAACGACCTGTCCGGATTGCGTACCGTCGTTCATTTTGGCGCCACCCTTGACCGGCAGGACGATAGCCGTGACTCCTGATAGGCCAGCTGTGTGCGCACTGGAGGAAGGGGGCACATGGCAGCATTGTATGAGGCCGAGGTCGAGCTCACCTCAGAGGGAAGGGACCGTGCGCACCCCTAATCTCTGCTTGGACAAGTGCCTCGGCTTGGCCAAGGATCTACCGAGAGAATCTAAGGGGACTAAACCCACAGCGGACATGAAGTTATACCTCTGTCATAGGTTGACCAGTTCGACTCTTTCGCAGTTGTTTGGGGGTTTTTTTTTAACCCTCGACTGCACGCCAATTTCCGTCACTAAAATATAAAAAAAGCTGTACATACTGTAAAATAAGCTCTCTCGGGTTTTTTTCTTCCTTTTTTTGTTGGTACACTTTTTTGTTCTTAAGATATTTTTTGTTCATAGATAACTGCGGAAACCCTTTGGCAAAACATGCAGCTTCTGGAATGACCTTTGAGAATGGACAGATGTTCAATTGGATGCCGAATGTCTGTGTTACCATGACAATATCAAAGGTGTGTTGTTGTTTACCCCTTTTTAGGGTCAAATAGCAGCGTTCCCCATAGGTGCTTAACCTTGTACATTGATGTAAGATACGGTGAAACGAAAAATGATAAAAACTTTTAATGAATTTGAAAATCTAAGAAAAAAAAAACCATGATTCCTTTTTTTATGGAGCACTTGAAAGACAGAGTGCGTATTGTTTTTCCTCTGCCAGTGTATAAATTCTGCTAACTATTTCAAGGTTGCTCACAGCTTCAAGTTGGAATTTACGTACGATTTTTTTCTTCAGTTTGCTGGGGGTGTTTGGGCGGGATTTTTGTTGCGACATTTGGAAGATAAAAAGAGAGAGAATAGCAACATATTCAAAAAAAAAAAAACATTATTCAACAAAACAAAAAAGTACCCCCTCCTGATGATGGTTGTTGTTAAATTTTTTGTATCTCTTTTTTTTTGTAAGGAGGGGGTATTATTTGGGGTAGAAGTGGCAATTTTAAAACCAAGGGTGAGTTAACTATTTTTTTTCTGTCATTCAGTGTGGCCGTAAACGCTGTCTGTACTGTACAGAAATTGTTAAACCATAATAGTCAAAGAAAAACAAAATATTGTACAGAATAATAGAGATGGACAGAGAGATTCTAGGTAAGAGATTAAGAGTTGTACATTGTTATGCTACCACTGGGTCTATTTTGCAAAAGTTGCATCGTTTTATTTATATACTAAAAAAAAACAGAATAATTTTAGAGTATAAAGTTCTTGTTATACTTCCTTAGTGTTTTCGTAGTATTTATAGGAGGTTTATTTGGCGCATGCTCTAAGAACGTTCTCCCCTGAGCTTTTCCCTGTTCTGTGTCCGTCTCCGTCAACTTATTTATTCTGTTCTTGCACAAGTAGGTTTTCTGTTTTGTATTTACAGTGAAAAAGAGGTTTATTTGCACTGGGGCATACCTGTGGATCGCACCATGAGATGATCAGTCTGGCTGTTGTGACCATAATTATTGTCTGTTATTTCTGTCCTTATTTTTTTGGTTCACCACTCAAACCGACGTCAGACTGACATCTCAGCATGGTGTTCGTGGCTCGTCAGCTAAGCTGTGGCTTAGTCCAGATGATTTGGCTGTGGCTATGGCTAACACACCAGTCCATAGACTTGTGTGTTTAACTTATCTGGAAGCCATGCACAAGTGGCTCAACACAGAGCCGTAGTCAATACGCATCCGTACCCATAGCCCGATGCCAGTGCACCCGCATAGCTTAAAAACAATATTATTAATTTGATGAATTAATTTATTGACAACAAATGAATTGCCAGCCAGATAGTGTAGAGCGACATATTGATTCACTGATTACAATGTAGGATTACTTTCCGGTTAGTGTAGACGGTACATTTGACTATGCAAGGGAGTATGGAAGAAACAATTTCTCTCCCCCTCTTTACGGAAATGCCAGGCTTTCCTGGAGTTGTTGTTATTAGTAACCATCTGTGATTGTAATCCTTTCCGCCTTTAAGAACACATTTCTCATGATGGAAGGTCGTGACAGTGCGCGGCCATCTAATGCCATGGGGGAGCTGTGCCCTGTTTTTTTGTTTTTTTCGTCTTCCCAGTGCTGGATCCTCGTCAGTGGCTGCGGCTGTGGCTGACGTCCGTCGACGAGGGCATTTTGCTGCGCAAGCCCTCGCGCTCCATTGCAGGCAGAAGCGTCGCGATAGCCACAGCCGCAGCCATTGGGTAAGGACCAGGACTGGGTGAGGACCAGCCCTGGAGCCGCCCAGAAAGCCGGCCACCACTTCCACCTTCCATCTCAGCAGGGGGCTACTCGCCAAGATCGCGAAACCCCCCATTTCTTGTAGTAGGCATCTCCTCAGTACAACTCAGTGTCTCGGAAGATGAGACGCAGATAGAAGAAAACTCCAGGCTGCCTCTCGATCCATCCATCCTCAAAGCATGTCGGGAAGTCACACCTTTTTTTTTTTCCATTTTGGCTTTCCCAGTCTTGGACCTGGGGCGGAGTTTCACCAAACCTTACTGTCCATCGTAACTCACGATGGTCGCTCCATCTTGGCAGTAGGCTCGTATAACTTACGAGCATCGCTCATCACCTGACGATCGGTTGTGTGTTAGCGATGAGTTTTGTGAAACCGACCACTGGTCGAGTGAGCTGGATCATTTGGTGTGTGGGGCCGGTTAAGGAAGGTGACTTGTTCAATGTAAGAATTTCCTGGGAAAGGTGTCCCTGGTCCTTTTCTGACCAGTGGTCTGGCTTGATTTTATACAATTTTGTGTGTCGTTTTTGTACGTAATAATGTACTTAATTATCTATTTGTATGAACAATCATTGCACAAGTCTTCTCTCCCGTAGACAAAAAAATGTCCTTCAAATTCCTCCTTCAAACCTAGAACCTTGAAGCCACTCGTTCTATCTTACCAATCTCCGAAATGTGGCTCTTTCTGTTTTTATTTTTTATAAGTATTTACGAGGCCATTCTGTGTGGAAAAAAAACCACACAAACAAAAAACAAAAGAAAGGACACTTCATCGAGAAGTTACCGGTTTGCGTATCGATGGCGTTTGAAAAAGTGAAAAGCCTAGGATGTGAGTAAGTCAGAATTTGTTCCCATGTGAATCAGATATGAATTATACTGTAAATAGAGCAGTCAAACTGGGAACCCACGAATTGCTATTAAACTACAGCAATGTAAAATGAAATGTTTTTAGAATGGAACAAATGAAAAAGACATTACTCCTTTGGATTAATATAAACCTCTAACCTGGTTATATATATACATGTGTATATATATATATATAAATATATATATATAAATAAAACCATGGGTTTTTTTGGATAAAGAAAATATTGGAATTGTCTGTTGATGAAATACATTCTGACTCATGAAGTAGCATAAGGGAACCCTCTGTGTGTACAATGATTAGCACAAAATATGTCAGGGAACCGGTGGGTATGTGACATACTTTCCAATGACAAAAAATGACGTGCATCAGCTAAATGACAGGGCACACATTTTTACATAATAATGGCTTTAGCAACCTTGCGCATAACCTAAAAGAAGAAAAAAACCAAGACATGATGAGTCAGACGTTGGCCTTGTACAAATCAGGCTTTTTTCCTTTGACATAGGAGAGAAGTCCATCAATGTAATGGCTTTGGTCCACCAGCTCGGTGTTATCATCTGTTCTAATCTCATCCTTACAATTCCAGTCATTTGAAATCAACAAGAAATAATTGAAAGAATGTCTTCCACCATCTTGTCTGATTTCTCTTCCTGCGCTTGCATCTTCTGTGCTTAATGCTTCTCTTTCCTCAGCTTTCTCGACATTAATATCTCAACGGTAGACTTTATATCTATATAAACTTGATTGATTTTGTCTCGGTTCTGTAAACATTTTTGTTCTTGGCAAATGCAAAGTCCACCGTCTGTCGCCATTTCTGCCAAAGTTTTTATTTTATTTTTTTTCCCCTCCCCCTCCCCTTGTGTCGCTCGCAGAGGCAAAAATCCTCTGCGGAGAGCGGACGAACTGTTGTCTTGTCCCATTGTCTGCACATCGCCATGGCAATATGCAAATTAGCAAGCATTCCATCTTCTCATCTTCCTCCCCTGCTGCACCCGCTGTTGCTGTTTCATCGCATTCTAAGAAATAAAAAAATTGTAAAAAGAAAAAAGAAATTCGGGAAAAAAAATTGTACAAAAGAATAATAATGATGAAAGAGCCTCCGTTTTGCACCACATAGCTATTGTTTATATTTATATATTTTTAACCAATCGTTACTCACTATTTTGGTAATTAAGTTATTTAAGTTAATGTTGTTTTATGCACCAAGTGCAAAACTTGTAGTGGTGAGTTGATTTTTCTTTTCCGTACAGCCAATTCTTAACATTTTTCCGTTTAATTTATTTTGCCTGATTTTCTTTGAAGCAAAAACAAATCCTATCTGTCCTTGTGGCGCTATGGTCATAGAGCTGCTCAGCTAATAAAAAAAACTTGCTAAGCACAAAACACGATTTACTGAAGCGAAAGAAGAAATACTAGCCAAATTTGCATTTTTGTTTGTGGATTGATGAGGGTTTTTGTTTGGATTTGGGGTTTTGTTTGTTGGTTTGGGTATGATTTCTGCTTAGCATGGAGTTTCTGCTAAGTGGCTTTGTTCTCTTGGGCTAGCTAATTAAAAAAAAAAATCACCTTTATTTGTGCTGAAAGATAGCACAAAATAATTTCTTGCCAAGTTCACTTCTGGTTAAATTCACTAAGTGCTAGAGAATGAGCCACAAAATAACTCTGAAAAGTGGCATCTTCTCTCGAGCAAAATCCCTCATGATGTTGGAGATATAATTACGCTGTTGTTTTTAAGATTCAGCAATTCACAGTACAACTTTTGTTTTCAATACAGGGGGAGGGAGGGAATGTGCTTACAAGTGTTTTTTTTATTTCTGCTTAGCAACTCTGTGATAACCCCACTCAGCTGTCCATCGCAGCTTCTCAGTTTCATCCACGATATTTCTCTCTATATATTACTTGAGTATTATAACAATAAATCAATTGCTGTGCATCCATCTATTGCTCATTCTCTGGCCCTGTATCATTGCATTGGGTTTTCACCCTCTCTGCTGTCACTCTGTCATTCTCTTTCTATTTTCTCCCTTTTTGGTTTCTCGCACCCTCTGCTGCCATCTTAGACTCTCCGCAAGTCGCTCTGTGGTTGTGAGAGACCTCTCAAAGCCATACTATCTTTCCTCGGAAGACTTATTTGATTGTTTTTTTTTTCTTTTTATATAACAGAGAAAAACTGAATGTGAAACAGCTTGAAACAAAAATGCGAAGTTAATTTGACTCGACAGTGGACTAGGCCTACAGTGGACAGCGACTTGAACCCGGCCCCGCTGGCTTATCGTGTCTGGTTCGAATCCCGATCCAGTCAAATGTTTCTTTGCTATTTTGGTTTGCAGAGAGGGGGATAAATGTTCACTCCTATCCGCACATTCGCACAAGCCCCACTTTGCTGTGAAATTAAGTTTGTGACTTATTCCTCATTTTGATTTACACGGCCTGGAAGATACAATGCCTTCAGCGTATATTATGCGAGACTTGGCTCTGACAATTTGAGGAATATCCGCCAACACTCGGGTTCAAACACGATTAATGCCATGGTCTCTTGCAAGTTCCTTGGACACTCGGGGTCTTCAAGTATTAATGAAAAGCCGGTAATGGGACACTTGAATTAAATGACACCTCTCTTTGTGGACGGACAGGTGGGGTCTTCGACATAAGCTGTAAGTGTAAGCCACTTAAGCACCATAACGGTGCCCATATCAAGCACAGTCACTCCCCGAATTAACGGTTTTCGTTTGTTGCCACGGGCAACGGAGCGTCATCCCCATTATAATCACGGTCGGCCGTTCCCTAGAAACGCTCTTAGCAACAGCTGTGGTACAGTGATACACGTATCCGTACATTTTGGGCCATAGTATTCGACTCAATGAATGTGGGAAAGAGGAGAAGAATTTCTTGTTTGCGAAGTTGAAATCGGTGAAATTTTAATTTCCTGATCAAAATATCGTCACCCACTTCCAGGAGCTTTAGTGACGTTGAAAATGTCTTGAAAAAACTGAACAATACAGGCCCCAAAGTATGTGACGTGAAATACAGCACATTAATTTCCCCCAACTTCCACTGAAATGGGTATCGCGTTAATCACCGTTCTGTGACTGAGATGACCTTTTTAAAAACCAGTTGTGTTATGAACACGTGACCTGCTCATGAATAATTAAATAGACTAGCAGTGGTCCTTCGCGCGCGCGCACTTGAAGTGCAAGCCATACCAGAGCACGTGGTTCGCCGAGCAGACGACCAGCTGATTCGTCCCAACATTTCGTCACAAACGAACTGTTTCTGACGGGCTTTTCGTAAAGGTAAGCATTTCACAAGGAGCTAGGGGGCATCAGGACCCCGCATTTGCTTTGCTCGTGGCAGGCTAAGCGAAAATTCGGTCCAAAATTTGGCGGAAATGACCTTGACAACGGGGCCATGAAAAAAAATATGACAGCGCGTGCGCGTGACGGCTCTACCTGTAATGTATAGACTGTTTTGGGAAAATTAGGGTCCACGGTACATTTCTTGTACAGGTTTTACTTTTACTCCTGGCTAGGTCTATGCGTAGAGTCTATAAAAGCTTGACCCGTATAAAAGATACAATGACGTCGTCAAAACAATAATTCTCGAGGAAGTTCAGCTTGTCATTAAAACGTTGTTATTTTGTGCGAAGAACTTATTTTCAAAAGATGGCGCCAGCATAGAGCCGTCTCTCTTTTCTTGGACCGGTATGGCGCCATGGCGCCCTCTTGTGTCCATCAAATCCAAAACAGACGATTTCTGTGCAAAACATTCATGCAACATAATTTATATAGGCCGTACATTTATTGAAATGAACTTCGGAAAAATTTTACGTTAATACCTTCACCGTGAATGGGTGGAAACAAATCCTAAACCCAAATTATTGTCATATAGACAATTTCCATTGTCTGGCACAACCACTTCAACTTTTTTTTCTTTTTTTGGCAAGTAGCACTTGCTGGAAAAAACTAAAACAGTAAAAGGTTGTCCCCAAATTAAGAATTTTGTAGTGTGTATGTGTCGACCAGATGACTGTCTTGTCTTCAGTGCATTATACTTAGTACAAAACATGCACTTCACTATTCCTATGATTTCAGGCGCTCACTGACTACAATGGCCTGCAATCCATAAATCTCAAAAGTTAGAGGGCCTGACGTTTTGATCCTAACAGGACCCTTCTCAAAGGCAAAAGCTTTCCCTCTATTTTGTATGTTGCTAGACTAGAGTTTGTGTTGGATATAGGCCTATTTAATAATAGTAATTAGATGTTTTGCTTAGAGGGCTAATTAACGTTTAAAAGGTTTCTGCTTAGAAAGTGAGCATCACAGGTTCAAATCCTGGCCGAACTGCCTGTATTTTTTCAGTACATACAGTAGTTGGCCAAAGCATTGAACATTCAGCATTAATTACATGTTCAGAAGGGCAAAACCCAATTGAAATGCATTCTCACCGATGCAATAATCACATGATCTACGACAGAACGTTACCATTGTTTGCTTTCATCAGACTTTGGTGATCACTATTTACTGTCCAGCTGCTAAACAAAATGGGACCTAGGGTCGGAGCCCTAATCACCCCACAGACTACTTGCACAGTTGAGGCTGCAGTCTATGGATATTACAGTGGGCCTAATTGAGGCCGAACCCATTGATGCTATACAGTCATTAGGACACAATGTTTTTGTGGATATGATCCTCTTCTATTTTACTAATGGACCTGAAACTGCATTATTGTCAGTCAACAATTAGAGACGAAATCAATGACATGATAACAAACAATTCATGATAACAGCAGAGAAAACAAACAAACAATTCATGATAACAGCAGACAAACAATTCATGATCAAACAATTCATGATAACAGCTGAGAAAATTTGGAAAGATTTCTGTTTTACCCATATGCGTCTGACTGGTCACAGGAAATAAACAGTGTTCCTGACGAGGCCCCTTTGTTTGTTAAAAAAAAAGTGCATTACAAGAGAAAATTGTATATTACAGCTTTTCCAAAATATTAAACCCAAACAAACTATATACCAGTGGAAAGAGTATGAAATTTGATTTATTATGATACCAGAAAATCTAAACTATCATAAACCATATCAACAGAACAGTGAATGGGATAACACCATAAGAATAGACTACGGAATATCACGTAGTTCGGCCACCTATTATTATGCATAAAAAAGACACTGTCTGGCACAACCACTGCCAAAAAATTTAACTTAAAAGTATTCCCAATGTTGTTTTTGGTGACACGTTGTCAACCAGATGACGGTTAGCAGGGCCAGCAGATAGCTGTGTACAAAACATACACTTCACTATTCCTGCATATTATGTGCCACACATACTCGTCACAAAATCCCAATTTGCTGGGGGAAAACTGTATTTCCATTTTTTTTGCCAGCAAGTAGTTGTGCCAGACATTCTCCTGATGACGTCCAGAGCATACTGGTCGAAACGTCGAGTTACCACTCAGGTTCTTTTCAGAACCAAACCTCTTCCTTTAAGAGACCTGATACATGGTGTCACTGCAAACCTTCCTATAATGATAATTGTTGGTTTATTGAGAATTGACATTTTTCCCCCACCCTTTTAAGATGAGGGTATTAAACTAAAATCTAGCTGAACATTTGACTGGACCAGTACTCAAAGCCAAGACCTCTGATTTGAAACATATCAGCACTTAAACCAACTGAGCCATGTATACATAGCCATAGGTTTACAGCCCTGTGTATATACAGGAGGAAACCTTCCTCAAATCTCAAATTGTCAACCATCTTTTCTGGGGTTGCGGGTACCAGTAAGAAGCATTTGACCATTTAGGCCCTAACTGCCCGAGAACTCATTTTAGAGTAGGAGAAGTACCATTCTAAAGACAGCAGGGGAAAAAAGTTTTTTTGTGTGAAATTTAGTGCCCAAAATGAGATTTACTTTATCATTGTTACATTAATCTGCTGGATGTTTAACTGGTAGTGACTGTGAGGTTATATCTATGCCTCAATTGACAAGGAAATGCTGTTGTGTCAACAAAAGAGGTTGTTGATATTAACTTTGACATACTGGTATATACCGGTATGCAGACAAGAACTAGCTCCTAACTGCCTTTCCTGACTGGACAGCTTAAAATATCGTAGCTGTATCCTGACTGTAAACATTTCCTCGAAACTGACCATTAATGGTGGGTTGTTTTTTTCCATGACAATGTTCCACCTAGCTGAGATGACACAGCCACAGTTACAGCTACGGTTTCCCCTGCGTTAAACTGCGAGGTGGCCCACCTCACTACATTGATTAACCATCTTGGGTATTTGTCTCCAAAACATGCCACCTCAGTGCTGTGTGAAGGGTTCTCCTGATTCCAAATGCACATTATTACAGTGCTTTAGACTCGGTCTCTCTCCAATCTGTGACCCGGCCGTGGAACATCAGGGCTAGCATGTCCATAATATGTGACCCGGCACAACGACATGAGGAATATCCCACCAAAACACTTTTTAAATAAACAACGCCTGAAGTTAAAGTATCTTCACAATTCGATTACAAATCAATTTTCTTTTTTTTCTTTTTTTTTCTCGGAAATTCTAAGTATTAGAGGATATTATATTTTGATATCATTTGAAAGCTAATGGTATACTCTTTCACATCATTAGAAAACCTCAAAATCTCAAAAGTGGGGTTATTCCTCATTATGCTGTGACGGGTCACATATATCCAAACTCCTTAACCCATTTACTGAGGAAATCATCGGATGCCAACTAAATCCCTCAAAATTCCAGGGCACCCCTGTTTACGATAACTGCTGCAAGACAAGGTGAGCTGATGATCATGCTCAATGAGGTCAATGACTTCAAATATCTAGGGTCTTACATGGCTGACTCCATGAAGGACTTGGGATGCATAACAGGTTGCATCCCACCTGCCAGTCTAACATTCCAAGGTCTACTAAAAACCTTTTTTAGAGCCTGTGTTGAAAGCATACTCTTATATGGTTCGGAGACATGGACCATGAAGAAAGCCTCCCAGGACCGGCTTGATGGCACAGTATACTCGGCTTCAAATGAAAGTGCAGAATATCAGTTGGCAAGAGCATAAAACAAAAGCAGAGATGTATGGAGATATTCCACCCATTTCTTCTGTTGTGGCTAGTCGCACGTTTTGCTACTCACTGTTTTCGCGCCAAGCATCAAATCATATCTGATGCGATTTCCTTGAGACTACCCTGCCAAAACAGAGGGAGACGACCTCTGAACTATATCGACTGCATTGCAATAGATATTGGGCATGATGTAGCAGACATGCAGACATTGATGTTGGACAGTCATTTGGCAAGGCATTGTGTACTCTATCTATGATGCGTCTGCCAAGTAGTACAAGGTGGCAGTGAGTGGACCTGGGCCTGGAATCTGTTTGGGCAACACTGCTCAGTGCTCACTCTAATGTTGCCATTCAAAGAAGGATCTTGGGCACATGGGCAATTCCACAGTAACCAATGTCACATGTAAAGTGACTGACTTATTCCTTGATCAATCATTCTTGAAGGACGCCAATTCACAAATGTGTTAATGGAATCAGTAAGTGTACCTCTTAAGAATCCTTGAAATGCATGCAAAATAGGCACCAACCCGTGGAATTGCCCACATGGTGTCACTTCAGTGAGGGTTGTCCCTTGCTCGAGGTCAGAAAGAGGTGCCCCACTGGAAAATGCATTTTTCCCATTTTGATTTTGATTTCTTATTACTGTTATTTGTTAAGGTCTTAGTGAGACTTGGACCCGGTGACTGGAGTTTCCTGCCAAATTTCAGGTAAGAGGACCTGCAGTCAATTTCATCAAACTCATCGTAGCTTACGATCAATCGCAAGACGATGGGCGATGCACAAAAACCATAAATGTGGAGTATCACAACTAACAAAGGGTTATCCATCGTAAGGCTTTGTGAAATCCACCCCAGAACTTGAGCTGTAGACCTCTGGCTCATTAAAATACCAGGGAGTCTCTGGATCAAAGTCAAATTTTCTTTGCAATTTTCCATCACTTGGAAAATGTCCCATTCAGCTTCTTCCTTCCTTTTGCTTGTTTGAAGATTAAACTTAAAAAAAAGCTGCATCCACTCTGCGAGACCCCTGAACTGCTGAAGTCAGCACTACAGAGCTACTGTACCTCACATCTTGTGAATTTCACAACTCTGCAGCACTATTAATCTGAACCAAACCACAAATTCCTAACCTTCAAAAACTTCAGGTGATATACAAAAATGTTGCAAACTGCTTACTGACTAAAATTACCTTTGCCTTTGAGAAAGTTCCTGCTAGGATTGAAACGTCAGGCCCACTAAATTTTAAGAAGAGGTTCAAAAACTTCCACAAGAAAACAATGACTATACACAAATGCTTGCTCCTCTGCAAGTATAGTTTTATTCATACAGCTCTGTTCCCATCCTCACAATAAAAAATACGTCGCCGACGACCTCCCCCATGGAACAGCAACAAAATCACTGATTGGCTTTATAATAACTCCCTAAAAGTATCCTCACAAAACGTGGCAAGCACCTTGCCTCCTCGGTTAGAATCTTTTATCAAAAATAATTTCAAAGATCGCAGAGTTTCTCCATTTTTGTTTTCATAAACGTTGGATTTCGTGGAGCGTGAACAACATGGATGGGAGCAAAAAAGGGCAAAGGGGGAGTCAAGAGGTTGCTTAGTTGCAGTATTCTAATTGCTAAGCATATATCTATCTGTTAAGCAATTTGGAGGGGAATGCTTATCAACAGGGCCATTTGGGGTCGCACATAAGTTAGAAACAAAACAAGTCCGTTTCAGACATTTTCTTTGCAAATGAGCATCAAACAATCTTGTTTCTAGGCTTATGTTTAAACCGTGGCTACTGCTACTTTGAGTGTGTAAAATTAATTACAATCTTCAGATTGAAATCCTTTAAAAAAAATGACGGCCACTTTTGTACACATACACACCAACTTTGGTGTGTGAAATCTCTGCATTTTGAAAAACCGGGGTTCACGATTATGTCCTATGGGTCAACGTCAAAGCATTCTCTCAAAACAAACAGGTTTATTTGTCTTTTTTTTTTAAATCTTCATTTATGCCGAAAATCAAGTTTTGATTGTCAGATATTTAGATGATATCTTACCCCCACCCTGGCCCTCCATCTTTGGGCAAAACACAATCAGAAAAATGTACATGTCAATGTATACATAGGAAATATCTGCACTGCTGGGGCCTTTTTCCATATTGGCTTAGGCTCTGGCTCCAGCTGTGTCCCTGTTATCCAGAACACAGGATGTTCACAAAAACCAAAGGCAAAGCTCGTGCTTTGACAATGGATGACAGAAATTGAGACAAAGCAATAAGCCCGAGCCTAAAAAGGCAGGAGTTTTTTGGGAAAGTCCCCCAGATGGGAGACCACAATTTAAGCAAGTAATTTCTGTACAACAATGCCATGTGCAAGCCATATAATGCTGAAAAAAAAACCAAGACAACCTCAGATGAATCTGATCAGTTGTGCTTATATTTTTGCCCAAGGAGGTCCTTACCACAACCAAAAACTGAAACAACTGTACGACCATACAAACACGACCATACAAAGATCCATAGACAGAGATCTACTCCTTCCAGCATTGATTTTAGATCTCTTTTTCTAACGGTAGATTTTCAACTGTTGAAGGTCAGGTTGAATAATATACCATAAGAGGCAATTCAATCCAGGGACTTGTTGGGTTTAGGGGGATTTCTTGTCTGCCAATATAATGAAAGTATTTTCAATCCCCCATCTTCAAGTATTCATGTTTCTAATCTGGAAATGTGCCCTCGGAAAAGGATTGATAAATCTCTGATTAAGGATCATACAACCCTGGGTCAGAGTTCAACTATTATATTAATTTGTCACTTTTTCAAAAGTCAACTAGCTACTACCTCAGGGCTGGATAGCCGGGGGTGATGAAAAGCTGGTACGTTAGGCCAGAGGTCTTGGGTTCAAGTCCTGGTCCAATCTTTGCTATTTTAACAAGCCCTGTTTATAGAGTGAAAACATTGAGACTTGAATCAAGTCTTTGATTTTAGAGAAGGGGGAGGGCTCTCAAAAAACCTAAAGAATTCGAGTGGCAAGAAGCAAGGGACTTGAATCAAGACAATCCATGCCTTGCCTGGATTCTGATTGGACAGTTTGAAAGGTCACCACGACAACGTCAACACAACCTGTTTTCCCAGTCAAACAAGCACCATAATCTGTCATAGGTACACCATGAACTACAAGAACATTGACACTGCTGTTCATACGGGCCACAATGAAATAAACACATGGATGTACATAGGTTTGTATGTTTTTACACGAGTACAGGGCAGCATCAAAACGGTTTCATACCAAATACAAACAACTTAAATGCAATGACATACAGCACAGCTGCATTACTAGTTTGTGTAAATTAAATTAAGTTTCTTAAACAGTCCATGCATTAAGACAACCAAGCTCAGAGACCTAGGAAAATCAAGTACATGTAGTGCTTAGTGCTTACTTTAAAACAAAAAACCAACAGGAAGAACAAGTGTACAAAATGAATATTCACATCAATTTTTTTCTCAATCATTTGGGGGTTTTCTCAAAACCGACAGAAACATTTCTGGTTCTATGCCTTCTACAAAACGGTATTTTGGACAGATTTCAATTTGAGATCTTGGCATTTACATCATTGCATTACAGAGTTTAGGAAATCACATTCCTTTCAGACAAAACCCTGAAAATAATCCCTATACCAGACCAGACTACACGCATTATAATTTTTCTCAAAATATTGTGGGGGGTCTGACGTTTCAATCCAAGCAGGACCTTCCTCACATTCCTGCCTCTGAGAGAAGTCTTGCTGGGATGGAAACGTCAGGCACTCTACGGCACTGGTCATTTAAGTCTGTCTGTAGGCAGACTCAATTTTTTAGTAGCACTCGCAGCATCAGCTCTTGATCTATTATTTTCTTATTTGGAGGGAAACCAAATGTTCAGAGCGATATGGGGCAGTGCGCCAACATTATCAGCTGCTGCGCTTCACTCGTACAGCTGGCTCTAACCGCTAAAGCAAATTAGTAGCAGTTGCAGACTCATGCCATCCAGCTGACAGGCGAACCAAGCATCATTCTTTCAACTCCAGAAAGCAAAAAATAATTTGGGTCGCACAAACATGATTAAGTTGTCCCGCGCATCAAGAGATAAAGAAAGAAAGAGGGAGAGGGAAAGGGAGATGGGGAGCGAGGGAAGGGAGAGGGATGGGGATAGAAATAGAAAAAGGGGGAGGGGGAGGAGGAGAGGGAGAGAGAGAAAGAAAGAGGGAGAAGTGGGGAGAAAGGGAGAGAGAGAAAGAGAGAAAGAGAGAGAGAGTAGAACTGGAAGAGAAAGTAACAAATACTCTGGCTGAAACTTGATTACAAATGTAGATAAATTGACCTCCAATCGCCAGTAAATAGACCAGGGGCTGTTTACTCTGATGACACTGGGACAAAGCTTTCATGGCCATATTTTTCCAAGGCTGTTTTTCTTGAAGCACGGGGTCAATGTTACGTTACAGATGACCCAGAATTACCCTCAAAAATGTCAAAACTCACCGACCATCAGCGACTGTATGTAGATATAGGGTATTGATTTTGGAGAACAATGAGTTCCGGGTAAAATAGTCAATTTTTCCTCTGCCCTCCTAGGAAGTATGGGACGTACTGATTGATATCCCTGGAGCAGGATCCCTTTCAGGTAAGCTGTAGCCCAAGCCATCCCTAAATCCACCCGGATCCGTAAGCCCCTCTGAGATACTGCCGTATTGCCAAGTGCACATGGCACACATGACCCTTGATCACGGAACATCTTCACTGAATGAATAACCAGGCGTGCTACTTTAACTACGACATTTTTGGTCGGAGAGCAAAGTGGAAAGTTTGCAGTGACGCCATGTAAGTCGTCTCTTTGAGAGGGAATATGGTTCCACAAAGAGCTGGTAACTCAGCACCACACCCCATCATAGAAGAGACTTACATGGTGACACCGCAAATTTTCCACTTCATGCTTCCACCATGGAAACCTTCAAATCTTATCTGGTCGTAAGTAGTTTGCAACATTTTGGGATTGCTTTGAATGCCAATCTGTACACTATTCCCAAGTTTTCAGTGGCGTCACATGAAAGTGAAAATTTTACATGGCAAATAATAGTTAATTGCTTCAAGTGGCGCAACAGCCCTGGCAAAGATAGATGTCTTTGCGGGATGGCCGCCATCTAGGGGCTGGATTGCTCAGGTGATAAGGAAGAGCGCTGGTACGCAAAACCAGAGGTCTCGGGTTCAAGTCTTTATTCAGTCAAACTCAAAATTGTTCAAAAGTCCCCAATCAGTTTTTCCCTTTATTTGTTTGATCAAAGTAAGAAACGATGACACTGGCCAATCCATGAAAACCAAAAACAAAGGATGAATGACGGAGAATAGATTTGGCAATTCATCATATGAGCAATCGGTGCAAATACAAGAAGTGGATTCATTTGCTAATCTTTGCCGTTTCCTGTGATATGCCTTTTCTGCCTAAGCAATTTAATTTTTTTTTTGTACCCAATCATTGGATCTTTTCAGAACCACACCTCTTCTCGGACGAGATAAACTGCCTGGCACATCATCAATCTCAAGTTTCAAATCTTACTCAAGTCTGTTTGACTTTTATTTCCAGCGGCATTCATTTGGGGCTGAAGAGGAGAATCACAGTTTACGGAGAGATATGAAAACCCCTATTAGAGGAATCATGGATCTGAGAAGCACCCATGTCACCAGGTAAGAATTGATAGTCAAATCCACACACTAAGTGCCCGTAGCGGAATTTGAACCAGGGACAGTGATCTAACTCTGTCCTCTGTTTAGTGTTTTATCCCACCCTGAAGCAAACCAAGTTTTCCTGCCTGAGTTGCCTATATATATTTTTTCAGTAGGCAATTGAGCAAAGCATTAAAGGCCCTATACAACATTTGGTAAAAGTCAACAGATTGCCACACTTTGTGTGTTAAACCATTAAACATTCCAAAAAAGGAATCCTGCAAAGGTTTTAGCTCAAATGGTAACCTGAGAGAGTAGAAAAAGGCAAAAAACCGTCACGGATTTCGCACAGTTCTGTACTGTAAGAAAAAGTTTATTAATCGCAAGTCATAAACTATTTGTCGATGTTTGAGTGAAGATTTCTCGAGAAGTACAGCATCCCAGACCGTAAGATTTCAACATGAGGATTCTATCATGACCATCTACAAACTGTGTAAATTAGAAGGAAATCTGTGGACATCAATGTTTTCCGATCTTCCCAATGTTGTATTGGGCCTGTTAGGACACTGTGCAAATTAAATATTGTGTTGGGCGAACCGGCAGTAAAACACATTCTCAAGGATGCAAACAATCGTACACAAAGCACTCTCATGCCAGCATAAATGGCGGCAAATACGGACCATGGGCCTGAATGTCAGTAGGAAGTATTGACAGCCAGAGGACAGGATCATGGGCCAACGTGAGCAAGTTCACAGGGAACATTTGGTGAGGATTTGAGACCGGCTCATCTGAGAAGGGGGCGAGGATTTAGGGGGATTAGAAAAGAAATCCCTTCTGGACTGAGGACTTAGGAGTGGGGGCATATGGGGGTTAATGACAAGTTTCTGAATGAGAAACAAAAACCAACTGCACACAAACAGGTAAGAATATCAACGTTAGGCCTGCTCTTTCATAAGCATCTTGACTTCCACCCAGATTTGCAAGGATAACCGTTCAGGATGACCTCTGTAAACTCATGCCGCCATTGTATCACCAACATCTACCATCACATCTAGTGCTCCAGAGACAATGATTAAAAAAAAGCCCAGAAAATTCTGAAAAAAAAAGTCTTAAACCCCCCCCCCCCCCCAAGTAATAAAAATGCCATAAGTACTTAAAAATCATAGGATTTTACCATGCAGGCGCGAGAAAATGCATCTACATGTATTCATTTGACCTAACAAAAACAGAACTATTCACATGTCAACTTGTCAAGTGTAGGATTTCTTAATGCATGCTACATTTTTAGGAAAAGAAATGTACAACCAGACCCAAATGCATGTACGGTAGATCGCATGGCCTTAATACTTGTATCCTGTGTGTACAAAGTCACTTTGCCCCTGGACTTCCGCTTACGACTTTCCGTAAACGGGCATATTCACGTTAGATAGAAAATGCATTGCGATACAAAAGACAGAGAGGAAGGTCTCATAACAAACAGCCTACGAGTAAGAAATGACTTTTTTGTTTAATGAAAATACATACAGCTAATACAACAAGTACACAATGTACGTGGCACATGGGCATACAGACTGTGCTTCCTACATGTACACATGTACCTACACATTTTTCAATTAAAAAAATAAGACCTTAAAAAAAAAAGAGTTCTGCTACCTGCCGCCAATTCGAATTTCATTTCTATTATGTGTATGCAATATCCGTATCCGTATGGGGAAAATACAAGCAAAAATAAATGTCTACAAATATTTCCACAATTAGCACTGTGAAGTTGAAGCCAAGGATAGGCTTTAGACCAGTTTTAACCTTATTATTAAACAGAAACAAAATAATGACCAGGATATCCAAATTGACTATAGTTTCAAAATGCACTCGGCGGATGAATTTGTAAGACCACAGTTGAAAGTAAGAATTAGTCTGTAAAGACACCAGTGGTCCATCTCATCAAGCTTATTATAACTTAGGATCAATTGCAAGAAGACGAGCAGTGCCCAGACACCATGTCATATCACACCTTACAATACATGTAGTTATCCACCTTTGCTTGAAATGGGGGTCAAGTTTTGATTGGCATGATGATTTGATTCATCACGACTTTATGTGCCTAAACCACTTAACACTGTAACAGCTCTACGAACGGTTACCAAAAAAGACCATGTGGCTGGTACATGTACTTTGCTCATTTGTCCCCCCCCCCTCTGATTACAAAAACTTGCTTAGCTTGTATTCTCTGTTAACTGCATCCAATGCCCTCAATGGCACCATGCATCTTTAACCATACATGTACATGTACATGTACTGCCACAGCTGGTACACACCAAAGGCCACACATACATGTACACATACACATGTACATGTACTCGCAGCAGACTCCTTAGTTTTCTTTTGGCAAACCCTCTATCCCTACATCTTCTTCCTCTCCCAGAATTAAAAAAAAAATCAGAAGAAAAAGCAGGTTTAAGGAAAAGGAAGGCGTCTGAACTTCATGAAACAGAAATGCTGTAAAAAAAAACCTTCAGGGTATTGCATACCCCTAATTTAACAACAAAAAACCTGCCCCTCATAAGCATTTTTTGTCTACAGCAGGTGAAAAAAAATTGATTCCATAAAGAATGAGATATGTATACGAACGGCTACCTCCAAATCATGTTGCACGTAAAGCTATTCCCAAAATCAATTCCAAACGGCGACATACACTTTACTCAAGTCAGTCCAATATACACCTTCGGCCAACGAGGAGGTGAATGAAGCCGGGTTCATGGCAAGGCAAGGTTCTCGCTGAGCGATCTGTGCACTCTCAGCGCCCCTCACAGGCAACGGGGAATGGGAGAATGGAGGCCCTTGTGAATCTTGAATGGACATCCTGTCAGGTCAGATCCAAGTGGCCTGCTGAATGGAGGACTGGCCAGGGCGATTGGTAAGGACAACAAGGCAGGGCTTGGATAGCACATTGCCTCTCTGGAAAAAAAAACTCTGAGCAAACACGAGTCCTTTTCTTGTCTCTCCCAGCGTTGGAGATTGCTTTGAAAGGGTGGCTTGTTGAGGCAGTCACAAGGCAATGCTGTGCGGAAAAACCTTTTCAGATACAAAAATGTTCATCCCTTTTTCTTCTTCTTCAACAAAATCTAGGCAGCTAACTACACTGTATTTGGTTTCAGTGCTTCATACTATAAATTAGTGTTCTGGTTGATGTGGTTGTTTTTTGTGTGGTGTTTGCAGTTTTTTGGGGGGGGATGCTGGGGACTTCAAACCATGACACCTTCTCCATCGTCGTAGCCATCGTCAATGGTCTCTGTCCTTTGGTCTTGCAGGTTTTTCTGGGCCTCCTTCTCGTTCTCATAGTCCACAAAGTCGTCAAAGAGGCTGGGCCAGGCCTCGTTGTCGTCGTAGTTGGTCAGGTCATCCCCGATGACCTCGGTGAAGTTGAGGAACATCTGCCAGGTGTCGCGCGAGATGCCGCGCACCTGGTGGTCCGTCAGGAAGTTGCACCAGCGGTCCAGCAGCGATACCTGACGCTGCGAGAAGACCAGCCGCCAGAGCGGCACGGCCATCTCGCAGGGGAGCGAGCGTTGGCCGCCCTCCACGTCCAGCCCAAAGTTGAAGGTGAAGCGGTATAGGTCCTTGAACTTGGCCTCGCCCTTGACCTCGTTGCGCAGCTCGGCAAACTTGGCGGTGATGCCCCGGAGGGAGTCGGCCCGCAGTGCCCGGCAGCCGTTGACAAACTCTGTCCGCGTGAAGCGGCACATGGCCGAGGCCTGGAACTTCCAGGCCAGCACCAGGACGATGAACTCCGCCGGGTTGACCTGCAAATCCTGGCAGAACCTCTCCATGCCATCGGCTAGGATGGCGTCCTCGCCGCTGTCCTTGTACTTCTCAAACAGCTGGTGCACGCGGCTCTCGGAGAAGTCCGACTTGGATTGGCGGTTCACGCCGTCCAGTCCGTTGCGAGCCGGCTGTGATTTGGGTTTCTCCGGGTAGCGAGAGACACTGTGCGATCCGTTGGATATCCGTGGCTCCATATCCGCAGGGAGCTGGGAGGAGGGTGGCAGGGCTCCGCCGGGGTCACGCTTTGGCACGGGGGCAGCGACGGGGGCACTTGTGGTGTCAGGCAGTGTGGTCCGGTCCTTCAGGGCGGTGCTCTCGCCCCCCGCAAATGACAGGCCCGGCTTGGCCTTGCCATGGTGATCGGAGCCGGCGGTCTGGGTGCAGCTGGAGAAGCACTTGCCCATTGGGGCTCCCGTGGGGTGGGGGTGGGCGTCCGGCCCGGATGGGGTGTAGGTTGCTTTCCTCAGCAAGCAGGCCACCGCCGTTGCCTCACATCATAATCCTTGGCATTGCGGGGTGGGCAGTCCCCCAGTCTCGGAAAGACACGGACGGCCGCAAAGAGAGGAGAGGAGCAGAGAAGAAGCTCCCTCAGAAATCTCAACTTCACAGTCTCGGCCCAGGCAGCTCAATGTAGACTTCTGGAAGCACTCAGGGGCATCTGAAAATGACAAAAAAAGCCAAACCAAATGGATAAAATGAATACAAATGAGCAGTTAGACTCACAGAGCTGACTACATCAATCACTTGGGCCATTAAGGGTCATTTACAAAGACGTATCTCTCTGTGTCATAAACTCTCATTGACTGTCCTTCCATGCTGAATGCAAACAGTTACTTAACGTTTAGCGTTCAGCTCTGGGAACCGGAGGAGGTAAGAGGGACTCCAAATAAAAATGCACCTGTTGTTCTGTACATACTATGGATTTCTCCATTTCCAATGACCCTCAATTTCCATTTCCACTTCCTAAAATAGTGGATCTTGTATAATATTCCAGACTTGGAATATTTGATCCCCTAAGGTAAAATGTCATATGTTAAGCTCAAGCGAGCGCTGCAAAAACAAAAATGGAAAGTCGCCAGATCCTATATGTAAGCCCCCCGAGGCCACAGAATCCATGAATACAGATTGCTGCAGGAGAAATTCAGAGCCACATCAATGATGATGATGATGACGCAATTACTGGCAATATTTTGCCAAGAGGGAAGAGGCCATTTCAAAAGACGATTATCGGCAACTAGGTACGGTACATTGTACCGTTAAGGCTTTAGTATTGTGGATGCAGAGAGAGAAGTTTTTGGCTGTTTCTGCCCTCACTTTGACAGGCAAGGCTGAGGGCGCAATTGGTTTTCAAGCCTGCGGAGTGAAGTGACTTGTGCAAACATGAGAAGAAAAAAGAAGAGAGAAAACAGAAAGAATCTTTGCAGAGCGAACGCATACATTGGCAATTATACAAATTAGCAGCAGCCACGCCGAGATTTGGTCGGCCTTGCCGCCTTTATTAGATTGGTTGGCATCCTTATCACGTTGTGGCCTGCTCCACTGTGTCGCCGTCCAGCGTGCGAGGGAGTCGCCACCAGACTACAGTCAGTTAACACAGAGGCAGCCATGCCAGATGTCGGGGTACCACTCCCGATGCACGCCCTCCCAATCTCGAGCGCCAGAGTGTGCCCCCTGCACTGTGAAACTTTGCCACCAAGTCTGCTCATCAAATCAAGGAGGAAGAAAAGGAGAGAGACAGAGGGAGGAAAGACAGAGACAGAGAAACAGAGAGAGGAGAAAGAAAACAGAAGGGCTGTTTCACCTACACCAAAAAAACGTGATTATTTGCACCGTAATTTGAATCGCGATTCATTCAACTTTTTGTGTGTGTGTGTGTGGACAGTAGACACAATAAACGCGATTATTAGTGGGATTTGAATCGCGATTCAGACTCCACTAAAAGTGCAACTTTTTTTAAATACCGGTAATCACCGGTTTATTTGCGACACAGGGTGTGTGGGAACGCTCCACTGAAGTGCACCAGTTTTGTCGTTCCCACAATGCAACGCTCACCCTCTGATTGACAGAAAGTGCTGGAGTTATGGACCGGATACACTGGTTTTTTTTTTACATGTACATGTAATTCTGTTTCCACTTTCAGACATTTCCTGCTCAAATCTGTCACAGTTCACAGGAATCATACAGGAGGCAAATTCTTTTTTTCTCCCTTTCTCTATCTTCTTTCAGTAGCTACACACTGTACATTATATCACACTTGCCTACATGCATGTGACTGTCTGAATCGTGTAATTTTAGGCTATGGAAGGAATCACTGGGTGAGGAAATGAAAGGTTTCATGGAAATCCGGCAGCACGGATGTCCCTGGTTAATAAGCAACCACCACATCCCATTGGCCGGACTTTTATTTTTCTGAATATCGCTGCCCTGTTGAATCACTGTTCAAATATTCAGCAGTCTTGAGGCTACATCACACCTCTATGTAGTGACAGTGTACATGTACAGCAAACAATGGCATCCACATACCATATATGCAACATGCATGTACCGGTACTTACATGCAGATGTCATTGTTTGTTTTATGTTGATTGTAGTCTGGGCTGACAAAGGGACCAGCCCATTTTTATGGATATTTCTTCATGCCTTCAAGGGTGTTCAATCATATTCAATGTGTTCTTTACTGTACATGTACATGTACACTGTACATGTATGTGCTTGTATTATACAATATGCTACAAACAGTTTTTCATGAAGTTCATGAACATGTATGTATTATGAACATGTAAAGTACAATTAACACTCTTTGTTACTAGCTTTTTTTCAGAGCCACACTCCACATACACTACATGTACACTGTACGTGTACATATACATATACACGTACAGTATAGCATTATACAATATATTATTATTAATCTACATATATGCCCTGCATAAAACCATCTATACCGGTACCCAACTGTACATGTACATCGTCATGTATGTGCACCAAACTTCTTCATTTTGCAGACAATACCTTCATTCAGGACAGGTCCCTAGGGGCAATGTGAAATAGTACACACTAACATCTGCTTGGCAGCAAATACTGCTTAGCAAGTTTTCAAGCTACAGTACATGCGTATACACAGTAACAGTGGAGCGGAGTACCAGCCACATATGGTACATGTATTCAAATGCAATTGAGAGCTGGTAATGAAACAAGCTCTTCTGCTTGCCTACAAAAAAAAAGGAAGAAGATCTGTGCATTGATGATATGCCTGAGAGGGATGTGACTGTGAAATTAACCAACGATCACTGTGATTCTTTAACTCACAATAGTGGGGCATTGGTTGAGGACAGCTAGGTAATTCTCTGGAAGCAATTTTGACCTCCAACAGGGTGTGGTCTCCAAACTGGTCTGGCCAGGCAATATTTGTATGACTATGATATTGATAAGTAAATGGCTTGGCAAGGAAATTAAGACTGCGTTCAGCTGCAGTCCGTCAGCCCTGCAGTGTCTAAACACGCGACACCTCGCTGTCATTGCCGATCCAGGCCAGCAGCTGTAGCGCACAGTTGATGTTCAGCAAGCAATGGGTCGGCGGGTTGGGTTGGGTTACATGGACTACGCAGGAACGTTCATCTCGCCGTCACATGGCTTAACCTCTATCGGGCTCCGCGGAGCTTCCGTGCTTCCTGCATCTTCATGAATGCAACAGTCATAAGGAGATATCAGGTTTCTAAAGAACCCCCCCCCCCTCTTCCTCCGCCAACTGACCAATCAACCAGGCTTTCGTTAGAGCAGCGACAGCAGTGCTTGTACATGTACAAAGTGCACTCTCAGCCGATTTGAACAGTGCAGCAGTCGGTCCTATAGCAGTGTACGTACATGTACATGTACAGTACATGTAATGCAGACACACGCACTGCGGCGACGTCCATACGCCATTGCCATGAATGGACATGTGGCACCCAGACTGACTGACCCGCGGCTGCTGAAATCATTACACGGTGGAGAGCTGGGAGCCAGGGAATGGGAATGGGGAGGGAGGGAGGGGAGGGTTCGGCCCTGGCCCAGACATTCCCGATGGCTCAATCTTACTGGAGCATCGTGCCCTAGTTTGACGCAATCAGCCTTTTTGGGTGGGCGGCCGCCATCCAGCAACACGCATCCAATGTTATTTCAGGCTCTCCCATCTCCCCGCCACCACGAGTGTACACCACGCAGCCGTTTGAATCCCCCTGGCACTGTCCACTGCAGAGTGCGCATGACAAACCCTCTAATTTCCTCGTATTGATTTCCATAGGGAGGGAGGGGGGTGACCGGGAACCATCCACTGAATGGCATTCGCAGATGACCCGGACCACATGAATGAGAAGGAATACACGATTCATTAGTTCATTGGTCTGGAGTGCTGGCAAACACACTGTCACAGACCAAGACTCAGACGTCTTGCAAACTGATCAATCCCATTGGCATCTACTGTGCATCTAGCTCTGCCCAGGCAACAAACTGCAGTAATGTTGTTAAATGCATCATACCACCTGAGCTACATGTACATGTACATGTACATGTATAACCTACTGTACATGCCCTCTAATCTAGGTTTTTAAAATAAAAAGTAGCCAGTAATTCCAGTGCATGCTGCTCTTAGCCCGAAGCTGTTTCCTCTCAGCTGAAAAAAGCCGCGCATCATTTTACATACATGCGTCAGTCCACAGTGCCAGACAGCCTGCAACGGTATGCCAACCATACAGTACCTACTTGTAACTACTGTAGGTGTTTGTGGTGACCCAGCATGAATGGGTGCACCCCATTCTGTACACAAAGGGTTTCAATTTCTAATGCCCGAAACTAACACCGCAGAGTCCAGTAGAACCCTTCCTTGGTAGAACCACACTACAAGATCTGTCCACCATGGATATCGTTCCTTATAACAGCCGGGCCATACAACACACACATCCATAGAAGACTGCCAACAATAATTCATAGTGTCTGACTGAGCAATGTAAATCTGAAGGGACAGCTTTCACTACCAATTCACTTTCTGAGTGCATGTCACATACATGTATGTACAGTGTACAGTGTACATGTACATGTAGTATTATTGAGTAACCTTGTAATGAACGTTGTAACATTATCTCCTCAACAGCTTATATTGAACAGCTGAGGGCTGGGTCATTTTTGTGCAGTAGGGCCACCAAGAATCATGTGCGTCCCACTGGAAAAGCATATTGGCATTATTGGAGGAAACCCAATTGTTGTTGATCAATATTAATAATATGAAAAATGCCACATGTATAGATACATGTACATGTACTGGTACATTCTGAGCATGTAGAGGTACATTTAGGAGCATGTACATGTACATGTATCTGAAAGTCTGTTTCTCTGGTTGATATGATTGTATGTACTGTACGTATAAAGTACATCTACTGTACACACATGTATGCAAGTACTTGTACAATGTACCAGTACATGTACATGTACATGTACATGTACATGTACAGTACTGTACACACCCATACAGTACTGTACAGTACATATACCGGTACATGCACATGATACACGTGTACACTCTACATGACATACATGTACGGTACTTATCAGGGTTTTCACAAGTGCACACGAATAATTATTCAGTGAAGTGAGGAGTTGAGAGATTCCTCTCTTCATACATGTAATATAGGAACACTGAGATGATGCACTGATGCAGTCTTACTCAATCTATGGAAAAGCTTGAAACGAGCACAAAAATGACAAGAGGAAAGTAACCTACATGTATGATTAAATTTTCTTGGAAACACAATTTTTAGAAGCTTCCATTAAATTTATCATATTGTAAGCTATTTGAGTACATGTATCATAATTACTACCGGTACTCATAAACTCTGCCCCTCCCCTTAATAGAGTGTAGGCCCATGTATTCAATTTGCAATTGTTACCACATACGCCACAGACAACATCATGTCTAGACATTATTAGCCAGCAAAGGAAATTTAAAAGGGCTAAACATGGAATTTAAATTAGACCCAATAAACTACATGTAGCAGGGTTAATTTGATTGGAGCCAGACGCATTCTGAACGAGAGTCGACTCGGATCCAAACCCTCCCTGTCCTCTCCACCCTCATCCTATCTCCCCCCAACACTACACAAAAGATGGAAAATGTCTGCCTATTTGTGTGCATCTCTTTAGACTAGATCCAATTTGAGTCAAGTGCACCACAAGGCACCTCCCTTAGCTGGAGCAGTGGTGGAGCCCCCTCCCCCAGTGACTGTCTACCTCCCCTCCATCTCCAGCGGGATAAAAAGGAAAGAAATCTACACTGTAGTTTCCTACAAGCGAAAACTTGAGTCTGGTTAGCTACATACACTTACATTGTATCTCTCTAACAATAACAGCCCCCTGGATCCAATTGCCTCACCATTGTCCCGGCATTGTCCTCGCAGGCAGATGAATGTCCACTCTGCTCCTCACACAAATGACAATGGGGGGAAAAAAAGACCCACCTGACCCTCTCCTAATAAGTAACCAATTCTTCTCTGTTCCACCCCCCCCCCCCCCATTTGTGAAATTTCATACCAAGCGCAAGGTGGAGGAAAATTGATACTTGATTGTAAGGACTCCAGCTACTCAGTGTAATTCTAACTTCAGGGCATGTTCTGTCCCAGTCTCTGTCTCTCTCCTTCACCTTCTCTCACTGTCTCGCTCTCTTCTCCTCTGCAATCTGATGAGGACAGGGTCCACACTGCCTGTAGAGGTGCCCGCTGGCCTGTATAGCCTCACTGCCTCTAGTTGGAAAATGGGGAAGTGACAGACGATTGCGACCTCCAAATATTTACACAAAGCGCAAATGAAACAAGGAAATTATTTCACAAATGGTTGCCCCCCCCAAAAAAAGAATAAAATAAATGCAGTCATGAATGTTCTGATCCTAGCAGGACCTTTCTCAAAGCCTTCTTCCGCCTTTGAGAAAGGTCCTACCGGTACTAGGACTGAAATACCAAGTCCCCTGGGTTTTTTTCATTAGAGACAAACTTGCATGTAAATTTTGGGGTGGGGGCAGGGGCTAGTTACACGTACATGTATCACAGCCTTTTTAGTTAGTTAGCAGACTAGCAGTACATGTATATATATGTATGTATACTGTTAAGTCACTACCGGTAACCAGTTTTCAACATTTGTTGCACTCCTTGGAGTTCAATAGGTACTGTACTGTAGATTGCACATGTATGTATAGTTTGTATACATGTACAGCATGTACATGTACATCGTTTCTTTGTTTTCTAATTGGCACCAAGTTCTGACAACATGACTGATTTTCTCTGTCTCCTGGAATACTCAGGCGAATGAGAACGATTCATAGACATACACCTGTAGTAATACATTGCTAAATTACAGTACCGTATACTGTACATAGAATGAAAAAGAGAAGGGCAAGGTGTGGATTTTGACTCTCAGTAATATGTCCACTCTCCATAAAACACTTGGGATTTGCTTTTATCTAACGGACAACCCACATGCCATTGGACCTCATACACTGCACATGTGAAATCAGTCAATTGATGGTCATGTTCAATTATGCATGCATGGTATCTTTCTGACTTCATTGACACAGTTCATTCATGTTGGACTTGTTTAGACAGACAGGGAGAGGGGGGAATGCCATTACTGCCATATGGTTCATGCTCTCATTGCATGTACATTCAATGTAGATGTGTACAATGTACATTCAGAGCCTCAGAGGCCATTCCCATTACCAACCACAGCTTTGGCAGTTTGTCATCTGTTGCCATTCCAATGTGTATTACTCAAATACGATTATTTTCGTAGTGGGAACGGCCCTATTATGTACACCTGAGTAATACATGTATCCATACATGTGCAATGTTTACAAACTGTTAACACAAACAACTGCACATACATGTACAGGTACCCTGTACTGTAATCATTACTGCAATATGCTGTAGTCAACATGAGCACAGCATAAGGCATGTACATGTATACGTTTACACATGTACCCGGTACAACATAGTAACATAGATAAACTGATTTACTAATGTGCTGTTATGCAAGAATGCATGCATCATAACCCAGATGCTAAAGTGTGGGCCTACAATGGTGTACAAAAACTACAATGAATGTACTTGGTAGTGCAGAACATCTACGGGTGTAGATTCTACACATCCACTCCAGGGTACTTGTAATTTACATGGACTTGCGTGTAGCCGCTGCACAGATGCCTAAAGCATAGCCACAGTAACTATCGCACTCCACATTTAGCATACAATACACTCACGATAGACGGAGGAATTACAAATGTATCCACCAAACTCCCCAGTCCAGCAATCTCCACGGGCAAAGGCATCAGTAATCCACACAGTAGTCCCAGAGCAGCTCTATGGATGCTTCATATAGAGATGGTTGTGACGCACAATGGCACATCCCAGACGGCGGTCGCCACGAAAGCCCCCGGTCCCAAGCACCTTGCACGTCGGCAATCAAATATTAACTCCAAACACATGATCCGATGCGGGGGCTAATCAGCCGTGTTTCAATCTGATTGATAAGTGCGGACTTACCCCCATCTCCCTCCACCCCAAACACACATGCACTCGGCAATCTTTTTAAGATGTCTTGATAGATGCATACAACTTGATTGGGTTTTTGCTGTCATGCTCCATCAATGCCACAAGCCCCATCTGGTCAACAGTCCTTACCCGTGTGCACTATAGTGGTAAATGTCTGGCATTGCATATGTCTCTGAGCACAAAATCACATCATTCAGATGTGGGCAGAGATTAGTTGGACCACCGGTTTGCCAATAGCAGTAATGTACAGTATACATACATTGTACATGTGCATGTACATACTGTGCGTCCACTCCATTCACTACCATTTAAAACCAAAGAAAGAACAGAAGCTACATGTGTAGTTTCAACCATGGGCCATTCAGCTCAAAGTCAGTTTCAGGGAGCTCATCCAATCAGACCAAAGCTAGTTTTAGCTTGGAGCAATCAGATCGAAGCTAGTTTTAGCCTGGGACCAATCAGACCAAATCTAGTTTCAGTTTGGGCCAATTAAACACAAACTTGTTTCAACCATGAGTCATTCAGTTCAAAGGTACATGTACTACATGTATGTACATGTAGGTATAGTAGTTTCAACTTGAACCAATCAGATCAAAGCCAGTTTCAGCTTGGGTTGGGACTGTTCTGATCAAACTCAGAGCTAATTTCACCAACAATTCAAATCAAACCTACTGTACATTAGTTTCAGCTTGCAGGCCATTTGGGGGATACATGTACGTACATACATGTATGTATGTATGCTGTATGTCTTAGCTACAGCCTACAGATCATTCAGATCAAAGCTACATGTAGTTTCAGCTTGTGGCCATTCAAATCAAAGCTAGTTTCAGCTTGGGTTTGCAATGCTGAGCAACATGAGCATCAAAATATTCCAAATTTCCATGTACCAGTAGGCCTAGTGTAATAATATAATTTGCAATATTTCATTTTATTTTTCACTAAGAATATGGCCAAGGATCGGGTTTCAATTCCAACTACAGAGGAGGAAAGGCCATGCTACGAGCATTCATGTACTCAGTGTCTTTCTGTGGTGACTAACCGTGACTCTCCCCACGGTCACATAATCAATTCCGACAGAAAAACAACCCTCCCCTTGTCAATAGGCCTCCACATAAAATGATATGTACCAGTATGCATATATCCTTTTTAACAATCTGTTCCAAGGAGAGAAAATGCTTCCCCAAATTTGTCCCTGACTTCGCTGATGTGTTTAGCCACAGGCAATAAACATTTACCGTAGGTCACAAAAAAGGTCATGCCTCTATAAGAGAAATGCGAAATGCGTAATTCTGATCTGGATAATCTTCATGGGCGAGCAATACATGTGCAGGTACGATGTGTAATGTACATTTTGTTGGTCGGTTGCCAACGCTACATAATTTGCGCAATTTATAATTCAGCCAGCATGAACGAGCTGGTCTCTGATTGGCTAACAGTGAAGTGTGCCCGTAACCATGGAAACATCGGCTTTCCCCCTTTGCAGTTGTATCATACATACATGTACATACAGTGTACAGCTTGTGGGTTTGTACATGATTATGTCTTTTAGTTTTACACGAATCCTGCATTTAAAGGGAAATAAAAGCAGACAGTACACTGTACATACATGTACATGTACATGTACATGTATGCTTGTCGCTAAGGAGAGAGAATAGTAAGGAGGTACATACATGTACATGTACAATGTACGGTAGGCCTACACTGTACATCCGTATTCACATGCTGTATGGAATCTCGGGTTACTCAAGCTTTGTGTACACTGTATTAAATAGGTTATGGAACGGCAGAATGATCGTTCTTCAGAGAGAAAACAAAATAGAAGCCACTAGAGCATTGTTGATTTTTCCATTTTTGCCAAAGCCATTTATAAGAAAAATATACCCCTCTGGTTACAAATAATAGAACAAAACCATCCTCCCTGTCTCGTTTTCCAGTGAATGTGAACAAAACCAGGATTTGTTATTCTGAGCAGAATATCGGACGGAATTCAGGTGCACAAAGGAGAGGGAATTCTCTGAAATGCATAAAAGAAGGTCACAACCATAATGGTGTACATTATGTAGGTCAGATTCTTCAGTTGTGAATTCAACCAAATTTCATATTCACGGTTATATTTCAAAACTATATTCAGTTGCTTTCATACACTGTGCCAGTAAAAGACTGACCATATTGCAGTGTAATACATGTAGGCCTATTCCAGTGATTAGGCATGGTAGAACTGGTGACCTAAAATGCAAATTTTCACTGCCAACTGCTGACATTACTTTACCTCAAATCTGTTTGGCTACCCCCCCCCCCCCCCCCCGGTACTTCAATCTTGGTAAGGTCAAACACATACAGTGTGTACATGTACACAATTTACACATGTACATGTATAGTACTACAAAACATCACAAATCAAAGCACCCTATATTTTTTATTAAATACAGTTTTACCGGTAAATTCCCCCCCCAAAAGTCACATGATTACAGTTAAAAAGAGCTTCACACCTCACAGATGTTTGCCTCCTGAAATGTGATACCCGTCGAGCTCTGTCCAGGAAAAGAGGTTTATTCCGGTAAAGTGGATCCCTTGCGCCCTACAAGCCGGATGGCTACAGTGGAGATTTGAAATTCAAGCCCAACTTGAAATGCGCCGCATAGAAATCAGGCCAGCCATTAAAAGTCACTCTTGCTCTCAAGTCGCCCCTCCATTGAGTCCAGTGGTACCCAAGTCAGTGAAGTCACTCAAGTCTGTACCAGTCACTTCTATCACTTGTATCAGGGGAGGGGGGGATTGGGGGGAAAGGCCCTATGAGTGCAGTGTTGAGTGCAGACTATTGCACATGTACATGTACATTGTATGTACAGTACATGAACAGCACTTGGTACAGTACATGTGATGTCCCCCGAGAGAAGCAATCTTGAGTATCACATACATGTACATGTACATGTAGCGTCCGAGTCCAATGAATGCAATCTGAGATGCATGCACGGAATGCCTGTTTAAAGCTGTGGGAATCCCAGCCATACTGTAGTCCCAGGTCCGAGAATCAAATTATGCTCTGCAGTTTACCGTACGTTTATTAAGTGGACCGTACAATCGTACATTGTACATCATATATGTAATTAGTATGCATTCTAAAGACAGGAAGCTGTTCACCCAACACGGCCAATTAATACACTCTGAACACTGGCCAACAATTGCCATACATGTACACATGTACTTTGCTAAAAAATTTACACAAAATACAAGTCTGCCTTTGAGAAAGGTCCTGCTAAGATGGAAACGTCAGGCCCACTAAATTTAAAAAAATACAAGTCCATGTACATTGTACACATGTAGTACACTGTACATGTACATGTACGTATTATAGTACGCATAGACATGCTGGCAGCTGTATAATTACTTCCTTATGAATCTCCTTGCTTCAGTACATGCTCACAACATTTAACTCGCACTTGCCATCAATCTGCTACCACCCATCAAAATACCGTGTACATACAACATACACACTGCACATATACATGTAAGCGATTTGCGTATGACCTTTACTGACAACATCAGAGTGCCGTGAGTCACGTCTGAAATATGGTCGCTGAGGTACATGTAGCGTTCCATTTCTCCATCTGATGCTGAATTTAAAATGGTTCAATACTCGCCAAATGCAATTAAGTTACCGGTAGTCACCCATACTGTATATTTCCAACTGATGAATTTCCAAGTCCATTGATTGAAATTCAAGATCATCAATTGGAATTTGGTTCTGCCTTTAAGGAGAATGTTCAAGTCACTTATCTCAGCTCGCCAAAGGCCAAGACCCGGGCATAGGTGACAGAAAGCAAGGGCTCCTGGGCATTCCAGACTCCAGTCATGAATTACATGTACTTCATCTGGGAAGATCACTGAAATGCTCCAAGACAATTACACTGTACTTAAAGCCCCTACACAACATTGGTAAGATCGAAAAACAGAAATGTTCACAGATTTACATGAAACTTATACAGTTTGAGATGGTAAATAGTAGAAACCTTGCACTGAAATATTTCTGCCTAAAATGTTGTATTTTGGGAGAAAAGAGTAAAACTAAAAGAAATCGTTAAGGCCAACCCCCCTGTAGGTCTCACCGAGATTTAAACTATTTTTTTGGGGAAAAGTACGGCGTTGAATGCTGCATTTTCGTGAAACAAATGAAGCGGTTTTTACAATTTTCTCGAGACTTGATTGGCAGATTGAGCTGAAATTTTGGTGCTATTTCATGCATATATTGGATCAGACAACGTATCGTACATGGATGCTATTCTTTGACCTTGACCAATGTTGTGTAGGGGCTTTAACACAAAACGTGAGGTACACAATGTAGACACCAGACTCACATTGTCACCTTGTTTGTACATGTGTCACACTGTCCCTCAACTTCTTCTGAGTTAGTCACTGGCCGGCCACTGACTGACCTGCCAGGCCACCAGAGCAAAGTTTCAGGAGGCCTCTTTTGGTGGCCCGGGCTACAAAATGGTTTTGAGTTTGGTTTCCTTTGTCCCATCACAAGTGTTGACTCTTCTCATGATTCTGCCAACATGGGAAAGGCCCTGCTACATGTACATGTACAGTATGATTTTTTATTATTTTTTAAAGGAAATTGACTCCATTTTAGATGGCCTAATGCCATTTTTAGTAGCCTTTAGATTCCATGCCGGTACATGTGCCATGCATGTCAGTTCAACTAATATGAAGATCAAGCAATGTCCCTACATTACATGAAAGCAAAACATCTGATAACAGCTGTTGAAGTGAATAGTGGGCTCCGTGACATTCTAATTTTGGACATCTACCTGTACTGTACACAATGTATTAATTTGTTTAACTATAAAATATTCGTCATCTGATACTGTACATGAACGGCCAAGGAAAAGCATTGCACAATTGAACAAGTTGGCCTCCTTCTACATACAGTGTACATATACAGTGTACATGTACATCATGGATACAGATGTACATGTACATGTACTTCACACCTTAGAGAGAAATCAGAAACCCAACTGGCAAATCCTGGCTAAAAGCTCTGTTTAAACTGTTTTTCTTGTCTATTTTTACAGTGAGGAAATCTGACTGATATACTATACCGTATACACATATACAGTATATATGTAAGAAACACAGTAACGCTAAATCATCAAATCTGCTCCCAGCTTGAGCCTCATGACCTGACCCAACCATCAGACATGGCAGTCATCAGAAGAAAATCCCTGCCTCCCCTGCCCTCACCTTCCAGGTACTCACGGCTGAATTTCCTCCCGGCACAGCGCTCCAATGTGCACACACAGACTGTGCAATCGTACGTATACACGTGCACGTGCTTGTACATGTACATGTACGTATACGTTCCAACCAGCGGCAATCCCTAATGAGCTCATGCATTGAGTGTACAAATATGTGATCCCATGGGCATGGAGATGGGCAGAAGGGATGGGTTGGGCAAATGAGCAACAGTCTGGCTACTGACGATACTGGAGCCAATGAAAGCACAGACGGTAACACAAATGTGTAACAGAAATCTATGCATTGATTCACTGCTCTCTTGGGGCACACATCTACGTACGTACGTACGTACGTACATGTACGTATACAACTGTACATGTGCGTTCATTAATTGGGGTTCACATGCATGCACTGCACAAACAGTAAATATATCAATTACTGAGGGGGGGGGGGTGTGTAGGCACTGTCTAATGAACTCATTACGCGCTGCGTAATGGACCAGACCAGACACATGTACAGTGAATGGCTTGTCTGGGACTGACGGGTCACGGTTGTTGACATACATGTACATTGTACATGTATTGCAATTACATGTACATGTGTATGCCAATGGTCCTCACACATGATGGGTAGCTAAAACTGAATGCATGCACGAGTACATGTACGTGTACAACGTAAAACACATGTACATGTATACATGTGTACAAACATACATGTACATATACATGTACCGGTATGTGTCAAGCGTACATGTCGTGTACACGTACCACACATGTACAGTGTACACGCATGTACATGTACGTACATGTACCGGTACATGATGGCATTTTGGTGTACGGTACATGTACCAAAGTACCAAACATCTGCCATATTGAATGTCAACCTACAGGTCTACTGGTACATTGTACAGTGGGAATACCAGAGTATGAGTACATGTACATGTACATGTATAGTGTATAGGGTACTATACATGTACAGTACATGTATGTATAGTGTACATACTGTACATGTACCATAGAGATTCTAAATAAGACTAGAAAGGAGCGGTTGAGCATGTTTAGAACCTCACAGACGCATATATATGCATACGCGCACGTACATGTGTACATGTACAGTACAATGTGCGTGTACATTGTACATTGCATGAGACGCCCACAATAATCCTGCACGTATGAACCGGACTGCGGAGAGCGTGAGTGCTTTATATAACGCTTTCGCATAGTCGAATAAATCGAACAGCGCCGCTGTGTTCGCACGCCGTTCAAAACGACTAACGTAAATGAATGGGAGCATCAGCTCTAGTCTTATTAATAATCTCTATGTACATGTACATACATGTACAATACATGTACATACATGTATACCGGTAAGTTCTACATGTACTGTACATGTACATGATGTACGTCAACATTCTACACATGTATGTACAGTGTACATGCCTGTACACCTACAGATACATGTTTCACATTGACTTTAAAATAAAACCATTGGTTGTCTGAAAAATTCCATTCTTGAAAGCAATTTTCATTGGCATTCTGCTTTTGACAGCTAGACCTTGTACAGTTTTAAAATTTGCTTGTTGAGCATTGAGGCCTAAGGAGGTCATAAAAAGTTTACAATATTTTTGTATACCGGGCATTAAAATTGTCTACAGGTAATATAAAAAGGAATCCGTAGAAAATCGAAATCAACCTTGAATGCAATTTTCCATGCTGGAGTTAATGCAGAGATTTATCACCTTCCAAACACAGACAACATACGGTGATATATATACAAAAATAGATGTACTGGACACACAGACTGTACATGTACATGTACAGTCTGCATATTAATATTTCTACCAAACCTTCAGCTACAGTACATGTACCGGTAGGCCTATGGCTCATTTTAAATTTCAAGCCATCAAAACTATGGCATGAGGGTAATGAGGCCAAGTGAAAAGCGTGAGGATGGAATTCATAAAAGCTGAACTGAATTACTGAAGGGCGTGTCCCCATCAAACTTGATGGAAGAAAAGATGGATGCACCGCTGCACTATACATCAGGCATGGTCAGGGATATCCTGACAGAGTAGAGCGTGGGAGTGGAGAAGGCCGTAGGGCATGGGTGTAACCGTGTAAGCTTGAAAGACACGTTTACCTGTAGGAGTACACTGTCAGCTCTGCATCTACCTGATTGACAATGGATGACCAGTGTCAACTTCAAGAACCTCTTAATGAGACAGGAGAATGGGTAGCCATGGAAACAAAACTGTCGGAGATCTCTCCAGAGTGAGCACGGTATACTGTATGAAATGTATGATGTACCAGTATGCAGCTACTTAATTGTTAACTCACTAAATTAATTAAAAGCATTATATGGTGCACTCCATTTATGCACTTATGCATCCTCATGAGATTTATTGAATTGAGCTAGATATTTCCTAGAGTTGCTTGTGCAACAAAATTTGCTCAAGCATGAAAGGCCTCCCTTGATCAAATTGGGTCGACACCAACAAAATATTCTAAGCATCCAGTTTTGAAATGAAAGTCAAACACAGTCAGCATCACATGAAACAGTTGGCAATCTTGTTATAGCATGGAGGATGGTTATAGAACAGGGAAGAATGTTTATGCTAATAGTGGGTTTCCATTCTTAAACTTCGGCAACCTTTTCAAATCGGTCTCTAGAACCTCATATTCATCAGTGGAATATTAACCGATATGCTTTTCTCACAAGTAGATGACTGGTTTGACAAGATATTCAATCACAGACACTGTAATATTGAAGGGCGATATTATTACAATGTGTGGATGACTGTTATGACAAATTGACGATCATTCAAGTCAACTGAACACAAGGACAGGTCACCCCACCCTTGTGTGCTGTACAATTGTACATGTACATGTTTGTGGGACTGAGCAGGCATTTGACAGTTAAACATTGCGTGTTAATTTGTCTGATTGGTCATCTGGCAGGTGAACTGTAATCTTAATTACAATTCACAATACATACTGGCACAGTTGTCTGCAGGAAAAGTAAGATACATGTACATGTCCAACTTATGAAGTGATACATGTAGCTGATAAACAGAGATCTTACATACCACCCTGTATCAAAATACACTGTATTGTAGTCTTGTGGGTAAGATTTGTTAAAATTGTCTTAAGTGTTTACAAAAAAGTGGGAGTTTGAAAAATAAAACCTGAACTGACTGGAAATAACTGTACATGTACTTGTATTATGGAATGTGCAATGAGCATGATGTACTCAGCCTATTGACCTCAAGGAAGGTGAATTTATGTGCACATCTGCCATCGTGGAAGAAAAACAAAATCAAGACTAGGTTCGCATTCCCTTCCATGACACTGAGGGTGATAAGCTCGCTAACCCGCTGCATCAACACCGCTCAGAATAAATAACTGACATGTCTGAGTGTCCCGTGATTGCCGGAGTGAATACATCATTGTCAATGACCTCAAACCTATCCCATGCTGAGAATCAGCATCCATTCCACACTGCTATCTCGTGATTTCTAATTTGGAGGTGGGGAGGGCAGGAAAACGTTTGGATAGGTTTAGGTACATGTAAATCTTGCTGCGTAAGCAACATCAGAGAAAGGGAATTGGGGGCCCTCCACAAAATCACTGTGCCTTTATTTCTCCTCGTTTTATTTTGTTTTTGTTTTCAGCTAATCTCTAAAGGCAAGGTGAGAGGCTCTCTCCAGGGGGCAGAAGCACTCTTGCACCAAGTGGATGGGTCCTCAGCACCCAGTCCTCGCTGTCCAAACGGCCGCGATAGAAACAGCGATGGTGGCAACAGACAAGTCACAACCGTCTATATTAATGGGGGCAGACCAGGTGAGTCAGAAGGTTGCAAACAGAAGGACAGACCAACGTGGGTCACGAGACCGGTGAATAGGCTGGTAGCACAGTGATATGCACACAAAAATCAGGTTCATTGGTCCAGACTACACATAAACAAAAACCACAAATGGAAAATTGAACAGAACTTTGCATTAAAAATGCAACTTGTGAGTGATTATATCATTTTACCCTTTGTAAAAAATAAAAACATTTGTGTTTCACTACCATTAGGTGAATTTGAATATCATTTCCAATATTAACCAACAACATCAGAAATGCACAATCACAAATTATGATAGAGGTGGAACAGTTCTGACGACTGACACATGATTTAACAAAAACTTGCATTTGTTTTTTGCATTTGATTACGATTGTTAATCCATCGTTCCGATGGGTAATCATTTCGTAGTTGTGATGGGCCTTTTAGTTTCAGTGCAGAATAAATAACTTGTCATAGACTATTTGGGCAGGCTGCCATCTAAGGGCTGGATAGCTCAGACGGTAAGAGCACTGGTATGCAAAACCAGAGGTATCCGGTTCAAGTCCTGGTCCAGTCCAAGTTTTCTTTGCCATTTCCCAAAAATTTGTAAAGAAGATCCCAGTAAATTTTTCCTTTAAATATTTCTTTATTTGTTAATCCCTGCACTACAATACACTACATAAATCCCCAAACCTTCAACACCACAACCATGCGGCCTTTCTGAAACACCTGAGAGCCGAGGGCTACCCTCAGAATTGCATAAAATTTTAATGGAAAACATTTTGTTTTAAAGTAACCGACATGTACAATTTGTACATGTACCAGCAGATGACAGGACCGAAATATAAGTACATGTACCCGGTCACACATCTTTAAAAAGTGCTCAGTTGAGTGAAAAGCTGAGTGGTTGTTATTGTTAAACACTGCAGACTGGTAGAATTTCAGCCGCTCTTGCACGGTAACTGGGCAAAAAAACAAACAGCCTAGGTATGACAATTTTACACACGGTGATATTCGGCACGATCTGATGGCTCGGTAACCCATCCGTAATTTTTGAGTACTGGCAAAAAAGTAGAAGTGGTTGGGTGTTTTTGAGAGCCCGTACACGTGAAGGACGATGACCACTTCAAGTGGAGTGTGCGATGGCAGCACTGGGGCAATTGGCTGCAAAGCTGCTGTGGGGTTTGCTGCTTTGGGGTGAAAGACGGCAGGATGGATGGGAAAAGTATGACAGGGAAGCTACATGTAGGGGTGGGGGAATAAAAATGCTTAATACAGACACTGTCTGAATGGAGTCCATTTGTACACAATCCAATAGGGGACAGTTGTGGGCAGTGTACAACTACAATGTACATGACTGTACTAATGTACGTGCACTGTATATCTAATTCTGCTTGAATTTCCTGGTTGAGTTGATTTTGAGCCCAGTGAGATACATCACACAGCCATGAATGCAGGGCATGTACCGGTATCATTGTGAACCAAAAATGGACACATGCTTTGAATAAATGGAGCGCCTTTGTGAAAAGGCAGAGCATTTTTTCTCTGAGTGAATGGCGGTACGATGACAGAAATACATGGTTTGTTATGTGTACAATAGAATCTTTTAAACAGCACTGCAGTAAACCTTTAAGGGCACCATTGTGACTATTGCGTTAAATTGGAGCTGCATATGTACAAAGCGTACATAGAAAATGTGCATTGATGCATGTATGTAGAGCTTACAGTACTTTTCCAATTTCTACATGTATGAACGTATTAAAATATTATGGTGCAAGTTTTTCAGAATGTCATGCAGTTGAATAAGACACTATAGATACAGTACAGTGTCTTACCTAAGTAGATACTGTATCTAATTAGGTACAGTACACATGTACATGTACAACATGTAGACTAGACCTACATGTACATGAAAATATACCAGGGTAGCAATACATGTAAATACACACATTTACACGTACACAAAAATATAATCAATCATAGTGCATGTACAGTACATGTACATGTACAATGTACATGCCTTCTTGAAGTCTGGTTCTGGTTCACACTGTACCGGTACATCGCAACACACTGGTGTGACTGTGAGTGCAGATCACAAACTGCACATTTACCAGTAAGCAGTTAGTTATGTACTATGTTTTTGTACATTTCAGCAAGTTTTAGACACTCACATAGGGTAAGTACATGTACTATGGGTAATCAACACGTGCTCGCCACAACAATCAATGAACTGCTGTTGACCACATGCAGAAGCACTCTAATTTCTAAACCCCAACTGATGTCATTACATGCAGTATGTGCAATAGTACATGTACAAGTACATGTATGCACAACATCCAGTACTGACTAAAGCCGCGTCCGCACTGGACTTATTTTTTACCGAGCCCGTGGGTAACATTCCAATGGGTAAATCTTCCCGGCGTCCGCACTTGGACTTTCGACTCGGGTAAACTAACCGAGACGACGCAGTAAAACTAACCGACTGGCGCGTATAAACGCAAGAGGGCGCTATGGTGGTGACCTTTCACCGGATGTAAATACCATAAAACTACGACACGTCGACCCTGCTCGAAAAGTAAACAACATTGTTGTATTGGGACCATGGCACGTCACGTGGTATTTAGGGCCTCTGGCAATGCGGGGCGCCGGATGTGGTTTTTTACCGAGTCGTTTACCGAGACGTCGTGTCCGGATTGGACTTTTCGGCTCGGTTAAACTGACCTGGTCAATTTAACCGGGCAGAAGTTGGTCGGTTAAACTACCCACTGGAGTCGGGTAAGTTACCTGGGAGGAAAACTTTCTGGCTGTCCGCACTGGACTTAAAATGGTCAATTTACCCATTTGCTCGGTTAGTTTACCCATTTTAAGTCCAGTGCGGACGCGGCTTAAGTAGGGTCAGTATCCTGACAAGGCAGCCACAGTTGACCACACGGGTTGAGGGAAACCCATATCAATTATATACACACATACTGTGTATGCAAAAGGCAGTGTTTGTTTGTATGTACCCGTATGGTACTTGTTCCATGCTATTTTAAATATGTTCCTGAGTTTAGAAGAGCTAAATTAACGTACACTGTATCCTGATACTGCAAAATGCTCCAACAATGAAACATCTCATATTCTTCAATTTTATATTTGGATTGCAAAGTCTATTTTAGGAGGCACTTGGGTGTTTTTCTTTCACATCACTGAAAACTTAAATGTATTTTTACCATTCTCCATTGTGAAAGTCCACCTCAAGGACAAGGACTTAACCAGTTTGATAACCGGTAAACAAGAGAGCATTCATAAAAGACTTCCCATCAGAAATACTGTATATGGACATGTACCTTACAAGTGCTTACACATCAGCCTCGGTTCCAAAGCGAAGTGCGTCAGGGGAACTTGGACGAAAATGTCGCTGGAGCAGCAAGTGCGTCACCACTGCGCCGTGTTGGTAAAATGCAACGACCTCGTGTTTTTCAGGCCAATCCAATTGTATAACCACTAAATGCACGTGTTTATGTAACCCCTCTCCATCTTTTTAGTGACATGTCTGGGCTTGTATAAGACATATCATTGAGGGGAGGCGACAAACATTTGCAGATTTTTATAAATTTGATTAAAGCAAAACAAATGACGGCAATCAGAATACTGGGGTGCCCCATCTGTATCCAAATTCTGCATTCAAAGTTCACAGTTCATACTGATATGCTTGACCATTTGATCATTGTTCGATGCCAATTCCTTGACCTCAGTGTATCCAAACCATTCCTAAAACGTGTAGTGACAAATGAGAAACTTGCAAAGTCCATACGTGTACAAGTACATGTCATACAAACGTACAGTATAATTGTTTGTAGTTTGTACTGTACCTGTTATGTAAATACACTGATAAATGGTCAACCAACTCAAGTCTGACCTTTTCCTTGCTGTAGACTAGTCACAGGCCCTGACAACAAATTTGTATAAGCAAGTTAATTAATTTCAAATGTATTTTTGTAGATCTTAATTTTTGACATGAAGTAATACAAACGTGTTGCCAAACAGCTTACTGATTAAATGACCACAAAGCAAGGTTGAAGCGTTTAGAGGGAGTATAATTTTGATCCTAGCGGGATAAAAAAAAATCACTTTTGTTATCAACTTATCAGATTATCAGGCCTGCTAAATTTGAGAGATCTAAATATACATGTTTTTGCTTCAATTGACTGCATGACTGTAAAGTCATCAAGTAAGTTGGTTTTCGTATTTGTTTATTTTGTATTGGCTTACAAAGTGGTTGAAACTGAGGAGATAGGGTTGGCTGATCAAGAGTGAGTTTTGATCTAGTTTTTCTAGACATGCCAGGACAAACAAATTAATACAAACCATAACAGGAAAGTCAAAAAATACACATTTTGAAATGCAGCAATGTCCTTTATCAGAGTTCATGCTGGTTTTTTGTATGAGAAAGTACCCAATTATGCTTAAATTCTGCTGATTTGAATGTTCTTTTGCCTACCCATACAACAGTATTCATTATCATCAAATTTTGGTGGGTTATTTTTTTTTTTTTTTTTTTTTTTTTGGGGGGGGGGTGCTGAGACAAATTTTAACTTCCTTTACTCCATCCTAATCCATGTACATGTACGTACATGTATAGTGTACATGTACATGTACATTACAGTGTGTATGTCTACCGGTAACTCACAAAAATAGATACATTTATTTTTTGAGAAACTTTAGAGTGAATACTGCATGCAAGCACACGTACATGTACATTATACAGTATGTACTGTACAATGCTGTACCACGGTACTGCCCAGGAGTTACAAATCACAGATGCAAAAAGAGGCTCTAATTACTTTTGCATGTGCTCAATTAGACCTACATAATCTTTAACACTGCAATGATAGCCCTGCCTACCCCAGCAAAGTGTCAGGCATAACAGAGGCATACAATTGCTCACGCACTGCAACGTACATCATAAGTAGCTCTGATTTCCCAGACACTGGCATATTTTGAAACTCTAACCAACGACAAAGCAAACACAGAAGGGGCATCCTCCATCCAAAAACATTCTTTCATCAATTTTCCTAAATTGAACTGATGTTTCGATCCTGTACTTGTAGCTGGACCTTTGGGAAAGGTCAAGCCAGGAACACAATGGCAGGTCCTCTACATGCATTCCCTTTGAAAATGAGTTTTTAATGTCATTAGCATCACAAGCTAGTCACAAAACAGCTTGCAACAGTTCTTCAAATCTCTGGAATGAATTTATGTAATTTGTTGAGAGTTCATAAAGTCTACATTTTAGTGTATACATGTATTGTATCACTTGAGTACCGGTAGTCTGTAAGTGTAAATACATGTACATTATTTTAGCATTAACTTTATACATGAAAGATGTTATTGTGATAACAGTTGACCTGTGTCTGGAATGGGCATGCAGAGCTATGCACAGCTTACAGAGCTCTACTGAGTGCTGAATATCCAGTCTATAATGTATGGTCAGCTCACCCCTGCATATATTACAACATTTCCTGTGTCCAATGTCATATAGACACAAATCCAGACGGAAGTCACATTCTCCATACTTGACCAGTCTAGCCACTACAATTATGCAAGTTTACACACTTGGACAACAAGCCCCATCAAAATGATAGGGTTGTACTGGAGTACTATTTTTGTCGGTGCTTCACTATCATCTGCCTCTTCTCTCCTTCTCGTCCTTCCGAAGGATATGCAGAAAGTAGATTCCTTTGTTATTGGACTTCCAGTCGGCATTTTCTTCATTCCTTTACGATACATGTACAAGTACAGTGCCCGGTACTTGACTTTGGGAATGGAAACCATCTGGGGACTGGGGGTACTGTTTGCCTATACTCATCTGCACATCAAGTATTAAGTGAAGCAGGGATACTATCAAACTCAACCCAAAAAGTAACGTTCACAAAGATACCGGTACAGTCACTCCTCTGTGAATCTCCACATCATGTCATACTTATACAGTGTACTAAAAATAATCTCCACATGGTTTTGGGGGAAAATGGCACAGAAAATTGTATGTGATTTTGAGACCTCTGGCTTAACATTATTTTATCAACGCTCTCTGCTCTCACCACCTAAATGCTATCTAGCCCTTAGATGGCGCATTTCTCAGACAGTCAACCATCTTTGCAGGGGTGGAGGTGCCAGTCAGAAGCATTCAACTATGGACTGTCAAAATGCACCTCCAGAGATCACACCCCCATTTTAATTAAGATGCAAAAAAAGTATTTGTTGAAAACCTGGCTACAGCAGTTCAGGGATCACACAAAATGGATCATTTCAAACTACTGTACATTTTGAAAATCAATATAGATCGGGAAATCAAACATTGTAGTGAACTTGATTTACATGTACAAACTTACAGGGATATGCCTAGAATGCAATTTTGGTGAAGTGTTTCTCGGAAAATCATGAATAGCTCTTGTGGCAACTGCAATTGAAAATCAGCTGGAACAATCTACACGGCAAATAAACCTTTAACTCTATGAAAAATATGTATGTGCAGTGCAGTGCACGTACATACATGTACATGTACATGTACAGTATGTGGGTCTACCGTACTGTTGTAAACACAATAATTTTTACTAATATTTTACCAACTTGTAACTGAATAAAACAAATTGGAACAAAATTATGTAAATGAATTGATGGTATACTCAACATGAAAAGGTAATAGGGCAATCATGTTTCGATTTGTGAAGAAAATGTACGGAAGAGGGTGCACAGACAGCATGGACAGATGATATCAAGAAATGGGCAGATGGAAGTATGGCAGTTGCAAAAGACAGAGATGGATGTGTTGGCCAGTTGGCAATGCCTGACTAAGGGAGAACATGCCATGTACAGTGTACAAACAGTGCCAAGAAAGTAACTGTCTGGCTACATGTACTTCTTGGCATGCTATCATTGCAATGAAGGGTTCTCTCTTCTTGGTTTTCTTTGACTACAGAGGGTGGTGCAGTACCGTAAATGCAATAGACTTTGTTATCTTCATTGTTGGAGAAATGTGACTCACAGACTTCAAGAATGGTAATGCAGTCAACTGTTAATGTGCAAATTTCAGAGTAAACAAGCTACTGTATGTACATGTACAGTACATGATTATATACGTACGGTATGTAGCTACAGTGTACATGTAATGTAGGTAACTAGTGTACACATGGGGGCCGTTCCCACTACGAAAATAATCGCGATTCAAAACCGGGTTTTTTTTTGTCGTGTCCACACAGGCCAAATAATCACGTCGCAAATAAACGTGGGCCGTTTCCACTGGACTTAAAATAGGAAAAGCAACCATCGTCTCGGTTACTTTGACCAAAATAAGTCCAGTGGAAATGCGGCTTTAGCCTAATGATTTTATTTCCCACTGATTAGACTAAGAGTGATGAATTTGGTTTTCAACGTAGAGAAAATCCAAGTCATTACACTTGCCACAAGTCTCGAGCTTTGTGGAAATAAAGGTAGGTGACATTTCCATTCCATGTCGCAGGCATTTAAATGGAAAAGTCAGCTGTGGTATATACCGGTACTTTACTATTGAAATCAATGACATGTCTGCTCCTGCTCAATGTGCACTGGTCATCATTTGTGTTATCACACAAAAAGTTGGCCCTTTCAGTGATCCATCATTTATTCTCCGCACTTGTTACAATGCATTGGATTTGAAGTGAAAACAAAATTGACAGCCAACGTCATCGGTTTTTTTTTCTTAAATCTTTCAACTTGCTGCAAACTGCGCATCGTCTCAACTCTCAAATGACCAAAAAAAGCGAACCTCAGAAATTGTAGAGGGCTTGATGTTTTCATCCCATCATCCAAGCAGGACCTTTCTCAGAGGCATCGGGCATCTTGTGGGCATTCAGATGCCAGGCCCTTTTATTCAAATGTGTGAATTTGTTTTGTCTTCCATTTATTTATTCTTCTATGAGATTATGGTTGAAGAGGGCTACCCAAACAGTGACTCACTGTGGGTGCAGAACATGGCCTTGGTGCAACTTAAATCCACATCCGCACCGCATACATAAAAACCTGTGCTATAGTGGTTGAATGCAACACAGTAGTGTCCTAACCATAGACTAGAGCAAGGTTCCTTGCTCTATGCCCTAACTAATGCCCCTCCACTTGTGGTACTACTGCTAGTACTAGTAGTACATGTACAGTACTACTAAGTACTACTTACTAGTACTAACTGTTTACTTTTAGCACTGCTGATAGATACATTCAATAGTCATTCTTACTACGGTTACTTGTACTGTTGTAGTTCACTCGTTTTGCTTCTCCTGCACTGTCTGAAAATATTTCTGATACGTACAAAAACCATACATGTGCAGTATGCAGTAAAGAATAAGTGACTAAAGGATTTTGTGTTGATCTGTCGCACTCGCGTCCCACAGTGTCTGATATAGTAAAACAGACATTCTCAAAGTTTAGTACCCAGTCTTCGTGTAATATGGTTTGTATGTGGGCTCGTTGCTAAAGCACATGATGAGATTTACATCATGTACACGGTGTACAAACATATTGTGTTTTTAACAACTCGACATGTCCGATGCCGACAAAGGAGACATTTTGTCGGAATTGCAATCCAAAAATTAATCGCTGAAATACCATTTGTTCATCTTGACCTGTGTAGAATCCGGCACTCCGGCAGGTGCTTTTATTGAATCTTTTGATGCAATATCGGGCACTTTTAAGGTCATCTGTTGAGAATGTCTGTTTTACTAATACTATATTAGACGCAGTGGGACGCTAGTGCGACAGATCAACACACAAATTGTTTCAGGGGAGCTCCTAGTCCTACTCCTAGCAGCCCAGTAATTAGTGGGACTAAGTACTAGTATTTTAGTAATTAGTATTAACTAAGTACTAGATACAAACTAGTACTACTAGTGTAGTACTAGTTAAGTAGTAGTGATATACAAAACCAGGGAGACATCGAATTAGAATTCGCTATGCTCTCTGCCTCTCTCTATCCATGCTCTTTCATTGTCAATCATTATCAAAACATTCGACGAACCACGTTATTTTTAGGGAAGAGAGCTTCCTGTGTTGATACATGGAGGAAGGTGGTTGATACAATACAATTACAAATGAAATGATAAAATACATCACGAACCCTCCACACTCAACGGGGACGTTTTTAATGTCACATTCCTCTCTCATTAATGTGACTTCTAAGAGAGAAACAATTCAGCCAAATGGCCGAGATGTTCATAGTTTTCTTCACGAGTCAATGTCGGGATCGTTTCTGCCATTGTCACGGTGAACAATGCGCAAAACCCGGCTTTCACCATGGAACGAACGCTGCACAGAAAAATGTACAACACAACACAAGAATATTGCTGACAACATTCGATAAATAATTACGCATTTCGCCAACAGATGAGCAAAAAGAGCCTTCATTCTCGGCACACGAGATCGGCAGTGCCGTCTGCTACCTACCTGCCGAAACTACGCTCTCACTGCCGTCGCTGGCCGGATATTTTGGCCATTTTCCCCGATTCGTCTCACCTAAGAACTGGCTCGTCTCACAACAGCTGCGGAGCTAGGCAGTTGGTGACAGGAAGTATTGGATCACCACCGAATATGACCGCATGACGTCATGTCACGTGACTCCCGTTGTGGCGACACCTGCGCTTTAAAGTTGTGGTGTCGCTGTTTGGGACAAGGAAATTTGCACCAAAATTTAAGAAAATTCAGTTGAATATCTTTACAGCAACATAAATTATTGTTATAAAATGATCCAGATTCCGATGAGTTGATAGTGGAAATGCTGGTTTAAAAAAAAAATTGCGGCACAAAGCAAAATCCTTCCGTATTCCAGCTCCAGTGAAAATGATTAGCCTGATATTTCGTGTGTGTTCGACCCCCATGTTGGACAACAACCTGCCCTTAGAATACTCCGAAAGTACTTATATTTTTGAAGACTTTTCCCAAATCGCCGGTGGGCCAAACTCACTTCAAAAAATGGAAACTTCCCACAAACAAAAATTAATTGCTGAACTCGCCTCCCTTATACAAACACAAAACAGCCGTCAGTAGCTTTCATGCAATAGCCGTGGAGTTAGTGGGTTGTCTAGTATCCAGTATGATCGGTACTTCTAAACCGCAGAGAAGTTACAGGGACCAGACTGCGCAGCCTGCACGAGCTCCTGTGAGACTGCGCCGTTGCCAACGCCGACGTCCAATCATAAGCCGACGAACAATGCCCAGAATAGGTTCCCCATAGCAACCAAGTAACACAGGGGCGCTGCAGCCGGTGTGTGTTGTTGATATGGGAGCAGGCAGCTAGCTAGTCGGTTCCATTCACAAGCTGTACACAGACACGAGTGGACTACTTATCGGTAATCCAGTTCGGTAAGGAATTCATTCTGAAATCTAACTCATATTTCTACTCATCAACTCAAATAATATTGTTGTTGTACTTGTAGGGGGGCTGACTTGCATGATTTTTGGGGGGGATGATTTTATTATTAATACTTATTCATACATATAGTTAATTCCGTTTTGTGAATCAACTGAGTTAAACTTTAGGCCCATATACCGTGTGCTCTCTTTAAAAGTTAAATATCTAGATCAGTACTACTACCTACTAACTTGACTAGTACTAGTTGATCTTTTATCCTTTCACTTACTTCTTGACTTCTCAAACATTTAGAGGACCCGACACAGCCTAGCAATAGCATAGCACTTATTACTAGTATTAGCAAGACCTTTCTTTTTTGAGAGAAAGATTTGCATTTTGGTCATTAAGACAAGTCATTATTATTTTATTGTGAATGAGCAGTTTGCAACATTTGTGTATATTAGGCCTACTAACATTTTATCATGTTTGTTTATTATATACTTGTTTATATTGACATGCTATTTATAATGCATGTATGTATGGTTGATTTTCGATTTCTCCAGGTCACTGAAACTGAAAGCAGGAAATTCACTCAAGAACCAGTCAGGATGGAAATGCCAGGATCCACCTTGCTGTCAAAGTCCTACGCCCCGCCCGAGCCCATGAGCCCGGCCCGTGCGGCAGTGGGCACGCGGACGGACGCCGAGCTGGCCCGTAGTCTGGCCAACCTGAGTGGCCTGTCCGAGTCGGGTGTGCGCGGCTCAGCCATGGGTGCGCCCACCTCACTGGGCTTCCGCTCGGGCAAGCACACGCCCAAGGAGTGGCACGAGGCCAACTACGCCAAGTACTACCAGAGCTTCTCGGACCGGGACAATGCTGAGCGCCTGACGCACGAGTCCAAGCGGCTGGCCGACGAGACGGCGGCGCTGACGCAGCGCGTGCAGACGGACGCCACCAAGAAGCTGGCCGAGCGCTTGCACGACATCAACTACTGGAAGTGCGAGCTCAACCGGCAGATTGAGGAGACCATCCAGGAGACGGACCTGCTCTGCGGCCAGAAGCGCCGGCTGGCCAACGCCCTGGACGCCACCGAGCTGCCCATGACCATTGCCAGGGACAACCTGGACTGCCGCGCACGCCGCCGGGAGATTGACCTGGTTGGCGACCGAGTGGAGCTGGCGCTGAACAAGGTGAGGCCCAGATGAAAATTCAAGAACAACCCGAAAGGAAATCTTTGATATATTGAGGGCCTGAAGTTTCAAAACCTACCAGGACCTTTCTTGAAGGCAGAATCATTCCCCACTTTATGAAGTTGATTTAAAAACTTACCGGTACTTGAAGACAATAACACAATTAATAAAACCAAAGGCAACTTGCTTGAAGCAGCTTTCCTGAGGACGTGATTAAACCTATCATCCAAGCCACCTCCTTGCTAATTTGTAGAGATAAACACAACATTTGATGATTCCGCTTTCCGGCAAAATGTTTCTCATGACAACACAGTATGAGTTTACTGAAATCAAAATGAATTGTATGAAGCCAAGCTCTGATCTTGCTTTGACTTAACCATCAACCATCATGTTTTTTATTCATTCACAGGAAGTTGAAATTATTAGCAAAGTCCAAGACCTGCTGAAGAGGACGTTAGAACAAGCTGACAGACAAATCAAGTGAGAATGGTCTCCTTAGACTTACACCTTCCATGTCCCTTGCTATCTCTTTCTAGGACCATCTAGTCCACTGTAACTTTGATGTTAGAGTTTCAAATCCCAATTTGTATTGATTGTACATGTTCATCAAAGGTTTTAGAAATGAGAATCTTCAGACTAGAATTAGAAATAAACCGGGAATTAAACTGAGAATTTAACTTTAACCAGAATTTTACCAAGTTCCCAACTCTGAAAAGTTTTCTAATTCTAAAAAAATAAAGTTAGTGCTGAGCCTGGCAGTTTGAGCCTTGTTGGACCTCGTTCGACCTCAAAGGTGAAATGCCTACATTTTAACAGGGTACTGCTATGATCAAAACATTTCTGTTTTGTAATTTTTGAAGGCTTATTAATTTAGGGTTATTCTGGACAGTATATTTATTTCTCACTTTGATTTTTTTAATTTGCTTTTGAAAAATTCATAATTCAAAAGCAATTCATTTTAGGGTGCTTTTGAGAATGAGTCCGGTTTAATCTAATCTCACGTGCCAATATTCAATGATATATTTTTAAGGTTGAATCGTGGTGCCAAACACAAGCTGACCATGGACTGGTCGGACAAAGTGCGCGACTACAACATTGACGATAAGTGCGCAAACCTCAACAACAATTCCACCGAGATCCAGTACAAAGAGGGATCAGCCAAATTTGACGCATCGTAAGTAGTGCCTTCTCTGGTTTTTTTTCTTCAAAAGCCTGCTTTTCTCAGAGCCACACTTGCTCTAAAAACAGCACATACGGTACACATGGTGTCACCACTTTCAACATTGTGAATCCACCATGCGAGCCTTCAAGTCTATCCAAACATGTGTGTTGTAAATCAGTTTAAAGTTCAGCAAGCTGTCTTGTATCATTCTTCAAACGATGTGGAATTCCTCATTGACATTGCAACAGTGTTTAACTTTATCTCAATAAGGCAAACATTATACATTGTGAATCCACTATGCAAACCTTCAGTTCTTATCTGGCATTTAATGGCCATTCAGACATTAGACTCAAGTCTTATTTTCCATGACTCAGACTTAACAAATAGTAACAAATAACTTGGACTGGGACCTACTGACATGGACTTGGGGTGTTGTTTTAAAGAGCTATAAATTTTGAGAATGACTCCAGTTTTGACCTTCGTGATTTGGGATGTTATGTCAATCTCTCTCCCACCCTCCTCTCTCCACCAGACAATCCACACCCGAGTCCTGGGCCCAGTTCTCCCACGACAACATCGTGCGGGCTGAGCACGAGCGCCTGGCCTCGCAGGCCCTGCGCAACCTGATCGACCAGATCCTGACGGACACCTCCAACGACATGCGGGAGCAGTGCAACACGGTCAATGCCGAGTTCACCAACCGCATCCAGGAGATGAACGACGCCAAGACTGCCACTGAGAACCACCTGCAGAAGGTATGGCCATGTGGTGTTTTTGGCAAACTCTCCTTGCCTACCCGATGCTAAATTTTTACTCAGTCATGTAAACCATTTGGTGGATTTCCATACTCCTGCAATGCACTCCACAAGGTTCATCAACCTCTCCCTTTTTTTTCCCCCACAGACTGTGGAGGCAATTGCCGGCATGGAGAAGAACGTTGAGTTCCTGGAGCAGGAGATCAAGAACAAGGAGGCTCCGATGAAGGTTTCCCAGACCCGCCTGGACCACCGCACCAGGCGCCCCAACGTGGAGCTCTGCAGAGACCCTGCCCAATTCAGGTGTGTAGAGCTTTTTCAAAAATTACCGAGAATCTATTAGAACTGTTCTCAGTGGCAGAAAAGGCATATTGATACTGTTAGGCATAGTGGCAAAGTATACTGTTAGAAACTGAGTCATTCAGTAATAGATATAATATGATGTTTACATCGAGGAAAGGGTAATTCAATAAGGGTTTGCCCTACTCGGCTGAATAAGCACTGTGCTCGGTGCTTTGCCTGACTGCCTGCTGAAAAGAAATACAGCTGCCTGTATTTGTTTTCAGCAGGCAATTGGGCAAAGTACCTCACACACACACACCGTAGCTGCCATTGTGCCAACCATTCCTATTTTGGAGGAATCATTCCTCTTGTTTGCTAAAAATGCAGCGCTTTTTACAAGCTCTTGCCAACATTACGATTTCTGGCTTGGAAATACACATGTATTCCTATGTTATTGGCTCTGTGATTCCTCCTTTTTAGCAGAAGTAGTATTCCTAATTTCCTTTAAGATAGATTGGCAGCTATGACACACACAAAAGATATATTCTTAACAAGGCGTCGCCGCAAATAAACCTTGACTTGCTACCCCACCTGTAAGAAAGAAGAGGCCTGCAATGTCATGTCTTGCTCTTGTTTCCCCTTTCCACAGGCTGGTCCAGGAGGTGGGCGACATCCAGAACTCCATCGACAACCTGGAGCAGAAGCTGGCCGACTCACGGGCCTCGCTCAACGACCTGATGAGCACTCGCATGACCCTGGAGCAGCAAGTGGCACTGCACAAGAACAGCATCTTCATCGACCGCGACAAGTGCATGAAGTTCCGCACACGGTATCCGTCAACCTCCAAACTGGTCGGTTACCAGTAAAAGAAAGGAGAGGGAGGGGGACCAATGGAAGAGGGTAGGGGGACCTTTTGGGGGGGGGACGTCTGGGTGTTCAAAAGGGCAAGAATATGTCTTGCATTGCCTTGTTTTTCTGTTCAATGGAAATGTGGGATCCCTGTACATTTACCTAACTGATATCTTGGGTTTCTCAGTTTTGATGGAAAAGCTGGAAAATCAGTCTGACTGCTTTGACATTTTCCTGTACTCATCCCATGGGGTAGATATTCAGTGTGGTCTTCCTCCGCAGAAATACGAGAATTTCATATTCAGTCCATAAGAAAAGGTAGCTCAATCCAGTCCCAATTTTGTACGGGGAGAGTAGGATGGGAATTCCATAACCAATTGTTACTCAATACAAATTAATAGATTATGGTGCAGTGAAGTACACAGGCATGTATATGGGGGTGAAATATTCAGCTGCAGAAACACTACAAAATCAACTTTGTCAGAAAGGGCAATAGCCATTTTGTTAGGAAGTATTAAATAAGCGAATGCATAAATTAACTATTTCAGTACCGACCAAAACAGAATTAACAGTTGCACAACAGTGGCAGTTGAAAATTATCATGTTCAAACAAATTCTCCTGTGTGCATTTGCACACTTATATACCTTATTTGAGACTCCTATTTTTGTACCATAACGTTAACAGTTTATGCTAATTTGAATCTGATTGATAAATTGAAAGATCCGTCCATTTTGTACCAGAACATAATCATGCTAATATTCATCTTATTAATACCAAGCTGCATTGGTGGTGTAAATTTTGAATGTAATGTATGTGTACAGTATCAATTTAAATTTTAAATTTTCAAGCACTTCAGTTTTTTCCTCTTGGTGTAACTTGCACTTAAAAACAAATTGACACGATATAAGAAGATGACATGTTACCATGACATCACATCAATCTCATCCACCTTTTTAATTTCTGCTCAGCAACCTGTATTTGTTTTTCTCATGCAAGACAGAACAGAGCTAACTGCTTATTGGTGATTTCATAATTTTGCAATGCATGTGTTTGTAAAGAATTTGCAGTCAATTAAATTGCATGTGATTTTAAGAAAAACGTTGGTGTTAACTTGTTGGTGTTGATCCTTCTGTGGGAGAATGGGTGTGCAAAGTGTGCATGTATATGTACATGTACTATAATGTATATGTACATGTACTGTATGTACATGTATTCCTTTCCTAACCCAGGTACCAGGTAAATAGAACGTGTGCTTGAATGTGCTTAATTGTTCATGTACATACGTGTACATGTACATTTTATACGTACTCTGTATTCTATGTACATTCTACATGTACATGATGTTATTTGTAAGTACATGTACTGTACGTGTATACAGTCAGTATACCATAATATTATGTATGTACAAATAATACTTTTCCTTTCTTGACAAGCACTATCTTCAAGTGCATGGCACTGCCATGGGCACGCGCATGGCTCCTTCCTTTGCATGCCTCTTCATGGGTGACCTTGAGGAACGCATGCTCAGTGAGGCTCCATGCCGTCCCTGGATTTGGTGGAGATACATAGATGACGTGTTCTTCATTTGGACTAGGGACGGTAGCAGCTTGAATGCTTTCTTTGACCACATCAATTCCTTCCATAGGACCATCAAATTCACTTGGGAGCAGTCTCTTCAACAGACCCACTTTCTGGACGTCACCGTCCGGAAAGACCTCAATACACTAACTACTGACTTGTATTCTAAGCCCACCGACACTCATCAATATCTCCATTCCTCCAGTTGTCACCCCAAACACTGTAAGACTGGTATAGCTTACAGCCAGGCCCTCAGATTGAGGCGTATATGTTCCAATGAGTCCGACTTTCGCCGCCATACACGTGTATTGGCCAGTAACTTGGTTGCTAGAGGCTATAGTTCTCGCCAAGTGAAGAACTCCATTGCTAAAGTCTATTCCATTCCCAGAAGTTCGGCACTAAAACAAAATCCTCCAGGTCCCAAGGACAAGCCCAAAGTTCCCTTAGTTACTTCCTACCACCCTTCTCTTCCTCCTCTCAGGAAGATAACTAAGGAAAACCACCATATTCTCCACACTTCAGATCGTCTGGCTGAAGCCATTCCTAATTCGCCTGTTTTGGCTTTCAGGCGCCCCCGTAACCTGCGTGACTTAATTGTCCGAGCAGAGGTTCCCCCTTTGGACTCTTCACCTCCAACCAAATTTGGTACATTTAAGTGTACCTCGAAATGCATTGTTTGCAAGACACATGTCAAGGAAATAGACTCTTTCAATGGACATTCTTCTGGAACTACCCACACGACCTATGGCTCTATCACGTGCACTACCTCAAACATCATATACCTCATCTCTTGTAGAGTTTGTAATATTCAGTATGTTGGCGAGACCAAAAACACCCTCAAAAAACGAATCTATGGCCATAGGTCTACCATCAAAACCGGTAAAATGGACACCCCTGTTGGGTATCACTTCAATCTCCCTGACCATTCGATATCAGATATGAGTGTACTGGGCATAGAATCACTTGGTCACCGTAGTAATGCTGTCCGTCTTAGCCGTGAGAAAATGTGGATGAAGCGTCTTCGGACTATTCAACCACATGGTCTCAACATCCAGGAGGGTAATGACTAACACCATGCAGCTTTCTGATAATCCTTCTTTTGTGTTCAGTCTTTCACACTTCTCTCTTTGATCTTTTCCCCCTATTGTCACTAATCCCTACCCCACTCCTTGCCCTTCTCTTTGATCTTTCCCCCTCCTCTCACTAATCCCTACCCTACCCCTTGCCCTTCCCTTTGATCTCTCCCTACCAGCTTCACTCTTTGTCCTCTGTTTCTCATCCGTGTCCTATTCACGCTCTCCCCCTGCCTTCGTGTACATGTATCTGTTTTGTCCTTGTCACTCTGCCTTTGAGAAAGGTCCTGCTAGGATCGAAACGTCGGGCCCACTAAATTTTAGATTTACTTTTAGGTAATTTTAGTCAGTAAGCAGTTTGCAACATTTTTGTATATCACAAATAATACTTGTACAAAGTGTACATGTACAACAAATAATTATTTGTATTCACATGTGTGCATTTTATGACTGTTTGGCTAGATTTCACATGCATTACTATGCTTGGTTACTCAACTTACAATGGATAACCCATTATGAGTTGTATTTTTTAATGCGTACCCCGGTAACCAAATTGGTCATAAGTAATGGTAAAATTAGCCACAGGAGTCACAATGTCAATTTCATTCGAAATTTGTCAAAATCCACATTCAGTCACGAAATAAGCATTGCCAGGTAGATCTACATGTATGTAGCATAAATCAAACAATAGAATGTATTTAATTCAACTCATCAAGTCAACACAATGTAGTTTACAACACGTCGGAAGGGTTTACAAAGCATGCCACAGCTGGAGTCGGCTTTGACAAAAAAAAACATCTTGGGAGCGAATGCTAAAAAATTCACAACACCAGTAATAAGGGCCCAATCTCATGGCACCTGTAATTGACGACTGTGTTTCTTGCTCATCAAGCACATAAGTCATGGACTTCCATGGTTACCCCAAAGGCAAGGAATCCTTGGCCATGTGCAAAAGTGCAGAAACCAGAATCCCTTGGGGACCCATGTGTAATGTCCAGGCCCGACTCCATTGTGTTCATGACCTTTTTTTTCTTCTAAATTTTCAATCAAACACTCGGTTGACGTTTTCCTGTGCCAAAGAATCTGTCCAGCTGATTTTCATGCAACTTCTATTTCACACATGTAAATGGCAGCAAAACAATTTCATACTCAGGGACTGCAATGGTGCTATTGCTATTACACTGTATTGCAATTTCTTTGTATTGGGAAACTTCTCAAAATGTCACTGTGGGTATCATAATTTGCACAAGCAAATCTTTGTTGATTTTATGTTCCACCACTAGAGGGCGCTATTCATGACAACCAGTAAATTTCTTGATCCCCTCGTTTCCGAAGTGCTGCTAATAAAACAGTTCCTGCTTAACAAAATCATACTTTGCATGAGCCAAAACCACCGGTTGCTGGCCAAACTGCATGCAATAAAACTTGCCTGTGACTTGTACCCACCAGAATGGTTTTGGTATCCTGGCAGCCTTTACAAAACCTCACAGAATGTGTCTACAGTTCTCCATCAACATGTGTTCAAAAAGTCAATCAAAAAACAGGTCTTTTCACAATCTAGGGCCCTTTAGGATTCCCTGGATTGGACTTGAACTAAGGCTTTGTCACCGTCACAGGTTTTGTCCCTGAATATGAAGGTCTTGTAAGTTGTACCCTGTCCCTTCAAGTGTATTCACCTCGAGAGTGTGGTCATTAGTCTGATCTAAAAAAGGGCGGTTTCACACAAGGCCATTTTTGCGGGCAACTCGAAAACAACTAGCGTGTCAAAGAAGCACTTCAGTATTCAATGAGGGGTTTACCCTTCTCCATGCTTAATCAGCACGGGTTCAGGTCCTGCCCGAGCTGCCTGTATTACATCATACATCAAGTAGGGCAAAACCCTCTACTGAATTACATTCTCAACACAAATACATGTATTATTTCTATGAAGCACTCCAGTAGCAAAGCAGACATTTTTTTTTAGGACAATGTATCAAAATCTCCAGGCAAATAGTCTGATACTCTTGAAGGTCAATGAATTTTTTGCCTGAAATCAATTGCCTGCAATTTGCCTTGAGTGATGCACTGACGTGGCCTTTATACCCATGACACTATAACGGGTAACCAAAGCCTAAATTCAAACCTGAGCCCAAGCCATAGCCCAAGCCCAAGCTCCAGCCCAAGCCATTCATTTCCTAAAGGGCCTCAGTATAAATACAATGATGTCACTCTGTCTATGCGCCTGACTCCTTTGCCTCTCTCCTTTCATCCAGTAGACGGTGTTTCTGCTTCATCATGCATCGTGTGACATTGCCGGCTGCACCCATTCCCCCGTCTGAAGCCAAGAAAAATGTCCAAACAAGTCCAGCGTAAGTAACCCAAAAAACAAAAAAAAATGTTGCATTACTGCTTATTGATCACAATGATCACAATTCCAATCTCAAAATCACTGGTACATTAATCTAGAGGTTTCGGGTTCAAGTCCCAGCCCAGTCTTCTTTGCAAATTTTGTAAAATCATTTTGAGGGTCTGATGTCTTTCATAGGCAGAATCATTCTGCCTTGGCGAAAAGCACTCCAAATTCGGAGGGCCCAGCGCCAAGTGGTCAATTGCTATCCTTTGGTTGTTCAGGGATGCCAGTGGGGTATCAGTCCAGGGCCTGAAATATTTTTGAATGGATACAGTAGGCGAACATATGCGCGCACATAACGCGCACGAATCAAACGTAAAGCGCGTACACATAATGAACACTGATACATGTACAATGTACGCGTATACACCTACATTACAAACATCTTTGTTTGAAAGTTTGAACGTTTAAGTAAATTTCCATCAGCGATGGTCAAGTCTGCAAGCTGTCTAGCTGACAACTGAGACAATTAATTTAAAGCATACAAGTAAACATCTGAATTGAAGAGTTTGTTATTTCATCATGGGTTTCATGCACCATTGGTTCTTTCTGTTCAAATGTCAACACAAAGCATTTGAACATCGGCAAGACATTGCAGTACAAGTGCATATATGTAGGCAAGAGTACCGTACGTTGCCGTTGGCTGAAAATGCGTTCCACATTTAGTCCACAATCCGTGTCTTCCTATTCAGTCCAACACTCCAACAGTTGTCAATTGCCTGCACACGATGCACTGCTTTCCACACCACGTTGAAGAAAACAAATCATTGCTGTCTTTTGATTAAAGCCAGTGCCACTTGAATTTATTTTTCACACCCGCATCGGTTTGCACCTCTTTCCACTTCCATTTGTGACACGTTTACATCACTGTCCAGCTGCGAAACTTGAAACTCTAAACGTTTTAATACACGCTGTGTTGTTATTCCGCCATGTTGTTTGCACACTGTACATACACTGAATGCACATGTACATGTACATGTACAGTGTACATGCACATGCACACGATGTCCCATGGAGATCAATGGCGCACGCGCACTCGACCCGCGAACTAGATTTGTCCAAGTCGTCGATTGTTTTTTGTTTTACATGTACTTGTACATGCATGTACATGTACATGTAGAGGCACGCACCGTACACAAGAATTGTGAATGCTATCACAGACTGGAATTTACATGCAAGTCTAGTGCATGCCATGCCCCCCGCGTGCGATGTGTGTAAATCGAGTTGTTGTACACATTACGTATTGCGCGGCAGAAATGTAGGAAAGCGCTGTATGAATGAATGGTATTGCGGTAATGTCCCATGTATTTATTGTCGTTCCGAACCACCAATGCCTAAAAAATTAAACAGCCGGAATTCTGGCATCCCTGGTTGTTATCCATCAGACATGGCTAACTTTAACCATGCTTTCCTTGGGCAGTGGCAGCCTAGCGGCTACGGCTGTTGCTACAGGCAACGGCGCATCCACACGCAGTGACGCATAGGTTGTGCATACAAATGCCCTCAGCAACAGCCAAAGCCACTAATTCAGATCCAGGCCTTCCTCTACCTGCCCTTTGCTGAGCCCCGACTCACACTTTGTCTCAAAGTTGTTGGCGGCGACGTCGTACTCCTCCAGCAGTGGCTTGCAGGCAAACTGAGAGTTAGGCCCCTCCCTCACTGAGCACTCTCCCAGCAGGGCTTGCAGCTTGATGATAATCTGCTGGTCTATCAACCTGGCTCAGGGTGAGGCAGAAAGAGGGAGGGAAACATTAGGGAGAATTTTCCGGACATGAGAGAGGAAGCGGCAGAGAAAGCGAGAAGGAGAGGGAGAGGTAGAGGGAGAATGAAAGAGAGAGAGAGAGTGAGAAGGAAAGAGAGAGGGAGAAAGAAAGACAGGGAGAGGTAGAGGCAGAGGGAGAAGGAAATAGAGAGGGAGAGGTAGAGGGAGAAGGAAAGAGAGAGTGAGAAGGAAAGAGAGAGAGAGTGAGAAGGAAAGAGAGAGGGAGAGGGAGAAAGAAAGACAGGGAGAGGTAGAGGCAGAGGGAGAAGGAAATAGAGAAGGAGAGGTAGAGGGAGAATGAAAGAGAGTGAGAAGGAAAGAGAGAGAGTGAGCAGGAAAGAGAGAGGGAGAAGGAAAGACAGGGAGAGGTAGATGCAGAGGGAGAAGGAAATAGAGAGGGAGAGGTAGAGGGAGAAGGAAAGAGAGAGGGAGAAAGAAACACAGGGAGAGGTAGAGGGAGAAGGAAAGAGAGAGGGAGAAGGAAAGACAGGCAGAGGGAGAAGGAAAAAGAGAGGGAGAAGGAGAAGGAAAGAGGAAGAAGGAAAGAGAGGGAGAGAGAATGAAAGAGGGAAAGGCAGAAGGAAAGACAGGGAGTGGTAGAGGCAGAAGGAAAGGATGAAGGAGAGAGAGAGGCAGAGAGGGAGAGGAATGGGAAGGGAGATTATTAGTGGTAGATTTCCAAACAAGAGAATAGAATGACTTTGCCTTTGAGAAAGGTCGTGCTAGGATTGAAACGTGAGGCCCTCTAATTTTTGAGAAGAGAAAATGAGAGAGGAGAGAGAGGGTGAGAGAGATTGAGGAGAGGAGAGAAGCAGATAGGGGAGATAGAGGGGAGAGACAGAAAGACAGAGAGGACATGACAAAGCTGGTCAATGAATGGATAGAGGTGAGGATCCCTACTTGTCTCTCCTGTACTGCATCTCTGCCTCATAGACGCACACGTTGTCGCCCTCGCTGCAGTCTTCAATAGGAGTCACCCGCCTGTAGCGCCTGTGGTAGTAGTAATATGGATGCCTATTCTGCTGCTTCTCCACAAAGTCTGTTCAGTGGTAGAGTACAATGGTGACAAATACTATGTTAATCAGGATTCACATTACAATTCTTGCACGCGTTGAGCCCTCCGACTGTTTCCTGAACATCAGTGCAAAGCGACATCCGGTAAATCGCACCGCGCGCGCACACACTTCCGCAGACCACTCCTCACCCGGACCTGCCTGCAGCCCTGCACATCGTGACATCAGGCAGTTTCCAATCCAAGATGGCCACCCCAACTCTGCTCGTCGACCCGTTCTCGGTCAACTCGGAGGGAAAATTTCTCCCTTTTCCCAAACGTGAGTAAAACAAAATGACCAGTATTGGAAATTTGGAATATGTAATTCTTACTGAATCCTCAATGGGCGGGTGTTTTGGGGGGTAAATCTGGGGATTTCAGTTGGGGGTATTTTTCAAAGATTAAATTCCAACATTGCATAGCCACTTTCCTTGGACCCTACAGTCACCCGTCCCTCAAAATTTTGAAATTCGATAAAAAAGGGGTGACTTGTCGGGTCCAAGTTACTCGGAATACATTATAGTACATTTTGAAACTAAAGTAAAGTAATGAGTAATGGATTAAAGGCCACAGACAGGCCCCAAAATGAGGGTCAATATAATCATGGAGCATACTATAAATTTTATAAATTAATACTAATACTATCAGTAATACTATACTATAGATTTAATCTTGAACTTTGGAATGATAAACCCTTTTTTAATCGAGCGCCCCCTATTGGCGAGTTGTACGTGTACAGTATGTACTGCATACGATAGTTCGTCGATACCGATTACAATACAACGCGATCTACTCGTCAGAAACTTCTACTGAAATTAACGACTTTTACAGTCTCTTCCATGCTTTCGACTTACCTCGTACTAATGTGACGGGGGCGTCAACTGTATAATAGAAAGCACTTTGAAGAAACTCATCAATCACCCCCATTCTTTTACTGTAAATGTGTGACAAATGTGAGAAGAATATTTAGTTAGCGATCAGAACTAGGCCGACAGCCGACAGCGAATAACTTATCTTGACCTCTTGTAAGTTCAGAGTTCAAATTGTATTAAAAATATATCGAAATATTCGTATTACTCTTTGATAAATTTTAAAACATAATTATCCCAAAAGGATAAAAAATAAAGCTCAAAAAATATTTTTGAAATGAAATTGGTTTTCTCTCCATATCGAAATATTGAGAAATTATTGCCAAATTCGCTCGCCGAGTAAAGTTGTCTTGTACCTTGACTCGTTTCATTATATGAATGCGAATTTAATTTTAGTCAGGCGATGCCTTTCGACGTGTGATTCACTATTAGGTCTCTTTCGCAATCCATCATTGGAGAACATGGTAAGGCATTTCTGGGATGGAACAAAATCCATTCATTTTTCGGGATTACTTTGCCATCGAGCCATATAAATGCAGTATAATAATAAACGTTGTATAAGTACACGTACAGTTGGAGTATTTTTCATGTTAATGTTTGAAATGGGTATTTTTTATCAGCATAAAGTCTACAGTATGCTCTCGCCTTGGTGCCCCACTTTTTGGTGTGGTCCAAGCAACAACAGGCGTTGTACAAGTTAGTTAGTTGTTCATGGATGATGTATGACTATGACTAGTATGAGTGACTATGATGTAGTTATAGGCCCATACTGTTTGCTGATGTAGATTCCACAAATCAAGTATTGCATTGGACGTCCTCATTGAAGTTATTTGCAATAAAATACGGCCAAAACCTTCACTCCCAAATCATTAAATATGGTTATTTTATCTTGTCATGTTATTTTGTTAAAGTGTAGTTTGTCAGTGAGTTGTAACTGAAGAACTTCTGCTTTCTAAGAAAATAATTCTTCAGCCGAGTTTAATTATACCAGTAGGCCTAATACCAAGCATGATTATACTGGGCCTGATTGAGTGATTGATAATTATGCATAGGTTTTTGTGCACATTGTAATTTAGTTGCGGTAACCGTAACCCTCATCCTCCCGAAGGTCGGAGACCTGAGGGTTACGGGAACGTATGTACAAAATTATAGCGAGGTTTTTGTTTTTACCATTTTGGAAACACCACTGTCCCGATCGCCCCCTTTTTCCACCCTTTTGAAAATCGCCACACACAATCTAAGGACATGCACTTGATCCCAAATGTATACTGAATGTGATCAGATAACTCAAAACATCGTGGGTAAAATACTTTTCCGAAAAACGGGCAGAAACTCACCAAAATACTGTCTGTAAATGTCCCGTCAACGTCTCCGCCAGGTTCGGAATCCGAACCTGGCGCCTCGACCAATCAGCGCTTAGTCCCGCACGTATATCCCGCACGACGGCTATTTGCTGTTTCACAATAACAGTCCACACTCGTGGTGCGCGCGCAGGTCATCGTCCTGTGAAGAGCCGACTGGTACTGTATACAACCATGGATATGCGCGCGCACCACGAGTGTGGACTGTTATTGCGAAACAGCAAATAGCCGTCGTGCGGGATATACGTGCGGGACTAAGCGCTGATTGGTCGGAGACGTTGACGGGACATTTACAGACAGTATTTTGGTGAGTTTCTGCCCGTTTTTCGGAAAAGTATTTTACCCACGATGTTTTGAGTTATCTGATCACATTCAGTATACATTTGGGATCAAGTGCATGTCCTTAGATTGTGTGTGGCGATTTTCAAAAGGGTGGAAAAAGGGGGCGATCGGGACAGTGGTGTTTCCAAAATGGTAAAAACAAAAACCTCGCTATAATTTTGTACATACGTTCCCGTAACCCTCAGGTCTCCGACCTTCGGGAGGATGAGGGTTACGGTTACCGCAACTAATTGTAATTCTGATGTTATGTCAAAAATTATGTGCTGTCTTATTTATGTGATACTCGTGCCAATGAAAAGTCTTTCTTTTTTATGAAACTGGCATTCTTTTGCAAACATCTATTTTGCCGTTCCCAAATTCTGATGGACCTTTTCTGCCTTTGACTTTGTTTGAGTTTGAGAAGTGGGACCTTTTTAAAAGGTCCTGCTACAGTATATACTGTACAGTGCTAGTGCTAGGATTTAGATAGATGTCAGGCTAAATGTAGGCCAAATTAACAAAGACATTTTTAAATTTTGTTTGCTTTGTCAGTCTCACCGTAAGTTCTCAGCTCCCCGTCACGGCTCCCTGGGCTTCCTGCCCCGCAAGCGCTCTCGCCGTCACCGTGGTAAGGTGAAGGCCTTCCCCAAGGATGACGCATCCAAGCCCGTCCATCTGACCGCCTTCATGGGCTACAAGGCCGGCATGACCCACGTCGTGCGCCAAGTGGACCGACCAGGGTCCAGTGAGTTGACTTCCTTCTAGGACCCATTGCTTGTATCTATCACTGGATGGGCTTTCAATCAGAAGGCTGCTGTTAAGTGTTTAAGAGCATTAGCTGCAATGAGAGTACACCCTTTTCCTACCTAGTTTTTTAAAATCCGGAAATTCTTGCACCTCTTCGAAGACTCTTTGTACAACATTGGATCGTGTCCACTCAGTAAGATGAATGGTGTAGCCACTCAAATAGAATAGAGTCAGTACAAGTTTAAGTTTATCAGACCCTAAAAATAATGGTTCTGCTTCCATTTACGTGACCAACCCTATTTCTAGCCTGCGACCCTAACTTTTTTATAGGGAAATAATGTTGATAAAAATGAAATGTGTAATTTAATCGTATTAAGGCTTAACCACATGCACATGCCTCCATGTACACAAAAAGAATTGGGGGGGGGGAATCCCTACCTACCTACCCTATTTTGAAATGCCATGTAATCAGATTTTTTTTTTCTTTGCCTCATGAAAGTTGTGAAATGGTTCACACTCTTCCTTCTTCCTTTCTTTCTGCAGAGATGAACAAGAGGGAAGTGGTGGAAGGAGTAACCATTGTGGAGACACCCCCGGTGATGGTGGTGGGTGTGGTGGGCTACATTGAGACCCCCCGTGGCATGCGCTCCCTCAAGGTGGTCTGGGCCGAGCATCTGAGCGATGAGTGCAAGCGTCGCTTCTACAAGAACTGGTACGATCACGAGACCAGGGCATTCTTCATGCCACACTTGCTTATCTAAGGTTGAGCTGCCGGTTCTTATAAAACGCAAAGCCAGACATTCAGCTCTGTCAGTGTTTTGGATTTGGAAAGAGAACATTCAAGAGATTCCCAAAAGCTAGGGAAATGTGTTCTGGCAAGGCAAAGTTTGTCACTTTGATAGAAAAGTTGTCATTTCCTTCATGTGAATACTTTTGCCCTCGAGGCATCTTTTCTCTAGAAATAGTGTGAGGCATGAAATTAGGGTGTTGACACAATCTCATAGAAAGTCTTTGGTTAGGTTAGTGAGACGGTTGTCATTTGTTAAGGTGCAGTGCTTGGTCGTATGTATGTACACATGTTGCTGCTCTATAACCACCCCCACAGTCCCATCTTGCCGTTGCTCTCCTCTCAGTGGCCCACTGATGAGAGCCGATTGGTTCGGCACAGCTCCTCTCGGCACGCATTAGCCGATGAGCTGTTCTCCGCAACCTACCACACCGCCATCCCCCGACAGGGGCTCCGCTCCTACCGCCCTCCCTCGAGGAGGTGCGTTTGGATGAGCCCACGAAGGCCTCTCCGCTCGTGCGAGCAATCGCATGATGAGAGCCTAGACTTCGCCGCCCCACGTTTAGGAACCCCCGTTTTTTCTCTTTTTCCCTCCTCCCCCCGTCCCTGCCCTTGTCTGTGCACGATGATACAGGTACCGCTCTAAGAAGAAGGCTTTCAGCAAGGCCTCCAAGAAGTGGGCCGATGATGCTGGCAAGGCCGAGATTGAGAAGGATCTCAAGAGCATGAAGAAGTACTGCAAGGTCATCCGTGTCATTGTCCACACTCAGGTAGGGTGAGGCAAAATGTGGAAGAGCATTTATATTAGAGAGAAAAAATTGGGAGGTTTTAATGTGAACTGAAAGTGAAATTAGAAACATTGAGGTGTCAATCATTTGCCACATTACTTGATGCATTCATGTGGAACAAAATGTCTCTGTTAACAGAACACAAGAAATGAAGTCAATGGTCTAGTCTTGAAAATTATGGAAATTAAAATTTGGAAATCAAGTCAAACATTTTTCGCTTTCATTTGAGGGAACACCTGTTGAAGTTGTCTAAAGTACATTGATAGACTAGATGATGTCATTGAGGAAACAGAAAGGCAATTGCTTCTCAGATAGTGGATGCCAGTAGTCCAGATTCAGATTAAGCGAATTGTTGACTATGCCCAATCTCAGTTCCTGTCAGAACGGCTAAAGGTCTCGACCTCCTCACAGAGGTTCCCTTTTCTGTGCCAAGGACTCATTGCCACACCCCTTTTTTAGAAGCAGAAACTGGAAGTTGGTTTTAACATCTCCTCCCCTTCTGTGACGCAGATGAAGTTGATGAACCAGCGCCAGAAGAAGGCACATATCATGGAGGTGCAGCTGAACGGTGGCAGCATTGCCGACAAGGTGGAGTGGGCCCGTGAGCACCTGGAGAAGCCTTCTCGCATCACCGAGGTCTTTGCCCAGGACGAGATGGTCGACATTATTGGTGTCACCAAGGGCAAGGGATTCAAGGGTGAGTAGACACCGCATCCTGGGGCTGGATTCATTTCAACATGTGTCGTAGTCAGCCTCAACTCACTAGAAGCTCTTCCTCGTGCTTGAATGAGAAATTTAGAGAACGAGAAATTTAGAGAACCTGATGTGTCAGTCTCACCGTGACCTTGGTCAAAGGCAGAGAAGGAAGGCCAATGAGAAAGGTCTTGCAATGATCAAAATGTCAGGCCCTCTACTTACTCTTGCAATTTCGTTGTCATTTAAGTCAGTGAGCAGTTTGCCACATTTGTGTAATACTTTATGTGCATAAAAGCTTTGCAAGAAGGCGCAATGAAGGTAAAACACTTGAGTAAGAGGTACTTGTTGGAAGATAACAGACATGCCAGAACTGTAAATAGCCTCTTTTCAAAATCACACCTCTTGGTTCCCAAAGAGACCCTTTTACTTGGGTTGTCATTGCAAACCTTCCATCATCCTCTGCAAGTACCTTGCACTGCCGAACCGTGACTCTAGCTGCCCGATTGTGATCATGATGATAAGCCATGGATTGTGCTGGTTTGCGTCAGCACTCAGACCCTCACCTTGGTGAAAATCCATGCTGCCTTCCTTCTGACCTATCACACGTTTAATTCGACAGCGGCTAAGTTTGCGGTTCCTACAGTCTGTTCATAGCAAGATGAGCTCAGGGATATTCATAACACAAGTCTGAACTGTGTTTACGTACGTTTGTTCATTGTGGTCACGTAGTGTTTTGCCGCCACCTGACTGACAGCTGATGACTCCTGTGGTTAATTTCATGAAATCCATCCTAAATGATGAGCAAATTATACGGCCTGTCACAACTTTCAGTGGGTTATCCATCACAAGTTGTGTTTGTGAAAGGCTTTGTGAAATCTACCCTTGATAGGGTAACAGAGGGTGGACTGGAGGTGTGCTATGGCTTCTAAGGATGCCGAAGTTCAGCTCAACTTGGAATGCATAGACTGTAGTCTAAAGATCTTATCCACTAAGCAAGGGGGATTAAATTGGGGTTTGTCTTTAGAGGAAAGTAATTTTTTGTGACATGTAGGAATTGATTGTGCTAATCTGAAAATCTTATGCACTAAACAAGGGGGATTAAATTGGGGTTGGTCTTTAGAGGAAAGTAATTTTTTGTGATATGTAGGAATCGATTGTGCTGTCTCCTCTCCCATCAGGTGTGACCTTCCGTTGGGGCACCAAGAAGCTGCCACGCAAGACCCACAAGGGTCTGCGCAAGGTGGCCTGTATCGGCGCCTGGCATCCGGCCCGTGTCGGCTACGGTGTGGCACGTGCTGGCCAGAAGGGCTACCACCACCGCACGGAGGTCAACAAGAAGATCTACCGCATCGGCGAGGGCTACCACATGAAGGACGGCAAGCTGATCAAGAACAATGCCTCCACTGACTACGACATCACCGACAAGAGCATCAACCCCATGGTGAGTCAGATGGATTTGGGCCATGGTAAAAATGCAGGTGTTTGTGGCAGGCTGTCTGGTGGCTTTTCATATTAAGAGCAAATCGGGACTGGTCGGCCACAAATTGAATAAAAAAATCAACAAATAACCAGAATTATTATGAAGCTTGCCCTAGCAACGAGTCCAACGCACAGATATGATATGACGTTTTTGTGCCATGAGAATGTAACTCAATGAGGATTTGGCCTGCTCTATGCATGATGAGCAATGAATTTTGGTGCTTTTCCCAATTGCCTGTTGAAAACAGCTCCTTTTGGCCGACTCTATTTGACCCAAATCAGTCAGTGTCCCTTTGTTGAGAGGCTCTATGACGAATGATTGAGTGACCTCAGTGCCGTTGAGTGCTCCAATTGTCCTCTGCATCCCTATCAAAGAGCCAAAACAAACAACTTTGTGCTTATTTGTTTATTCCTCTAATTAGTAATCAACTCTTCCCCATCACTTACAGCACTGAACCCAAGTACAAGCCAAGTCTATTCTTTCCTACACATACCTATTGGAGTATTTTACAACTTTGTTCCATTCTTTTCTTTCTCTCCAGGGTGGCTTCCCCCACTACGGTGAGGTGAAGAACGACTTCTTGATGCTCAAGGGATGCATTGTGGGCCCCAAGAAGCGTATCATCACCCTTCGCAAGGTGAGGAAGCACAGTCACTGTTGGTGCAGCTTACTAAACCTCATCTCTGGCAATGTGATCGTGATGATAAGCCATGGATTGTGCTGGATTGCGCCGGCACTCAGACCCTCACCTTGGTGAAAATCCATGCTGCCTTCCTTCTGATGTCATGTTATTGCCTTGCCACTCGTAACCAATGTTTGGACAGTCATCAAAGACAACAGTCCCTTCATTGTAAGAAGAGTTTTGGCATATTCCTATTTCCTAACACCAAACTGGACTGAGTACTGTTGGTCATGCAACCACATGGAATTTGGGCGCCACTCTTGACCGACAGCTGATAATGACTCCTGTTAGGCCAGCTGTGCATGGACTGGAGGAGGGGGAGGGAGGCATGCCATAGTATTCAATGTTGAGCTCAATGTGAACTTACGGTAACTGTCTGTACACCATGCTTATGATGAAGTGGGTTTTTTTTTCAACTTTGGTCATTTTGTTTCTTCTTTCACACGCCAGTCTATGCTGGTGCACACCAAGCGTAAGGCCCTGGAGAAGATCTCGCTGAAGTTCATTGACACCACCTCCAAGTTTGGTCACGGCCGCTTCCAGACCCACGAGGAGAAGAAGGCCTTTATGGTGAGTTGTCCCACACCTCCCTTTCCCTTTCCTCTCTCTCTCTCTCTGCGTTCCAGCCCTAGTCCCCTACCACTGCTTGGGCAAGATTCCAGAGACAGTGTATTGTCCTGTGAGGCGGTGAACTTCATGGTATGGGGACATGCATTAGGCTACACAATAGCCCGCAAAGTTTCTGATTCTGCTCTGCCTTTGAAGAAGCTCCTACGAGATTTACATTTCAGTTGAAACCTACAAAACATCTTCTGAGCCATTGAGCCACTCAATACTTTGATGGTCAACTGAAGATTTGGTATTAGGTCTTGTATGATTTTAATATGAAAAATCATTTTGAAAATACCACTCTGAATGAAATTTCTCCAAAGCTGTTTTCTTATCCCGAACTATTTTCATGTTTTTTTTTATTTCACAGGGTCCTCTGAAGAAGGATCGCATCAAGGCTGAGCAAGCCTCTGCCTAGAGAGGGCGCTATTGGCACGTGCACCATTAAGACAGGGAAAAGGAAACACTGCAATTCACAAGTACACAATACACTGAAACACCAGATGAAGTCTATGTGGAGAAACTCAATTAACTTAATTTCACCATCTTTGCTAAAAGATGTTGAAAAAAACCTGTAGGTGTACCGGAGCCAATATTCAAACATCACCAGTTGATGCTGTTTTGTGACAGATTTTTGACTGGGATGAATATGAAAACAATAAAGTGAGCTGAAAACCTACTCATGAATGGTACTGTTTGATTTTGTTGCTGTGTTGATGTTGACGTTTTGAGGAAGATGAAACGATGTGTATTTATGTGAGCTATACAACCTGACTGCCTGAGTACAGTACTTGCAAAATACATGTAGCATGCATTCTGTGTTCATGTTGTTTATTGTTCATAAATCAAAACTTGTCAGTATAAGAACTGCTAGACCCTTAGCTTAATTCTTTGAACCTAAAGGACAAAGCATGCTTCACTGTTGACCCTGTGAACGTGTATGCCGAAGTCTTTTATTGGGAATCGAAAAGTGAGTATGACCTATGCCCTCATTCACCTATGTGAAATCTAAATGCATACAATTAATTGCGCACGAGATGAGTGTTGACATGCTGCATTTAGAACCGGCGATAAGGGATCCATCCAGTTCGTGTCTGTGAATGATGGACAGACCGTAATTATCTTCGAATATTTGCACAATGACAGCGTTTGTCTGACCCTGCTCTGTGACCTCAATCATTGTGATGTGCCTCTGCTTGGCAATCAAGCAGAGATATCGGCGTACCCCTGCTGGCTCCTCATCCTTCCCTTGGCAACAGGCACGAACTACAGTCCCCAAAAAATCTATACACTAGGGCGAGACAAAAGCCACGGGAAATTGGCCACCCTGTTGATAATCAATTTACGGCTGGGGGGGGGGGCAAACCCGCCGTGATAATAGCAGTATTGGGATCCGAGGGGGTGAATCGTGTCGGAAATTGACACTCAAGGCAGATGGTGTACGTGGTGTTGCCATGAGAGTAGAAACGATGGAGACAGATGGCAAATGAAAATGATGTCTGCGTTCCCGTCAACACTGGGCACACACAGAACCTTCAATAAGAATTTCTTCATGTGTAAACATAAGATTGATGAATGTTTTTCTTTTTTATTATACTTCGAGCTTCTGCATAGTGCACACTTCAATACTGCTGTAGCTGTTGCTTACAGTGTACAATGTATTTATATTACTAAGGGGTTGTAAAATAATGATGTCCAAGTTAAGGATTGAAACGTGGTAGACAGCCGTTATGACTGTCCATATCACTTTTGAAGTAATATGCAAAGATTTTTGCAAACAAAAATGCAAATCTCAAATACAGAGGGCAGGATTTTTCTCAAAGGAAGTAAATATTTATTTAAAACGTACGAAATGTATCTCTGATATCTCGACATCCTGGTGACGTCTTGCTGTGATTGAAACGTCAGACCCTCTGTTTCTGATGTTCATCTTTTCAATTTACAAAGAGCATCTCATTTCTCGACGCTTGAACCCATGCTTATGAAATGCCATTTATGTCATAGACCATAGCCCAGATAAACAGATGTAACAAAGCGAAATAGGTGATGTTTGCTCAACCTACAGCTGATTGATAATGCCTCGGGATTGCAGTGATATGAAAGATCAATATTTGGAAACCTTTTCGTGGCAGGTAGGCCTGACATTTGGATCAAGCCAATTTCCTAGCCCTACCAATGAGAGGAATGACTACCGCACATAGAATAGAAACGGTTTTGTGCTCTGTCAGCCTTGGATGGGACATGGGGCTATACAAACTCATGAAGGGAATATAGTTGGTTGGGGAGTTTGAATTCGTCTTGTGTCCAGTTCACTAGACGAGAATGAAGCACATTTCAGTAATTGGCGAACTTAGTCTAAAGCATATCAAATGTACATGGAATCTGCATTATTTAATGGCAAGATATTCATATCGAAATTAGTTAATCAAAATATTCCCTAAAGCATCTGTTTACATTTTGGTTATCGTAATCTCGGCAAAACCTATTACTATACGTCTGTATGTCTAAAATAAACAAACTATGACAGGTTTGATAAAGTGGGTACTGAGAACAAAATCGAAAACTGGCTTTTTACGAAATGAAGGCTTAGGAATCGGATTGGAACTCCGTTCCAAATCCCTTAATATAATGTAACACTTGTTTTAATGTTAGTGTTACTGGTATTTTAAAGAACAAGCTTTAAACCACAGTATGTAGCTGAACACTGTACACAGTGTACGGGACAGCAAACCTTACGATTCAGCGACAAACCACAACTTTCATTTTCAGGTTGTTCTGTAACGGAGACGGAGACCCATGATGTACAGTATTTCAGATATTTATATGAGAACGATTTTCACGTTCTTTTCCTGTGAACCCTGAACAAGCTCTTTATTTCAGTCATTCATCATAAGCTTCATGGAGATTGGTGGGAATCTACATTACAGTGTCAAAAGAGTTCGGTACGACTTTGAGGTAGCAGAAAAGATCATGCAGCTGTATGAATTTGTCGACTATACTGTATATCTGGCCCTTGTTGACAACATTAATGAGTTGGTGCTCAGAATCGAGAACACGGGACAGCATGGCAACGTAGGCCAAATGCCACGCGTTACTGTCCTACATGAGGAAGCTACACCGAGGGAATGGTGACTCGAACGCTCGGCAGGGAGTCTCGTGGGTTCAGACTCCGCGGCATGGGCAGTCCGCCCTGCCCGGGATCGTCTTCAAGTTCGGCCACCCGATTCAGTCTCGTGGGCCGCATCCCGGGCAAGCGATCCGGCCCAGCCTCGGCGGCCGCTGGCCGGTCCTCCTGGCCTCGGTCTCGACCCGCCCGCCCCCGGTCTTCGCCATCCCGCGGTGATGATTCGTGCACGGACTTCTGTCTGGATCTCCGGGGCTTAACCCCGGGACGTCCGTCACCGTGACTGGCGTCGTCGGTCCACCCGCTGTCCGCGCTGCTGCGCCCGCTGGTCGTGGCTTTCACCTTGAGATGCTTTCGACGGTTGACGGTGGAGGATCTCTGTGCGACTGGAGTGCGCCTGGAGCCGCGCTGGCTCCCCTTTGTTGTTTTGCCTCCAGTGGCACCGTGGCTCAAGATGTAGGCTAAGGTGGAGCCACAGGGCTTCTTCTGCAGGGAAGGCGGCTCGTGTGGAGGTTCGATGGGGTCTGGCTGGGGCGGTAGCTTGGCCGGCTTCCTAAAGGCGCTGCTGAACTGGCTCGAGTAGGCCCCCAGTAAGGAGTTGACGGAGGCGTGCAGCTGGTGGTGGTGATGTCCGTTATCACCGGTATGGGACGCCTCGACCGATTTGCTGGAGACGAATCCCCGGGCGAAGCTCCTGTCGCGGCTGGTGTGGGAGGCTAGCTCCAGCATGGCCATGGCGGCGTCCGTAGACTTGCCCAACGAGGCGGGAGTGGAGCTGGCGTCCAGGGACTGCCGGACCACCCAGCTGTTGGCGTTCCGCTCGGCGATCCTCTGCGAGTCTCCGTTCCAGTCCTTGCCGCCTATCACCTCCGTCGAGTCCGGGTTCCTCGCGCCGGGCTGCCAGCGAGGCTTGGCGGTCTCCGGGCTCCGCTCGGCCCGGCGGATGGAAGGCAGGACCGGTCTCACTCCGGGGCCGCCTGTCGGTCGGGGATGTCGAACCGCCGATCCTTTATGGGAGCGATGTCCGTCAGGCGGGTCCCGCTGGGATTTGGACCGGGTCCCGGCCGCTTCCTCGGCCCACTGGGCGGCGTTCATGTGCCGCTCGGCGTCGCAGATCCTCGGGTTGGCTCGCCCGACCGTCTCCAAGACCGAGGCCGCCTGCGAGTGCCCCATCTTACTGGCCTGGATGAGTGGCGTCACCCCAGCGTTGTCCGGTGCGTCTACGCCCACCCCCCGCGCCCTCATCAGGCCAATTAGATAGGCCACCAGGCCGGCGTTGCCGCTGGAAGCAGCGTGGAAGAGCGGCGACCGCCCGGCCTGATCCGCCCCGCCCAGGTCGGCGCTGGCCGCGCCTCCAACGCCGACGATCCGCCGTGCCACGCGCTCCAGGCCCCGCCGGCAGGCGTGCTGAAACACGCTGGTCTCGTGGGCATCCCGGGCTAGGACGTTGGCGCCTTTCCGCTGCAGAAAGCGGAACATGCGGTAGGCTTTGGCCGGGTCCGGCACATAGCAGGCCACCATGGCGGCCGTCTGGCCCTCCCTGTTCCTCGAGTTCACCGGCACGCCTTGTCTCAGCAGCGCCTCCAGCTGCTGGTATCGCAGCGAGAGCACGGCGTCCATAAGTCGCTCCGTCATCCTCACCTAAACCCGCCTCACGGGGACGACTGCCAGGAACCCAAACAACACGTCGTCATATCTCCAGTTTCAAGTTTCAAGTCATATTCTCTCCACACAACACCGGACGCTCTCCACTCGCTCATAAATAGCCGTGTCGCTGTCTGTCTCTGTCCACACCCTTCACCTAATCTCTTGTCGGCGCGGTAACAATTTCCATAATCCGAGGCATTTCGCGGATTACAGCACGCACCCCCTTCAACGCAATCCTTCCTAAACCGATTCCTCCTTCTTTTGAAGGCTACTGATGGATCACCCACGCTTAGTCTGCGTGACTGTTTGGGTCGACTCCCATAACAACGGCTTCAAAGATTAAGATATGTCCCCATTCCGAGCACATTTAAAACTCACTGCACATCATGTGTAATTTGAGACGAGCAGACTGTGAGATAGAGCAACCTACAGTGTGTACTGCATTGTGTGCAGCGCCTCATCAACAAAATACAGTCCGTTTCTATGTACGACCACCCCCTCCCCCAGGCAGTACTTCAGAAATTCTCGAAAAATCAATGCCGGCGGTTTGGGGGACCATAGTCCAAGAGTGCTTTGCATTCAATGTGGTCTCGTAGCCTTTTGTCTGCAGGGATGAGCCATTGTAGAACACGCCGCTGGTTTTGTCCAAGAGGGCGTCCCTGTTTTGAGCCCTTACAAAGTTTGTTATGGGTTTTTTTTAAGTGTGTAAGCGCTGAGCCTGTCATTGCATTTAGCCTATATTATTAAAGATAAAATTATTATCGGGAAGGTAGGCTAGTTCGATAGTTACTAGGAATGATAAGCTTGTGTCAAATACTTTCTGAAAATCTCAGTGAAATTCCACCAAACCAAGACGAAATTAATTACTTGTTCGAAGTTGATGTGAAACTCAACCTCTTTTTCCAACTCGTGTTTGGTCCTACCTAGGCCCACGGTACTTAATCAATCGTATACTTTTTTTAAAATTAGTAATATTATTACTGTTTGTTTCCATTCGTTCAATTCCTTGCAAAATAATGAATGGTCTTGTGTGAAAATAAGCCATGACATTATCTCCTTTATCTTTACAGAAATGCGTATTATCAGTATAAACCCATTCTGTGTGCATACAACATACATTATGCAGTACTTTGAAACACGTCATATAATTTTTATAGGGCCTATTCCAGCTTGAACCTGGCCCTTATTAGCTTTTCCGCCGCTTCCAGGGAAGCGGAAAAGCTATATCTGTTGTTCAGCTTTTTCTTAGTCTTCTTCTTCTTCTCCCCCAAAGCCCATAGACAATGCACGACTTTGCACGGTTTTGTAAGCACGACTTTAGTCATTGAACAGACGTGGCAAATGCATAAAGCCCATGCTGAAATTGATCCTAAACACCTTGATATCATCATGACGTCATCACGTGTCACGTGACCTTGCTTTAAAGGGGCAAATTTCAAAATCCATTAAAAGCAAAAGTACAAGTTCGTTTGGTTTCAACTTTGAACTGTATCTAAGTTGGGAAAAGGTGTATCAAAAAATTGCCATTAATTGACCGTGACGTCATCTCATGAATATTTATGAGGTCATGAACTTTTCAGATTTTCACATTGAAATGAGCATATTTGGCCAACGGAACGAGATTTTTTTCATTTTTTCTTTGATATCTATTGGGGACATGGTTTAGAAACACCTTCCGGAGCCAAAATGTCGTTACGCAATCATGACGTCATCAAAATGTGTGATTTTAAAACACATATAAGGCATTGGCCGATCATCTCGAAATTTGGTATGTAGTTAGCTATCGTGCTAGACATTCCAAATCTAAAGTTTGGAACCGAAGGACCATTGTTTATATTTTTTATGAATTTTTGAATACTACTCTCGAGTCCCATAGGCTTTGTGCACAAAATATGTACATGCGTTTTGGAGTAGGAATGGGGCTATTCTATGACTTGTTAAAAACAGAAGCGGAAAAGCTCTATGCTCTGTTTCACAACAGACATATATTTCTCGTTATGTTTGGGTCTGAATTTCAGCGAACGGAAAACGCTACGGTGTCCCTCTAAGGACGCACACTATTTGAATAGTAAAACATACTAATGTTTTGCTTACAACATTACAAATGCATATCGTTTTCATGAAACTACACATATATTTTTCACCCAGGAGAGTGATTTTGTTGTGGGGGTTCTTTACATACATTCATGTACACTGAAAGGTCCAGAAATGCTAATAGGGGTCTAGATGTATAAAAAAAGAAAATAGGCCTACTTCTCTCTTCAAAAAAAGAAGAAGAATTGTACCTATGGAGTTGAACTAAACTAATTAGACAACAATTTGATCAATGCCTAATGTGTACCGGTATCTGCACCCCAAAGATAAAAAGATGCTCAAGGCAACCAGCCAGCCCAAACCCATTAATGGGGTCAAAAAGTAACAGTGCGTTACATACAGTGCATTGTATAATTCATTTCATTTCTGAAAAGAATTGTACCCTTGGGATTTGACCAAAAGTGATTTAATTTGATATCAAGGGAGGTGGGATTTCCATCATGAAATTGATTGTTCTTGGCACGGTGTATGTGGATTTCTATAACTGACTGTGAGATGTTTCCAACCAAAGGACATTTTTTGTCATTTTATGGGGAAAGTTTCCCTCAGTACATTGATAATATTCAGTTCCCGCGGTTCGAAGAATAGCGGGAACTATTTATCTTGGCCATTCGACCGTCGCAGTGGTACGCGAGCTCTGGTGGTATGGGCAGGAGTTGCTTAATAAGGGGGTGACAGGGGTATAAGTGTAGGCGGCATAGACCGTGTAAGTTGGCCTCGAGAATATACGTGTTACCGCGAGATTCCTGACTTCCGGTGTCACGGTTTCATATTTCCGCCGTGCTCGGATATCCGGAAGAGCGCAACGGCTAACTGAGCACGTTACCGTATCGTGCTCAGTTATATCAGCGTGCTGATCTCTCCAGTCGCACACACACGTTACATGCACGTACGTGTACATTGTAATGTGTATGTGATGTATGCATATGATCGGCATCAAACACGTGGGTTTTTGGCCTGGAATCTTAAGTTCTGCTCCGCAGGTATTGCAAGATTCTGAGGCACGTGTTCTTGTATTCGTCAAACCTGACACTTGACGCCATGGAAATTGCCGCGAAAAGTTACACCATGGAGGAATGTACCATGCACGTACGATACATGTACAGTACATGTATACATGTACACTGTACATGTACAGTACAATGTACGGTGTACAGTACAGTACGCACGGCCGAACCCTGCTCGACCACAGTATGTGACCCATGCGTGTGCATGCAAATATCTTGACCTTTACTTGATGTAGGAACTCAGCACGGTCCTAAAGTGAGCATTATGCCGAGCATTACTGCGCATATGTTCGGGGCGTTCGGTCGCGTTCAGGATATCCGAGCACGGCGGATAGATGAGACCGTGACACCGGGCTCCTCGAATAGGCTAGGAGGTAAAGCGTGGAGCGTCGAACGTTTTTGTTAAAATATTTTGTATCGCGCCGATTGAAGCAGTTTAAACTATTAGAATTGTCTTATGGGAATAAAATATTAAAATACAATGTGTAAAGTACGTGATTTTGCACGTTTTACAGACGTTAAAAAGTTAACAAATAGTTAAAATAAATTTCCGTTTTCACGTTTGAAACCGTAGAACCTATGCAACAAGAGATGATAGTCGTGTTCCCAGACGAACGAACTTGTTACCTTAGGCTTGTAAATACATGTACCTACGTGTACTGGCTAACGAAGTCGCGCGTTTTGTTAAGTGTACGGTATCCGCATGTACAGTATACAGTAGGCCTACAAGGCGCTTTTCTGGCCCGAATGTGAACCACACCAACTTCGGCGCGATACAAGCACTGAAGTAGTAATGCTCACGTCGCGTACCACACTCGGGCGGCTCGGGCGGCTCGGGCCACATACGCAATACTGTACTTACAACCGGAAGATGAAGATCAGGTTATACAGTATTTATTTGTTTTCTCTGCCGTATTCTCATTTTTTAATTGTTTTGCTCATTCTTATATTTTTGATATACTTAATCCATAAACCTGGGTTTTTAGTTGGAAAGAGCCTTTCTTCATTATGTAATAATGCATTTAAAATTGGGCACGCGTTAATCTCCTATAGCAGGCGGCGCGGAAGTGGCCGGAAGTGTACGGTGACCCTTTTCACCACGAGCCCGTAACAGCCGTATATACAGTAACAAACACGCGAATTTACTTTGCCTGCGTTACGTTTGTATGGCAGGCAATTAAAGGAATGTGCGGTTGTTGAATGAATGCATTCCAAGTATAGAGACGATTCAATTCAATTCACATTGTTTCCATAGGGGGCCTGCTTGTACAATATGCTATAGGCAAAATAAAGCTAGGATCGAAACGTCAGGCCCACTAAATTTTGAGAATAAATGTAAAAACAAGTTGTAAAAACAAGGATCAAAACGACCAGAGTAGGCCTATAGTAAAACAGAACAGCAGCAGATTGTGAAATAAATGAGTAGGCCTATGTGGGGGCTGTTCGGGGAAGCCAGGGCTTAGGGAACAGCATTTGGAAAGACATGGCATTCAGATAAAGCAAACTAAAACAGACATGACAAACAGACAACACATAAAAAACAAAGCAAGAATTAATGGACAAAAGTTTATAGAACATCTCATCGCAGCTAAATTGTAATAATATCATAAAAAGGCAATGATAACCATGAATGCCGTTAAAGATAGCAACATTGATGATATCAAGCGAGTTATTAGAGAGCATAGATTGCTCTTTAATACGATGCGAGTTTGAGATTTTGCATTACAATAAATCGGTTGCAGTTTTGCGGTTGATGGGTGGAATTTGTAGGATGCTTTAAGGGAAAGGGTTGATCCAGGGGCGTTCGTTCTAGCTTGCGGCTCAAGCGTAAACGCAATAGTACTTTAAGTTATTGATTCAACCTTTCTTTCTTTCTTTCTTTCTTTCCAGCCCTGGCTGCCTACAATCTAACGTGGAACTCCTTTCACTCGTGGAGTGCAAAAACATTCCTGCGATTACAATCGTCCAATCCTTGGCCCATCCATCCCCCATGCAGTACAAAGTCTGCTTGATACAATAAAGCGATTGATGAACCTTTCTTTCAAGCCCTGGGCGGGCGTACAATCTAAAGTGGAACTGTATTGGCTTGCGTAGTGGAGAAACATTCGCCGGTCATCCACGCGTGGCCAAGAGTGTTAGTGTGTTAGGCGTGGTCACCGAAAGCCACCAAACCAATATGGCGACGATGAATCTTGCGTGGCTTGTAGTTGGGGTGTGGTTGAACTGCTTCCACCATGAGACTCAAGCATGAATTATGGGACAACCAAAGATTGCTGCTGACAGAAAGGTATCTTTGCTTTGCTCTTGATAAACATAATTCCTTCTCAAGACTGAATAATAATTATTCCTCAAACATTTGGCTGGAGTTCCAACACTCACTGGCGTTAACTGGCGAATCTGCCCACGCAACGGAAAAGATACACTGAAAGTTTTTAATTTTTTTGCATTTTTTTTCGATGGGTACCGGTAGTGCATACTAGAAAGAGTCCGTGGATACAGTGGTCTATGAGTTTCCTGGAAAATGAGTTTTAGGTTGTAATTTGGAAGCACGCTTGATTCTTTTGTATTAAACTCTCTCCATCTCTGCCAGTTTTTGCTCACAAAATGGCTGCCCGTGCTTCGAAGAAAGGGACAGTTTTGTACATTATTGTGAGGACTCCCTCAGGCTTAGTTCTAGACCACGGGGGCTCACGGGGGCTTGGAGAGGAATGGGTTCAAAATCTCTCAAATAATTTGTAACACGCGCCCTAGGCATTTTTTTGGGGGGAGCTTGGATGAATCTTTTTATCTATTTATTATTATTATTACTTTTTAAAATATAATTATGTATATATATAAATATTTGTTAAGCCACTAATCCCCCCAGAACCGTATACCCTATTAATTCATGACTGTGCATTAACTAAATCTATGAATGATGTTATGGGCACGGTGATTCGCTTTAACGGGCCTTTTTTAAATATCTTAAATATAGTCTTATTTAAAGTCTTAAATAAATAAAGTCTTAAATAAATAAAGTCTTAAATAAAGTACCTAGCCTTAAAGTTAAACATCATCTGCAATCTTTGAGAAAAGAAGCCTGATACGCCTGGTCCATTGCAGCCACACACTGCATGCACTAGACCGACACTGGATTATGCAAGCCTCGGTCCACGGTCGACTCTTGAAAGTCTACTTTTTTTAAAACCATGCAGGAACAGAACGTGTTGTTTTAATCCTCAACTAGTCACTAGGGCCAGTTGATTTAACTCGTGCGTACAAATTCTATATCGTGTGCACAACTTGAGCCTGTAGGCCCCTATTTCGTACGAACGACTCATTTCTCGTGCGTACAACTTATATCCTGTATACGAACAACTTATATCTCGTGTGTACAACTTATATCCTGTATACGAACAACTTATATCTCGTACGTACAACTTATATCCCCTATGAACCACTTATATCTCGTACGTACGACTTATGAACGATGTTCCGTGGGGACGTGATTTAAATCATACGCGGGAGGCCCTACGACTTTTATCTCGTACGCACGACACGTTATAAGTAATGATGAAAAATGTTCCACGGGTACTCGCACGATCCCGAACGAGCCGTATTAACTATTTTAGAGAGCCGTTTCGCAAGCGAACGCATACGGTTAGTGCAACGGATACGTAATCAATTACGACGCCATAATTATATGCATACGCTATTTAAACGTCACGTGGGCGACACGGCTATCTCGCTCGCCTACGGAAGAAACGCGTAGGAATCATTTTTATTTTTTTTGGCAATATGGACGTTGTCCAGAAATACGTAATCGGTGAGTATGTATAACGGGCCATTTTGTCACAAAGTTTCAAGGACTTTGAAATACGAATAGATTCACTCAATTACTCTCAATGTAGGGTATCAAAACGTGGGTGCGTGATGTCGGAAATAGACTTCGTTTGATAGTCTGGTCCCGCACATGACGTCTAGCTTCGCGTACTAACTATGCATCAAAACATACGGCCTAGTCCAAGTAGTCGCCACAGAATGCAGAGGCCCACTTTGCTCTGGTAATCTCGACTTTGGCCGTCCAGATGTTCCAAATTGTCCGTTCAACTGGAAACAGATGAAAGCTTACTCCATCCTTGGAAGTTTTTGCTACATCCAGCTACAGCCACACACCTTGTCGGCATTGCACAACAAGGCAAAATGGGAATATATCTCACCGCTGTAATACTAAAGCGTAAAGGAGTAAAGGAATCTTACTGTGACTGTGAGTGTGACGCAGCGAGGCAAGTTTCTAATTCTACCTTGATTTGGTTTATTTTATGTCATACTCCCTAAGCCAAAATTTCTACTGTGGTCTGCCCTCAATCCTCCAACTTGTTACATAAAAAACTTATTCAACCTCAATCCTCCAATGTAATGTGTTGTACTTTACATGCCTTAATCCTTCCAAAGGGCACTGCTTTGGAATGTACATGTACTTAGCGCTGACTGGTGTAGTACTACTACTAGTACTACCATGGAGGAATAAGTTCCTCCATGGTACTACTACTACTAGCCAGTACTAGTACAGTAAGTGTAAGAGTGAAATTAGGCAAGCCCCATATAACAGGTGTTCCCCATAAACGACTCACTTGTACTCAAGGTCTATCATACACAAGGCATTCCCACTGCCCTCATTCCAAGTAACCTGGCTCTAGTCTAGACATACCAGGGTCCCTCTGTCAGTGCCCCTCAGGGTCATGACCTCATGCTTTCCCCACTAAACTGACCCTGCACATTCTTCCCTGAAATGATATCATATAAGTTATGTCTTCTTTATATAACATCATCCCCAAGAAAAGATCTCCCCCCCCCCTCCTGTAAAAGGTATATAATACTCTAATTTTCCCAGTTTTACGGAGGAGAAGATCAGGCCCGACCAGAGTCCAACCCGCATTTCTAACTCATACCCAGGCAAAGCCAGAAGCTGTTCCGGCCCTATGACCTGTGGTGCAGTATATTTACTGGATGTATAAGTGAGTTCTTGGAGTTCAATTAAAAGTCTCCCAACTAAGCTGAACTCAGCCGGTCTGCTTTCTCTATCTTCATCTTCAAAGACAAAGAGTCTATCATCATTCTACTCTACCGACACAGAATCTGTCTAAAAAACATTACAGTACTACTAGTTGTCTGGAAAATGTTGCATTCAGCCTCAATCCTCCAAACTGTCCTCCATGGAAAATGTTGCATTCAGCCTCAATCCTCCAAAATCCTCCATGGAAAATGTTGCATTCAGCATCAATCCTCCAAAATCCTCCATGGAAAATGTTGCATTCAGCCTCAATCCTCCAAACTTTCCTCCATGGAAATTGTTACATTTAGCCTCAATCCTCCAAGATCCTTCATAGAAAATGTTGCATTCAGCCTCAATCCTCCAAAATCCTCCATGGAAAATGTTGCATTCAGCATCAATCCTCCAAAATCCTCCATTGAAAATGTTGCATTCAGCCTCAATCCTCCAAAATCCTCCATGGAAAATGTTGCATTCAGCCTCAATCCTCCAAAATCCTCCATGGAAAATGTTGCATTCAGCCTCAATCCTCTAAAATCCTCCAATACCACCTAGGGGATTTTGTAGGATTTTGGGAGGTTAGTGTGAATCTTCCCTTTGTGGGCCAAAGTTGTTAAAAAAAACCCCAGAATTTCCCCAATTTATTCCAGTAAATAAACACAACCACACAGATACTATTCAGAAAATCACACTTTATTAATAATTAATAACAAAAAAGTTATTTCGACTTACCTCTATGTACAAGTGTTAAAGTGGTCTCACCAATAAAAATAGTATCACTTAGGGGGGCCTAAATCCATGCTACATAACCGTTTGGTAATGTTACTAACAATCGAACTGTTTTTAACACTCAATATTCATGAGCAAATTTGTGATGTCATCACAGCATCATGCAACAGAAACCCAATTGATTGTGTAAAAGTTTGTGAAAACTTCTGGTTTTCCCTGCAGATCTATCCCTAAACCTGTTGATTTACTGCCAAAATATATGCTTCATAATCAAATTTTGTGAAGGAGTTTTCCATCAAACCTAATCCAGAGTGATTAATTTGCTGTTCGAAAGTTAATATTAATGTTTCTCTAATGTTTTTTAAACTGGGTTCCTGACATGACCTTACAATAGCACCCTCAGTTTTAAAAGGATATCTTTAAATAAAACAGATGACCAATTTCTGACTCCAAAAAGAAGCTTGCTAATAATTATTTTTGTACACAGCAGGAAATGAGCTTGACATTTATTAGTGATATTTATTGCAGAGACCCTTTAAAGCCCCCTACACAACATTGGTAAGATTGAAAAACAGAAATGTTCACAGATTTACATGAAACTTATCCAGTTTGAAGATGGCTATAGTAGAAACTTATCACTGAAATATTTCTGCCTAAAATGCTGTATTTTGGGAGAAATGAGTAAAAGAAATAGTTTTTGTCTCACAGAGATCTAAACTATTTTTCTGAACAGTACGGCATTGAATGCTGCATTTTCGCGAAGCGGTTTTCACAATTTTCTCAAGACTCGGTTGGCGGATTGAGCTGAAATTTTCACAGGTGTGCTATTTCATGCATATGTTGGATCAGACAATGTATGGATGCTATTCTTTGACCTCAACCAATGTAGTGTAGGTGCTTTAAGTTTAAGTTGTACGACATACATGTACATGTAGTTGTCATACGTACGAGTTTGGGCCCCTGATACAGCTTCGTACTTAAAAAATCATTGCCCCTGTCCCTCTCCCTCTCCATCTCCCTCTCCCTCTATTCCTTTGCCTCAACTCCTATCTCTGCCTCTTCCCCTCCCTCTTCCTCTTTGTCTCTTTCCTTTTCCCTCTATGTCTGCCTCTGCCTCGCTTCCTTTGCCTCTCCCTCTATGGTGACACTTTTTTGTGTTTTACTTTTTCTTCGGGAGGCAACTTTGGGATCAACAAATGCACGATGAGGGTGGCTAAACTGCTAGACATTGGATGGCCTGACTTCCCAACAAGCATTTGACCAGTGATGAGAAGCTGATAAACCAGGAAGAAGACATGACAGCCATGGACTTCATGGAGTAGATCAACTAGGTGAGGCTGTAGGGCTCTCTGCCTCTATCCCTTTGCCCCTCCCACTCCCTTTTGCCTAACTGCCTCTTAAAGGGGAATGAAACCCAGAGAAAAATGTTGGCTTACTATATCTGATTGGGTGTTAGAACAACCTACAATTATCTATGTGCTACTCACCTACAAGTTTCATAAAGAAGGAAAAATCAATGAATTCGGTGGTCTAATTCGCGTTCCCGCAAACCACCATATTTTCGAATGGCCAGCCAGTCACTGTGGGGGGTATAACATCGCAATGCAAAACTCCCGCATGGGCCCGGGCGGATGTACCCCTACTACATGTATATACTGCGTGCAGTTATATACTTGCGATGGTGTACTGCCAGGCATTTGGATGTCAAAATACCAGCGGGAAAAAGCTGAGGAAATAGAGCCGGATAGTATGGCCAGCAAGTCCTCCTTCCAATATTAATCCTCCTCGGTGAAATGATCGCTACAAAATCACGTCATTTGGACTGTATTTGTAGCCGACTTTGAGAAATTTCTCAACTTTGATGGCTCAGCCCACTTCCTAAACAACTCAGGTCTCCTGTCCTTGTTGAGAACTGCATGGAAATATTTCCCCAGCTTTTTCCCGCTGGTATTTCAACTATTTTGACATCCAAAAGACATCCTATGCATCTGCCTTTGCTTCTGCATCTCCCTCTTGCACTGCCTCTGCTTCTCCTTCTCCCTCTCTGCCTCTCTCTTTTTCTCTATCCCTTTGCCTATATCCCTCCCTCTGCCTCTCCCACTCCCTCTGTCTCTTTGCCTTTTTCCCTTTCCCTTTGTATCTGCCTCTGCCTCTCTCCCTTTGCCTCTGACTATATCATGACACTGTTTTGTGTTTTACATTTCTGTCTTCAGGAGGCAACTTTGGGATCAACAAATGCATGATGAAGGTGGCTAAACTACCAGACAACAAGAATTTGAGTAGCAAAAAGGTGGTGAACATGGCAGAAGATATTACAGCCATGGACCTCATGGAGTGGATAAACTAGGTAGGGCTATAGGGCTCTTTGCTTCTCTCCCTATATATCATCTATCTTTTTGCCTCTACCCCTGCCTCTTCCCCCTCACTCTGCCTCTCCCTCTGTGTCTTTGTCCCTTTCCTTTTCCCTTTGCGTCTGCCTCTGCCTCTATCATGACCCTTTTTGTGTTTTACTTTTCTATCCTCAGGAGGCAACTTTGGGACCAACAAATGGATAGGGGAGGTGCCTAAACTACCAGATATTGGCCCTGCCTGACTGGCGAACCTTGAAGAAAACATGACAGCCATGAACTTTATGGAGCGGATCAACGAGGTAGGGCTGTAGGGCTCTCTGCCTCTCTCCCCTTGCCTCTATCCCTTTGCCTCCCTCCCTGCCCCTACCTCCCACACTCTCTCTGCCTCTACCCCTGCCTCTGCCTCTGCCTCTGCCTCTGCCTCTGCCTCTGCCTCTGCCTCTGCCTCTGCTCCTGCCTCCGCTCCTGCCTCCGCCTCTCTCACTCCCTTTGCATCTGGCTCAAACATTACACTTAATCATGTTTTACTTTTTTGTCCTCAGGAGGCAACTTTGGGACCAACAAATGCATGATTAAAGTGATGATAAACCACTATACATTGCCCTGTCCTGACTTTCCAATAGTAACTTGAGCAGTGAGGAGCTAATGAACAGATACACGAGAACCATGTGCTTCATGGAGTAGATCAACTAGGTAGGGCTATAGGGCTCTTTGCTTCTCTTTTTGTGCCTCTTTCTCTCCTTCTCTGTTTCTCGCACTTTTAATCTATCCCTTTGAATCTGCCTCTCCCTCTGACCCACTCCCCCCTCCCTCTGCCTTTCTCTGCCTCTCCTTCTGCCTCTCGGTTTCTTTCCCTTTGCCTCTACCTCTATCATGACACTGTATTCTGTTTTATTTTGATCTTCTCAGGAGGTGACATTGGGACCAATGAATCAATGATGAAGGTGATGATAAACTACCAGACATTGGCCTGGCCTGACTTCCCCAGAATAACTTTAGTAGCGAGGAGCTGATGAACCTGGCAGAAGACTTGAGAGCAATGGGCTTCATGGAGTGGATCAACTAGGTAGGGCTCTCTGCCTCTCTCCTGCTATCTCTTTTCCTCTGCCTCCTGCCTCTGTCTCTGCCTCTGCCTCTGCCTCTGCCTCTGCCTTTCCCTCTGCATCAAGCTTTTAGGCAGCCAGCCGTGCAGCCGTGATAAGCACGGCCAAATAAAAACAAACACGGCCTAATTTTAGCGTCACGCCTTACACTTTTAAGCACAAGCCGTGCAGATGTATACCTTGAGAAAAATAATTATGTATCACTGATAAAAGTGATAAAATACCTTTACAGTAATATTAGCGTGTGTGTAATGTAAACATAGAACCAGCACAAGCAGACAGTCGATAAAATAATCTGTTACGATCCTCCATCCCATTCACGATCAAATCAGGATCCCATTCCCGAACGCACAGCAGAGCATGCACTGGAAGCACAATACCTGCTGTGAAAAGTTGAGTTGTGTCATGTTACACTGCAGCGCGTAGGCTGGTTTCGGCCCTACTGGTCCTGTAGTATCGCTATAGCTTCACCTAGAGGCGGAAACCACACCTAGACTTGCCAACCTCGCTAACATCGCGAAGGTAAATCGTTCGTAACGAAAATGCGCTACTTTCATCGTTTGTCTCCGAATGTTGTTTCCACGTAATTCAACATTATTCTCTTCGTCATTAATTTGATAGAAAGAGGAGATTCCAGGCTTCAATTTAAGAGTAAAATCGACAGATTTGGACGATGTTTACAGGGTGCGCTCGGCGGTCGAAAAATGCGAGTTTGACTTTTTTCTCCGCCGTTTTGGCTCGATCTACCGCGGCGCTGCGCGCACGGAGCGATTTTGCAAAAATAATATATTCTTTACAACTTTCGATATCTCAACAAATAAATGACAAATCCTTCTAAAAATTTCTACAATTCTAGTAAATGCATTTCTTATGCGGAGTGCGTACTTCGGTTGACCGCGAAACTCGAAACATCGCTGGTACAAATGTAATAAACATTAGTTTATTGTTAGAAACAACTGTAAGGACTGGTAGAAGTCTACTAATCATTGTGCATGTGCTGAGTGCACACTGGATCGGACAGCGGTCTCGCACCATGATAAACATCAGCCTCAACGTAAACGTACATGTATGCGTGCGCAAATCACGGGGACGAGTACGATCCCAAAAGCCGTTTTTAGAGCAGATGTGTGCGGCAAATGCCTTAAATTTCGGACACAAAACGTTTGTATTTTCAACTCATGTGAAAAAGAAAAAACAAAGGGGATTAAAATTTCACAGTTTTTGAAAAATCAAAACCGAAAAACCGTCTCCAAGGCAAAACATAAAAAAAGAAAAAACCCTAGTTCTGACAGTTCGGGAATGACAAACGGCAACTGCATAGTGGTGGGAAGATTTTGTGCACAAAATGTTGGAAACCAAGGACGATGTTCCTCCTTGGATCTCCTGTCTTTCCACGTCAGGTTAAATATTCGTCATATAATTATTTTATTTCAACAATGTTGTACATGATTATAATTCCAAATAACTATCTTGGCACATTCATACAAACGAATTCTGCAATCGAATAATTATACGAATTCGGTAAATAATATACAATGATCAATCAAATATTCGATTATTCAGCACCCCTAAATGGACCATCTCTGCGTTATGCAATAGGCAATTGATCACGGGTTTCTACATGTACATTTTAAAAGTTCATGTACACGGCCTGCGTTTTTTCATACACACCCTGTTCCACCAATCCTGCCTAAAAGCCTGCTCTGCATCTGCATCTGCCTCAACCTCTCCTTCTCCCTCTCTCACTCCCTTTGTGTCTCCCTTTGTGTTTCTGTCCTCAGGAGGCAACTTTGGGAAGAAGCAAATGCGTGGTTAACGTGATGCATGATGATAAACTACTAGCCACTGCCCTGGCCTGACTTCCCAACAATAACTTGAGCAGCGAGGAGCTAATGAACCTAGCGAGTACACAAGAAGCATGGAGTGGATAAACTAGGTAAGGCTATGGGGCTCTCTGCCTTTCTATCTCTCTCCTTTTGGCTCTGCCTCTGCCTCTATCCTTTTTCTGACTCTTAAGAAGCTGTATTATGGACATGGCAAAAACAATCTACTGTACCTCGCTAACATAACACATACATGTACATGTACGTACTAGATGAAAGTCGTACGTATCAGTCAAATTGCGTATCCACAGGGCATTATTCATGTACGACATAATTTGTACATGCGACATATAAACTGTACCGGGTACGAAATATCAATTGTACCTATGACATGTACTTTGTACCCATGACATAGATGTCCTATGTAAAAGATAAAAGATGACGTGAGACATAGGTAGATGTTGTACTACAATAATGATATCACATTGAACTAGAGCTTTGACTGTTCTATGAACAGCACGTATGGACAGAGCCATCCCCCACGCATTGTTAGGGTCTCCTACATGTATATGCAAAGCCAGCCCCTCCCTCATGGTGTTAGGGTCTCCTATACCCAAAGCAACACCCCCCCCCCCCTGCGTTAAGGTGTCCTATACTCAAAACTATCCCCTCCCCCTCAGTGTTAAGGTGTCCTATACCCACAGCCATCCCCCCTCAGTGTAAGGGTCTCCTATATACCAAGCTATCCCCCTCGGCGTTAGGGTGTCCTATACCCAAAGCCATCCCTTCTCAGCGTTAGGGTGTCCTATACCCAAAGCCATCCCCTTTCGCTTTTCGGGTCTCCTATGCCCAAAGCGATCCCCCCTTGGCATTAGGGCCTCCATATACCCAATGCCATCTCCCAAGCCATCCCCCTCGGTGTTCCGGTGTCCTATACACAAGGCCATCCCCCCCCCTCAGCATTTGCGTGTCCTACACCCAAAGCTACCCCCTCAGCATTAGGGTGTCCTATACCCAAAGCCATCCCCCATGTGTGTTAGGGTGTACGATACACAAAGCCATCCTCCCCACTGCGTTAGAATGTCCTATACCCAAAGCCATCCCCTCGGTGTTAGAGTGTCCTATACCCAAAGCCATCCACCCCTCTATGTTAGTGTGGTATACCAAAAAAGCCATCACCCTCTGTACCCAAAGGCACCCCCCCCCCCCTCCCTCAGGATTTGCATGTCCTGTACCCAAAGCAATCCCCCCTCGGTGTTAGGGTGTTTTATACTAAAAGCCACCCCCCCCCCCTCCCCCTCGGCGTTACTGTGTTTTATACCCAAAGCGATCCCGCCTTGGCATTAGGGTCTACTATAACCAAAGGCACCCCCCTCAGCATTTGCATGTCCTATACCCAAAGTCATCCCCCTGGGCCTTAGGGTGTCCTATACCCAAAGCAATCCCCCCTAGGTGTTAGGGTGTTTTATACTAAAAGCCACCCCCCCCCCTCGGCGTTACTGTGTTTTATACCCAAAGCGATCCCGCCTTGGCATTAGGGTCTACTATAACCAAAGGCACCCCCCTCAGCATTTGCATGTCCTATACCCAAAGTCATCCCCCCTGGGCCTTAGGGTGTCCTATACCCAAAGCCATATCCCCTCGGCATTACAGGGTGTCCTATACCCAAAGCCATCCATGCCACCCCCTTGGCTTTAGGGTGTGTTTTATACTAAAAGCACCCCCCTCAGTGTTACTGTGTTTTATACTGAAAGCGATCTCCCCCCCCCCCTTTGGCATTAGGGTCTCCTATACCCATGCCATCTCCCAAGACATCCCCCCTCGGCATTCTGGTGTCCTACAAATGTATAACCAAAGCCCCCCCCCCCCTCAGCATTTGCTTCCCCCTCTGCGTTATGGTGTTTTATACCCAAAGCCATCCCCTCCTCGGCGTTAGGGTGTCCTGTACACAAAACCATCCATGCCACCCCTCGGCATTAGGGTCTATTATACTAAAAGCAGTCCCCCTCAGCGTTAGGGTGTTTTATACCCAAAGCGATTCCCCCCCTCGATGTTAGGGTGTCCTATACCCAAAGCCATCCCTCCTCAGCGTTAGGATGGCCTATACCATACCAGTACCTAAAGCCAACCCCTGTGTGTTTTGGCCCCCTCAAACAAACTAGATTTTGGCCCAATTTCTGACATGTTCGACAGGTCCGCTCCTGTCAGAATTTTCAGTTTTCGACCCAAAAAAAGTTTCCCCAGATTACTCTGAAAATGACTCCTCAGGTATCTGAGAGCCCTCTAACATGGATCACACTTTCAGTAGACCAGTTGAAGTCATTTTTGGCCCCCTCAAACAAACTAGATTTTTGCCCCAATTTCTGACATGTTCGACAGGTCCGCTCCTGTCAGAATGTTCAGTTTTCGACCCAAAAAAAGTTTTCCCAGATTTATCTGAAAATGACTTTTCATGTATCTGAGAGCCCTCTGACATGGATCGGACTTTCGGTAGACCAGTTGAAGTCATTTTTGGCCCCCTCAAACAAACTAGATTTTTGCCCCAATTTCTGACATGTTCGACAGGTCCGCTCCTGTCAGAATTTTCAGTTTTCGACCCAAAATAAGTTTTTCCAGATTTATCTGAAAATGACTCCTCAGGTATTTGAGAGCTCTCTGACATGGATCGGACTTTCGGTAGACCAGTTGAAGTCATTTTTGGCCCCCTCAAACAAACTAGATTTTTGCCCCAATTTCTGACATGTTCGACAGGTCCGCTCCTGTCAGAATTTTCAGTTTTCGACCCAAAAAAAGTTTTCCCAGATTTCTCTGAAAATGACTCCTCAGGTATCTGAGAGCCCTCTGACATGGATCGGACTTTCGGTAGACCAGTTGAAGTCATTTTTGGCCCCCTCAAACAAACTAGATTTTTGCCCCAATTTCTGACATGTTCGACAGGTCCGCTCCTGTCAGAATTTTCAGTTTTCGACCCAAAAAAAGTTTTCCCAGATTTCTCTGAAAATGACTCCTCGGGTATCTGAGAGCCCTCTGACATGGATCGGACTTTCGGTAGACCAGTTGAAGTCATTTTTGGCCCCCTCAAAGAAACTAGATTTTTGCCCCAATTTCTGACATGTTCGACAGGTCCGCTCCTGTCAGAATTTTCAGTTTTCGACCCAAAAAAAGTTTTCCCAGATTTCTCTGAAAATGACTCCTCAGGTATCTGAGAGCCCTCTGACATGGATCGGACTTTCGGTAGACCAGTTGAAGTCATTTTTGGCCCCCTCAAACAAACTAGATTTTTGCCCCAATTTCTGACATGTTCAACAGGTCCGCTCCTGTCAGAATTTTCAGTTTTTGACCCAAAAAAAATGTTTTCCCAGATTTCTCTGAAAATGACTCCTCAGGTATCTGAGAGCCCTCTGACATGGATCGGACTTTCGGTAGACCAGTTGAAATCATTTTTGGCCCCCTCAAACAAACTACATTTTTGCCCCAATTTCTGACATGTTCGACAGGTCCGCCCGCTCCTGTCAGAATTTTCAGTTTTCGACCCAAAAAAAGTTTTCCCAGATTTTTCTGAAAATGACTCCTCAGGTATCTGAGAGCCCTCTGACATGGATCGGACTTTCGGTAGACCAGTTGAAGTCATTTTTGGCCCCCTCAAACAAACTAAATTTTTGCCCCAATTTCTGACATGTTCGACAGGTCCGCTCCTGTCAGAATTTTCAGTTTTCGACCCAAAAAAAGTTTTCCCAGATTTCTTTGAAAATGACTCCTTGGGTATCTGAGAGCCCTCTGACATGGATCGGACTTTCGGTAGACCAGTTGAAGTCATTTTTGGCCCCCTCAAAGAAACTAGATTTTTGCCCCAATTTCTGACATGTTCGACAGGTCCGCTCCTGTCAGAATTTTCAGTTTTCGACCCAAAAAAAGTTTTCCCAGATTTCTCTGAAAATGACTCCTCAGGTATCTGAGAGCCCTCTGACATGGATCGGACTTTCGGTAGACCAGTTGAAGTCATTTTTGGCCCCCTCAAACAAACTAGATTTTTGCCCCAATTTCTGACATGTTCGACAGGTCCGCTCCTGTCAGAATTTTCAGTTTTCGACCCAAAATAAGTTTTTCCAGATTTATCTGAAAATGACTCCTCAGGTATTTGAGAGCCCTCTGACATGGATCGGACTTTCGGTAGACCAGTTGAAGTCATTTTTGGCCCCCTCAAACAAACTAGATTTTTGCCCCAATTTCTGACATGTTCGACAGGTCCGCTCCTGTCAGAATTTTCAGTTTTCGACCCAAAAAAAGTTTTCCCAGATTTCTTTGAAAATGACTCCTCGGGTATCTGAGAGCCCTCTGACATGGATCGGACTTTCTGTAGACCAGTTGAAGTCATTTTTGGCCCCCTCAAAGAAACTAGATTTTTGCCCCAATTTCTGACATGTTCGACAGGTCCGCTCCTGTCAGAATTTTCAGTTTTCGACCCAAAAAAAGTTTTCCCAGATTTCTCTGAAAATGACTCCTCAGGTATCTGAGAGCCCTCTGACATGGATCGGACTTTCGGTAGACCAGTTGAAGTCATTTTTGGCCCCCTCAAACAAACTAGATTTTTGCCTCAATTTCTGACATGTTCGACAGGTCCGCTCCTGTCAGAATTATCAGTTTTCGACCCAAAAAAAGTTTTTCCAGATTTATCTGAAAATGACTCCTCAGGTATTTGAGAGCCCTCTGACATGGATCGGACTTTCGGTAGACCAGTTGAAGTCATTTTTGGCCCCCTCAAACAAACTAGATTTTTGCCCCAATTTCTGACATGTTCGACAGGTCCGCTCCTGTCAGAATTTTCAGTTTTCGACCCAAAAAAAGTTTTCCCAGATTTATCTGAAAATGACTCCTCAGGTATCTGAGAGCCCTCTGACATGGATCTGACTTTCAGTAGACCAGTTGAAGTCATTTTTGGCCCCCTCAAACAAACTAGATTTTTGCCCCAATTTCTGACATGTTCGACAGGTCCGCTCCTGTCAGATTTTTCAGTTTTCGACCCAAAATAAATTTTCCCAGATTTATCTGAAAATGACTCCTCAGGTATCTGAGAGCCCTCTGACATGGATCGGACTTTCGGTAGACCAGTTGAAGTCATTTTTGGCCCCCTCAAACAAACTAGATTTTTGCCCCAATTTCTGACATGTTCGACAGGTCCGCTCCTGTCAGAATTTTCAGTTTTCGACCCAAAAAAAGTTTTCCCAGATTTCTCTGAAAATGACTCCTCAGGTATCTGAGAGCCAGCCCTCTGACATGGATCGGACTTTCGGTAGACCAGTTGAAGTCATTTTTGGCCCCCTCAAACAACTAGATTTTTGCCCCAATTTCTGACGTGTTCGACAGGTCCGCTGCTGTAAGAATTTTCAGTTTTCGACCCAAATAAAGTTTTCCCAGATTTCTCTGAAAATGACTCCTCAGGTATCTGAGAGCCCTCTGACATGGATCGGACTTTCGGTAGACCAGTTGAAGTCTTTTTTGGCCCCCTCAAACAAACTAGATTTTTGCCCCAATTTCTGACATGTTCGACAGGTCCGCTCCTGTCAGAATTTTCAGTTTTTGACCCAAAAAAAGTTTTCCCAGATTTATCTGAAAATGACTCCTCAGGTATCTGAGAGCCCTCTGACATGGATCGGACTTTCGGTAGACCAGTTGAAGTCATTTTTGGCCCCCTCAAACAAACTAGATTTTTGCCCCAATTTCTGACATGTTCGACAGGTCCGTTCCTGTCAGAATTTTCAGTTTTCGACCCAAAACAAGTTTTCCCAGATTTCTCTGAAAATGACTCCTCCGGTATCTGAGAGCCCTCTGACATGGATCGGACTTTCGGTAGACCAGTTGAAGTAATTTTTGGCCCCCTCAAACAAACTTGATTTTTGCCCCAATTTCTGACATGTTCGACAGGTCCGCTCCTGTCAGAATTTTCAGTTTTCGACCCAAAAAAAGTTTTCCCAGATTTTTCTGAAAATGACTCCTCAGGTATCTGAGAGCCCTCTGACATGGATCGGACTTTCGGTAGACCAGTTGAAGTCATTTTTGGCCCCCTCAAACAAACTAGATTTTTGCCCCAATTTCTGACATGTTCGACAGGTCCGCTCCTGTCAGAATTTTCAGTTTTCGACCCAAAAAAAGTTTTCCCAGATTTCTCTGAAAATGACTCCTCGGGTATCTGAGAGCCCTCTGACATGGATCGGACTTTCGGTAGACCAGTTGAAGTCATTTTTGGCCCCCTCAAACAAACTAGATTTTTGCCCCAATTTCTGACATGTTCGACAGGTCCGCTCCTGTCAGAATTTTCAGTTTTCGACCCAAAAAAAGTTTTCCCAGATTTATCTGAAAATGACTCCTCAGGTATCTGAGAGCCCTCTGACATGGATCGGACTTTCGGTAGACCAGTTGAAGTCATTTTTGGCCCCCTCAAACAACTACGGTAGATTTTTGCCCCAATTTCTGACATGTTCGACAGGTCCGCTCCTGTCAGAATTTTCAGTTTTCGACCCAAAAAAAGTTTTCCCAGATTTATCTGAAAATGACTCCTCAGGTATCTGAGAGCCCTCTGACATGGATCGGACTTTCGGTAGACCAGTTGAAGTCATTTTTGGCCCCCTCAAAGAAACTAGATTTTTGCCCCAATTTCTGACATGTTCGACAGGTCCGCTCCTGTCAGAATGTTCAGTTTTCGACCCAAAAAAAGTTTTCCCAGATTTCTCTGAAAATGACTCCTCGGGTATCTGAGAGCCCTCTGACATGGATCGGACTTTCGGTAGACCAGTTGAAGTCATTTTTGGCACCCTCAAACAAACTAGATTTTTGCCCCAATTTCTGACATGTTCGACAGGTCCGCTCCTGTCAGAATTTTCAGTTTTCGACCCAAAAAAAGTTTTCCCAGATTTCTCTGAAAATGAATCCTCAGGTATCTGAAAGCCCTCTGACATGGATCGGACTTTCGGTAGACCAGTTGAAGTCATTTTTGGCCCCCTCAAACAAACTAGATTTTTGCCCCAATTTCTGACATGTTCGACAGGTCCGCTCCTGTCAGAATTTTCAGTTTTCGACCCAAAAAAAGTTTTCCCAGATTTCTCTGAAAATGACTCCTCAGGTATCTGAAAGCCCTCTGACATGGATCGGACTTTCGGTAGACCAGTTGAAGTCATTTTTGGCCCCCTCAAACAAACTAGATTTTTGCCCCAATTTCTGACATGTTCGACAGGTCCGCTCCTGTCAGAATTTTCAGTTTTCGACCCAAAAAAAGTTTTTTCAGATTTATCTGAAAATGACTCCTCAGGTATCTGAGAGCCCTCTGACATGGATCGGACTTTCGGTAGACCAGTTGAAGTCATTTTTGGCCCCCTCAAAGAAACTAGTTTTTTGCCCCAATTTCTGACATATTCGACAGGTCCGCTCCTGTCAGAATTTTCAGTTTTCGACCCAAAAAAAGTTTTCCCAGATTTCTCTGAAAATGACTCCTCAGGTATCTGAGAGCCCTCTGACATGGATCGGACTTTCGGTAGACCAGTTGAAGTCATTTTTGGCCCCCTCAAACAAACTAGATTTGCCCCAATTTCTGACATGTTCGACAGGTCCGCTCCTGTCAGAATTTTCAGTTTTCGACCCAAAAAAAGTTTTCCCAGATTTCTCTGAAAATGACTCCTCAGGTATCTGAGAGCCCTCTGACATGGATCGGACTTTCGGTAGACCAGTTGAAGTCATTTTTGGCCTCCTCAAACAAACTAGATTTTTGCCCCAATTTCTGACATGTTCGACAGGTCCGCTCCTGTCAGAATTTTCAGTTTTCGACCCAAAAAAAGTTTTCCCAGATTTCTCTGAAAATGACTCCTCAGGTATCTGAGAGCCCTCTGACATGGATCGGACTTTCGGTAGACCAGTTGAAGTCATTTTTGGCCCCCTCAAACAAACTAGATTTTTGCCCCAATTTCTGACATGTTCGACAGGTCCGCTCCTGTCAGAATTTTCAGTTTTCGACCCAAAAAAAGTTTTCCCAGATTTCTCTGAAAATGACTCCTCAGGTATCTGAGAGCCCTCTGACATGGATCGGACTTTCGGTAGACCAGTTGAAGTCATTTGTGGCCCCCTCAAACAAACTAGATTTTTGCCCCAATTTCTGACATGTTCGACAGGTCCGCTCCTGTCAGAATGTTCAGTTTTCGACCCAAAAAAAGTTTTCCCAGATTTCTCTGAAAATGACTCCTCAGGTATCTGAGAGCCCTCTGACATGGATCGGACTTTCGGTAGACCAGTTGAAGTCATTTTTGGCCCCCTCAAACAAACTAGATTTTTGCCCCAATTTCTGACATGTTCGACAGGTCCGCTCCTGTCAGAATTTTCAGTTTTCGACCCAAAAAAAGTTTTCCCAGATTTCTCTGAAAATGAATCCTCAGGTATCTGAAAGCCCTCTGACATGGATCGGACTTTCGGTAGACCAGTTGAAGTCATTTTTGGCCCCCTCAAACAAACTAGATTTTTGCCCCAATTTCTGACATGTTCGACAGGTCGGCTCCTGTCAGAATTTTCAGTTTTCGACCCAAAAAAAGTTTTCCCAGATTTCTCTGAAAATGACTCCTCAGGTATCTGAAAGCCCTCTGACATGGATCGGACTTTCGGTAGACCAGTTGAAGTCATTTTTGGCCCCCTCAAACAAACTAGATTTTTGCCCCAATTTCTGACATGTTCGACAGGTCCGCTCCTGTCAGAATTTTCAGTTTTCGACCCAAAAAAAGTTTTTTCAGATTTATCTGAAAATGACTCCTCAGGTATCTGAGAGCCCTCTGACATGGATCGGACTTTCGGTAGACCAGTTGAAGTCATTTTTGGCCCCCTCAAAGAAACTAGTTTTTTGCCCCAATTTCTGACATATTCGACAGGTCCGCTCCTGTCAGAATTTTCAGTTTTCGACCCAAAAAAAGTTTCCCAGATTTCTCTGAAAATGACTCCTCAGGTATCTGAGAGCCCTCTGACATGGATCGGACTTTCGGTAGACCAGTTGAAGTCATTTTTGGCCCCCTCAAACAAACTAGATTTGCCCCAATTTCTGACATGTTCGACAGGTCCGCTCCTGTCAGAATTTTCAGTTTTCGACCCAAAAAAAGTTTTCCCAGATTTCTCTGAAAATGACTCCTCAGGTATCTGAGAGCCCTCTGACATGGATCGGACTTTCGGTAGACCAGTTGAAGTCATTTTTGGCCTCCTCAAACAAACTAGATTTTTGCCCCAATTTCTGACATGTTCGACAGGTCCGCTCCTGTCAGAATTTTCAGTTTTCGACCCAAAAAAAGTTTTCCCAGATTTCTCTGAAAATGACTCCTCAGGTATCTGAGAGCCCTCTGACATGGATCGGACTTTCGGTAGACCAGTTGAAGTCATTTTTGGCCCTCTCAAACAAACTAGATTTTTGCCCCAATTTCTGACATGTTCGACAGGTCCGCTCCTGTCAGAATTTTCAGTTTTCGACCCAAAAAAAGTTTTCCCAGATTTCTCTGAAAATGACTCCTCAGGTATCTGAGAGCCCTCTGACATGGATCGGACGTTCGGTAGACCAGTTGAAATCATTTTTGGCCCCCTCAAACAAACTAGATTTTTGCCCCAATTTCTGACATGTTCGACAGGTCCGCTCCTGTCAGAATTTTCAGTTTTCGACCCAAAAAAAGTTTTCCCAGATTTATCTGAAAATGACTCCTCAGGTATCTGAGAGCCCTCTGACATGGATCGGACTTTCGGTAGACCAGTTGAAGTCATTTTTGGCCCCCTCAAAGAAACTAGTTTTTTGCCCCAATTTCTGACATGTTCGACAGGTCCGCTCCTGTCAGAATTTTCAGTTTTCGACCCAAAAAAAGTTTTCCCAGATTTCTCTGAAAATGACTCCTCAGGTATCTGAGAGCCCTCTGACATGGATCGGACTTTCGGTAGACCAGTTGAAGTCATTTTTGGCCCCCTCAAACAAACTAGATTTTTGCCCCAATTTCTGACATGTTCGACAGGTCCGCTCCTGTCAGAATTTTCAGTTTTCGACCCAAAATAAGTTTTTCCAGATTTATCTGAAAATGACTCCTCAGGTATCTGAGAGCCCTCTGACATGGATCGGACTTTCGGTAGACCAGTTGAAGTCATTTTTGGCCCCCTCAAAGAAACTAGTTTTTTGCCCTAATTTCTGACATGTTCGACAGGTCCCCTCCTGTCAGAATTTTCAGTTTTCGACCCAAAAAAAGTTTTCCCAGATTTCTCTGAAAATGACTCCTCAGGTATCTGAGAGCCCTCTGACATGGATCGGACTTTCGGTAGACCAGTTGAAGTCATTTTTGGCCCCCTCAAACAAACTAGATTTTTGCCCCAATTTCTGACATGTTCGACAGGTCCGCTCCTGTCAGAATTTTCAGTTTTCGACCCAAAATAAGTTTTTCCAGATTTATCTGAAAATGACTCCTCAGGTATCTGAGAGCCCTCTGACATGGATCGGATTTTCGGTAGACCAGTTGAAGTCATTTTTGGCCCCCTCAAAGAAACTAGATTTTTGCCCCAATTTCTGACATGTTCGACAGGTCCGCTCCTGTCAGAATTTTCAGTTTTCGACCCAAAAAAAGTTTTCCCAGATTTCTCTGAAAATGACTCCTCAGGTATCTGAGAGCCCTCTGACATGGATCGGACTTTCGGTAGACCAGTTGAAGTCATTTTTGGCCCCCTCAAACAAACTAGATTTTTGCCCCAATTTCTGACATGTTCGACAGGTCCGCTCCTGTCAGAATTTTCAGTTTTCGACCCAAAAAAAGTTTTCCCAGATTTCTCTGAAAATGACTCCTCAGGTATCTGAGAGCCCTCTGACATGGATCGGACTTTCGGTAGACCAGTTGAAGTCATTTTTGGCCCCCTCAAAGAAACTAGTTTTTTGCCCCAATTTCTGACATGTTCGACAGGTCCCCTCCTGTCAGAATTTTCAGTTTTCGACCCAAAAAAAGTTTTTCCAGATTTATCTGAAAATGACTCCTCAGGTATCTGAGAGCCCTCTGACATGGATCGGACTTTCGGTAGACCAGTTGAAGTCATTTTTGGCCCCCTCAAACAAACTAGATTTTTGCCCCAATTTCTGACATGTTCGACAGGTCCGCTCCTGTCAGAATTTTCAGTTTTCGACCCAAAAAAAGTTTTCCCAGATTTCTCTGAAAATGACTCCTCAGGTATCTGAGAGCCCTCTGACATGGATCGGACTTTCGGTAGACCAGTTGAAGTCATTTTTGGCCCCCTCAAACAAACTAGATTTTTGCCCCAATTTCTGACATGTTCGACAGGTCCGCTCCTGTCAGAATTTTCAGTTTTCGACCCAAAAAAAGTTTTCCCAGATTTCTCTGAAAATGACTCCTCAGGTATCTGAAAGCCCTCTGACATGGATCGGACTTTCGGTAGACCAGTTGAAGTCATTTTTGGCCCCCTCAAACAAACTAGATTTTTGCCCCAATTTCTGACATGTTCGACAGGTCCGCTCCTGTCAGAATTTTCAGTTTTCGACCCAAAAAAAGTTTTTTCAGATTTATCTGAAAATGACTCCTCAGGTATCTGAGAGCCCTCTGACATGGATCGGACTTTCGGTAGACCAGTTGAAGTCATTTTTGGCCCCCTCAAAGAAACTAGTTTTTTGCCCCAATTTCTGACATATTCGACAGGTCCGCTCCTGTCAGAATTTTCAGTTTTCGACCCAAAAAAAGTTTTCCCAGATTTCTCTGAAAATGACTCCTCAGGTATCTGAGAGCCCTCTGACATGGATCGGACTTTCGGTAGACCAGTTGAAGTCATTTTTGGCCCCCTCAAACAAACTAGATTTGCCCCAATTTCTGACATGTTCGACAGGTCCGCTCCTGTCAGAATTTTCAGTTTTCGACCCAAAAAAAGTTTTCCCAGATTTCTCTGAAAATGACTCCTCAGGTATCTGAGAGCCCTCTGACATGGATCGGACTTTCGGTAGACCAGTTGAAGTCATTTTTGGCCTCCTCAAACAAACTAGATTTTTGCCCCAATTTCTGACATGTTCGACAGGTCCGCTCCTGTCAGAATTTTCAGTTTTCGACCCAAAAAAAGTTTTCCCAGATTTCTCTGAAAATGACTCCTCAGGTATCTGAGAGCCCTCTGACATGGATCGGACTTTCGGTAGACCAGTTGAAGTCATTTTTGGCCCTCTCAAACAAACTAGATTTTTGCCCCAATTTCTGACATGTTCGACAGGTCCGCTCCTGTCAGAATTTTCAGTTTTCGACCCAAAAAAAGTTTTCCCAGATTTCTCTGAAAATGACTCCTCAGGTATCTGAGAGCCCTCTGACATGGATCGGACGTTCGGTAGACCAGTTGAAATCATTTTTGGCCCCCTCAAACAAACTAGATTTTTGCCCCAATTTCTGACATGTTCGACAGGTCCGCTCCTGTCAGAATTTTCAGTTTTCGACCCAAAAAAAGTTTTCCCAGATTTATCTGAAAATGACTCCTCAGGTATCTGAGAGCCCTCTGACATGGATCGGACTTTCGGTAGACCAGTTGAAGTCATTTTTGGCCCCCTCAAAGAAACTAGTTTTTTGCCCCAATTTCTGACATGTTCGACAGGTCCGCTCCTGTCAGAATTTTCAGTTTTCGACCCAAAAAAAGTTTTCCCAGATTTCTCTGAAAATGACTCCTCAGGTATCTGAGAGCCCTCTGACATGGATCGGACTTTCGGTAGACCAGTTGAAGTCATTTTTGGCCCCCTCAAACAAACTAGATTTTTGCCCCAATTTCTGACATGTTCGACAGGTCCGCTCCTGTCAGAATTTTCAGTTTTCGACCCAAAATAAGTTTTTCCAGATTTATCTGAAAATGACTCCTCAGGTATCTGAGAGCCCTCTGACATGGATCGGACTTTCGGTAGACCAGTTGAAGTCATTTTTGGCCCCCTCAAAGAAACTAGTTTTTTGCCCCAATTTCTGACATGTTCGACAGGTCCCCTCCTGTCAGAATTTTCAGTTTTCGACCCAAAAAAAGTTTTCCCAGATTTCTCTGAAAATGACTCCTCAGGTATCTGAGAGCCCTCTGACATGGATCGGACTTTCGGTAGACCAGTTGAAGTCATTTTTGGCCCCCTCAAACAAACTAGATTTTTGCCCCAATTTCTGACATGTTCGACAGGTCCGCTCCTGTCAGAATTTTCAGTTTTCGACCCAAAATAAGTTTTTCCAGATTTATCTGAAAATGACTCCTCAGGTATCTGAGAGCCCTCTGACATGGATCGGACTTTCGGTAGACCAGTTGAAGTCATTTTTGGCCCCCTCAAAGAAACTAGTTTTTTGCCCTAATTTCTGACATGTTCGACAGGTCCCCTCCTGTCAGAATTTTCATTTTTCGACCCAAAAAAAGTTTTCCCAGATTTCTCTGAAAATGACTCCTCAGGTATCTGAGAGCCCTCTGACATGGATCGGACTTTCGGTAGACCAGTTGAAGTCATTTTTGGCCCCCTCAAACAAACTAGATTTTTGCCCCAATTTCTGACATGTTCGACAGGTCCGCTCCTGTCAGAATTTTCAGTTTTCGACCCAAAAAAAGTTTTCCCAGATTTCTCTGAAAATGACTCCTCAGGTATCTGAGAGCCCTCTGACATGGATCGGACTTTCGGTAGACCAGTTGAAGTCATTTTTGGCCCCCTCAAACAAACTAGATTTTTGCCCCAATTTCTGACATGTTCGACAGGTCCGCTCCTGTCAGAATTTTCAGTTTTCGACCCAAAAAAAGTTTTCCCAGATTTCTCTGAAAATGACTCCTCAGGTATCTGAGAGCCCTCTGACATGGATCGGACTTTCTGTAGACCAGTTGAAGTCATTTTTGGCCCCCTCAAAGAAACTAGTTTTTTGCCCCAATTTCTGACATGTTCGACAGGTCCCCTCCTGTCAGAATTTTCAGTTTTCGACCCAAAAAAAGTTTTTCCAGATTTATCTGAAAATGACTCCTCAGGTATCTGAGAGCCCTCTGACATGGATCGGACTTTCGGTAGACCAGTTGAAGTCATTTTTGGCCCCCTCAAACAAACTAGATTTTTGCCCCAATTTCTGACATGTTCGACAGGTCCGCTCCTGTCAGAATTTTCAGTTTTCGACCCAAAAAAAGTTTTCCCAGATTTCTCTGAAAATGACTCCTCAGGTATCTGAGAGCCCTCTGACATGGATCGGACTTTCGGTAGACCAGTTGAAGTCATTTTTGGCCCCCTCAAAGAAACTAGATTTTTGCCCCAATTTCTGACATGTTCGACAGGTCCGCTCCTGTCAGAATTTTCAGTTTTCGACCCAAAAAAAGTTTTCCCAGATTTCTCTGAAAATGACTCCTCAGGTATCTGAGAGCCCTCTGACATGGATCGGACTTTCGGTAGACCAGTTGAAGTCATTTTTGGCCCCCTCAAAGAAACTAGATTTTTGCCCCAATTTCTGACATGTTCGACAGGTCCGCTCCTGTCAGAATTTTCAGTTTTCGACCCAAAAAAAGTTTTCCCAGATTTCTCTGAAAATGACTCCTCAGGTATCTGAGAGCCCTCTGACATGGATCGGACTTTCGGTAGACCAGTTGAAGTCATTTTTGGCCTCCTCAAACAAACTAGATTTTTGCCCCAATTTCTGACATGTTCGACAGGTCCGCTCCTGTCAGAATTTTCAGTTTTCGACCCCAAAAAAGTTTTCCCAGATTTATCTGAAAATGACTCCTCAGGTATCTGAGAGCCCTCTGACATGGATCGGACTTTCGGTAGACCAGTTGAAGTCATTTTTGGCCCTCTCAAACAAACTAGATTTTTGCCCCAATTTCTGACATGTTCGACAGGTCCGCTCCTGTCAGAATTTTCAGTTTTCGACCCAAAAAAAGTTTTCCCAGATTTCTCTGAAAATGACTCCTCAGGTATCTGAGAGCCCTCTGACATGGATCGGACGTTCGGTAGACCAGTTGAAGTCATTTTTGGCCCCCTCAAACAAACTAGATTTTTGCCCCAATTTCTGACATGTTCGACAGGTCCGCTCCTGTCAGAATTTTCAGTTTTCGACCCAAAAAAAGTTTTCCCAGATTTATCTGAAAATGACTCCTCAGGTATCTGAGAGCCCTCTGACATGGATCGGACTTTCGGTAGACCAGTTGAAGTCATTTTTGGCCCCCTCAAAGAAACTAGTTTTTTGCCCCAATTTCTGACATGTTCGACAGGTCCCCTCCTGTCAGAATTTTCAGTTTTCGACCCAAAAAAAGTTTTCCCAGATTTCTCTGAAAATGACTCCTCAGGTATCTGAGAGCCCTCTGACATGGATCGGACGTTCGGTAGACCAGTTGAAGTCATTTTTGGCCCCCTCAAACAAACTAGATTTTTGCCCCAATTTCTGACATGTTCGACAGGTCCGCTCCTGTCAGAATTTTCAGTTTTCGACCCAAAAAAAGTTTTCCCAGATTTATCTGAAAATGACTCCTCAGGTATCTGAGAGCCCTCTGACATGGATCGGACTTTCGGTAGACCAGTTGAAGTCATTTTTGGCCCCCTCAAAGAAACTAGTTTTTTGCCCCAATTTCTGACATGTTCGACAGGTCCGCTCCTGTCAGAATTTTCAGTTTTCGACCAAAAAAAAGTTTTCCCAGATTTCTCTGAAAATGACTCCTCAGGTATCTGAGAGCCCTCTGACATGGATCGGACTTTCGGTAGACCAGTTGAAGTCATTTTTGGCCCCCTCAAACAAACTAGATTTTTGCCCCAATTTCTGACATGTTCGACAGGTCCGCTCCTGTCAGAATTTTCAGTTTTCGACCCAAAATAAGTTTTTCCAGATTTATCTGAAAATGACTCCTCAGGTATCTGAGAGCCCTCTGACATGGATCGGACTTTCGGTAGACCAGTTGAAGTCATTTTTGGCCCCCTCAAAGAAACTAGTTTTTTGCCCCAATTTCTGACATGTTCGACAGGTCCCCTCCTGTCAGAATTTTCAGTTTTCGACCCAAAAAAAGTTTTTCCAGATTTATCTGAAAATGACTCCTCAGGTATCTGAGAGCCCTCTGACATGGATCGGACTTTCGGTAGACCAGTTGAAGTCATTTTTGGCCCCCTCAAACAAACTAGATTTTTGCCCCAATTTCTGACATGTTCGACAGGTCCGCTCCTGTCAGAATTTTCAGTTTTCGACCCAAAAAAAGTTTTCCCAGATTTCTCTGAAAATGACTCCTCAGGTATCTGAGAGCCCTCTGACATGGATCGGACTTTCGGTAGACCAGTTGAAGTCATTTTTGGCCCCCTCAAACAAACTAGATTTTTGCCCCAATTTCTGACATGTTCGACAGGTCCGCTCCTGTCAGAATTTTCAGTTTTCGACCCAAACAAAGTTTTCCCAGATTTCTCTGAAAATGACTCCTCAGGTATCTGAGAGCCCTCTGACATGGATCGGACTTTCGGTAGACCAGTTGAAGTCATTTTTGGCCCCCTCAAACAAACTAGATTTTTGCCCCAATTTCTGACATGTTCGACAGGTCCGCTCCTGTCAGAATTTTCAGTTTTCGACCCAAAAAAAGTTTTCCCAGATTTATCTGAAAATGACTCCTCATGTATCTGAGAGCCCTCTGACATGGATCGGACTTTCGGTAGACCAGTTGAAGTCATTTTTGGCCCCCTCAAACAAACTAGATTTTTGCCCCAATTTCTGACATGTTCGACAGGTCCGCTCCTGTCAGAATTTTCAGTTTTCGACCCAAAATAAGTTTTTCCAGATTTATCTGAAAATGACTCCTCAGGTATCTGAGAGCCCTCTGACATGGATCGGACTTTCGGTAGACCAGTTGAAGTCATTTTTGGCCCCCTCAAACAAACTAGATTTTTGACCCAATTTCTGACATGTTCGACAGGTCCACTCCTGTCAGAATTTTCAGTTTTCGACCCAAAAAAAGTTTTCCAAGATTTCTCTGAAAATGACTCCTCAGGTATCTGAGAGCCCTCTGACATGGATCGGACTTTCGGTAGACCAGTTGAAGTCATTTTTGGCCCCCTCAAAGAAACTAGATTTTTGCCCCAATTTCTGACATGTTCGACAGGTCCGCTCCTGTCAGAATTTTCAGTTTTCGACCCAAAAAAAGTTTTCCCAGATTTCTCTGAAAATGACTCCTCAGGTATCTGAGAGCCCTCTGACATGGATCGGACTTTCGGTAGACCAGTTGAAGTCATTTTTGGCCTCCTCAAACAAACTAGATTTTTGCCCCAATTTCTGACATGTTCGACAGGTCCGCTCCTGTCAGAATTTTCAGTTTTCGACCCAAAAAAAGTTTTCCCAGATTTCTCTGAAAATGACTCCTCAGGTATCTGAGAGCCCTCTGACATGGATCGGACTTTCGGTAGACCAGTTGAAGTCATTTTTGGCCCCCTCAAAGAAACTAGATTTTTGCCCCAATTTCTGACATGTTCGACAGGTCCGCTCCTGTCAGAATTTTCAGTTTTCGACCCAAAAAAAGTTTTCCCAGATTTCTCTGAAAATGACTCCTCAGGTATCTGAGAGCCCTCTGACATGGATCGGACTTTCGGTAGACCAGTTGAAGTCATTTTTGGCCCCCTCAAAGAAACTAGATTTTTGCCCCAATTTCTGACATGTTCGACAGGTCCGCTCCTGTCAGAATTTTCAGTTTTCGACCCAAAAAAAGTTTTCCCAGATTTCTCTGAAAATGACTCCTCAGGTATCTGAGAGCCCTCTGACATGGATCGGACTTTCGGTAGACCAGTTGAAGTCATTTTTGGCCTCCTCAAACAAACTAGATTTTTGCCCCAATTTCTGACATGTTCGACAGGTCCGCTCCTGTCAGAATTTTCAGTTTTCGACCCAAAAAAAGTTTTCCCAGATTTCTCTGAAAATGACTCCTCAGGTATCTGAGAGCCCTCTGACATGGATCGGACGTTCGGTAGACCAGTTGAAGTCATTTTTGGCCCCCTCAAACAAACTAGATTTTTGCCCCAATTTCTGACATGTTCGACAGGTCCGCTCCTGTCAGAATGTTCAGTTTTCGACCCAAAAAAAGTTTTCCCAGATTTATCTGAAAATGACTCCTCAGGTATCTGAGAGCCCTCTGACATGGATCGGACTTTCGGTAGACCAGTTGAAGTCATTTTTGGCCCCCTCAAAGAAACTAGTTTTTTGCCCCAATTTCTGACATGTTCGACAGGTCCCCTCCTGTCAGAATTTTCAGTTTTCGACCCAAAAAAAGTTTTCCAAGATTTCTCTGAAAATGACTCCTCAGGTATCTGAGAGCCCTCTGACATGGATCGGACGTTCGGTAGACCAGTTGAAGTCATTTTTGGCCCCCTCAAACAAACTAGATTTTTGCCCCAATTTCTGACATGTTCGACAGGTCCGCTCCTGTCAGAATTTTCAGTTTTCGACCCAAAATAAGTTTTTCCAGATTTATCTGAAAATGACTCCTCAGGTATCTGAGAGCCCTCTGACATGGATCGGACTTTCGGTAGACCAGTTGAAGTCATTTTTGGCCCCCTCAAAGAAACTAGTTTTTTGCCCCAATTTCTGACATGTTCGACAGGTCCCCTCCTGTCAGAATTTTCAGTTTTCGACCCAAAAAAAGTTTTTCCAGATTTATCTGAAAATGACTCCTCAGGTATCTGAGAGCCCTCTGACATGGATCGGACTTTCGGTAGACCAGTTGAAGTCATTTTTGGCCCCCTCAAACAAACTAGATTTTTGCCCCAATTTCTGACATGTTCGACAGGTCCGCTCCTGTCAGAATTTTCAGTTTTCGACCCAAAAAAAGTTTTCCCAGATTTCTCTGAAAATGACTCCTCAGGTATCTGAGAGCCCTCTGACATGGATCGGACTTTCGGTAGACCAGTTGAAGTCATTTTTGGCCCCCTCAAACAAACTAGATTTTTGCCCCAATTTCTGACATGTTCGACAGGTCCGCTCCTGTCAGAATTTTCAGTTTTCGACCCAAACAAAGTTTTCCCAGATTTCTCTGAAAATGACTCCTCAGGTATCTGAGAGCCCTCTGACATGGATCGGACTTTCGGTAGACCAGTTGAAGTCATTTTTGGCCCCCTCAAACAAACTAGATTTTTGCCCCAATTTCTGACATGTTCGACAGGTCCGCTCCTGTCAGAATTTTCAGTTTTCGACCCAAAAAAAGTTTTCCCAGATTTCTCTGAAAATGACTCCTCATGTATCTGAGAGCCCTCTGACATGGATCGGACTTTCGGTAGACCAGTTGAAGTCATTTTTGGCCCCCTCAAACAAACTAGATTTTTGCCCCAATTTCTGACATGTTCGACAGGTCCGCTCCTGTCAGAATTTTCAGTTTTCGACCCAAAATAAGTTTTTCCAGATTTATCTGAAAATAACTCCTCAGGTATCTGAGAGCCCTCTGACATGGATCGGACTTTCGGTAGACCAGTTGAAGTCATTTTTGGCCCCCTCAAACAAACTAGATTTTTGACCCAATTTCTGACATGTTCGACAGGTCCGCTCCTGTCAGATTTTTCAGTTTTCGACCCAAAATAAGTTTTTCCAGATTTCTCTGAAAATGACTCCTCAGGTATCTGAGAGCCCTCTGACATGGATCGGACTTTCGGTAGACCAGTTGAAGTCATTTTTGGCCTCCTCAAACAAACTAGATTTTTGCCCCAATTTCTGACATGTTCGACAGGTCCGCTCCTGTCAGAATTTTCAGTTTTCGACCCAAAAAAAGTTTTCCCAGATTTCTCTGAAAATGACTCCTCAGGTATCTGAGAGCCCTCTGACATGGATCGGACTTTCGGTAGACCAGTTGAAGTCATTTTTGGCCCTCTCAAACAAACTAGATTTTTGCCCCAATTTCTGACATGTTCGACAGGTCCGCTCCTATCAGAATTTTCAGTTTTCGACCCAAAAAAAGTTTTCCCAGATTTCTCTGAAAATGACTCCTCAGGTATCTGAGAGCCCTCTGACATGGATCGGACGTTCGGTAGACCAGTTGAAGTCATTTTTGGCCCCCTCAAACAAACTAGATTTTCGCCCCAATTTCTGACATGTTCGACAGGTCCGCTCCTGTCAGAATTTTCAGTTTTCGACCCAAAAAAAGTTTTCCCAGATTTATCTGAAAATGACTCCTCAGGTATCTGAGAGCCCTCTGACATGGATCGGACTTTCGGTAGACCAGTTGAAGTCATTTTTGGCCCCCTCAAAGAAACTAGTTTTTTGCCCCAATTTCTGACATGTTCGACAGGTCCGCTCCTGTCAGAATTTTCAGTTTTCGACCCAAAAAAAGTTTTCCCAGATTTCTCTGAAAATGACTCCTCAGGTATCTGAGAGCCCTCTGACATGGATCGGACTTTCGGTAGACCAGTTGAAGTCATTTTTGGCCCCCTCAAACAAACTAGATTTTTGCCCCAATTTCTGACATGTTCGACAGGTCCGCTCCTGTCAGAATTTTCAGTTTTCGACCCAAAAAAAGTTTTCCCAGATTTCTCTGAAAATGACTCCTCAGGTATCTGAGAGCCCTCTGACATGGATCGGACTTTCGGTAGACCAGTTGAAGTCATTTTTGGCCCCCTCAAACAAACTAGATTTTTGCCCCAATTTCTGACATGTTCGACAGGTCCCCTCCTGTCAGAATTTTCAGTTTTCGACCCAAAAAAAGTTTTTCCAGATTTATCTGAAAATGACTCCTCAGGTATCTGAGAGCCCTCTGACATGGATCGGACTTTCGGTAGACCAGTTGAAGTCATTTTTGGCCCCCTCAAACAAACTAGATTTTTGCCCCAATTTCTGACATGTTCGACAGGTCCGCTCCTGTCAGAATTTTCAGTTTTCGACCCAAAACAAGTTTTCCCAGATTTCTCTGAAAATGACTCCTCAGGTATCTGAGAGCCCTCTGACATGGATCGGACTTTCGGTAGACCAGTTGAAGTCATTTTTGGCCCCCTCAAACAAACTAGATTTTTGCCCCAATTTCTGACATGTTCGACAGGTCCGCTCCTGTCAGAATTTTCAGTTTTCGACCCAAACAAAGTTTTCCCAGATTTCTCTGAAAATGACTCCTCAGGTATCTGAGAGCCCTCTGACATGGATCGGACTTTCGGTAGACCAGTTGAAGTCATTTTTGGCCCCCTCAAACAAACTAGATTTTTGCCCCAATTTCTGACATGTTCGACAGGTCCGCTCCTGTCAGAATTTTCAGTTTTCGACCCAAAAAAATTTTTCCCAGATTTATCTGAAAATGACTCCTCATGTATCTGAGAGCCCTCTGACATGGATCGGACTTTCGGTAGACCAGTTGAAGTCATTTTTGGCCCCCTCAAACAAACTAGATTTTTGCCCCAATTTCTGACATGTTCGACAGGTCCGCTCCTGTCAGAATTTTCAGTTTTCGACCCAAAATAAGTTTTTCCAGATTTATCTGAAAATGACTCCTCAGGTATCTGAGAGTTCTCTGACATGGATCGGACTTTCGGTAGACCAGTTGAAGTCATTTTTGGCCCCCTCAAACAAACTAGATTTTTGACCCAATTTCTGACATGTTCGACAGGTCCACTCCTGTCAGAATTTTCAGTTTTCGACCCAAAAAAAGTTTTCCAAGATTTCTCTGAAAATGACTCCTCAGGTATCTGAGAGCCCTCTGACATGGATCGGACTTTCGGTAGACCAGTTGAAGTCATTTTTGGCCCCCTCAAAGAAACTAGATTTTTGCCCCAATTTCTGACATGTTCGACAGGTCCGCTCCTGTCAGAATTTTCAGTTTTCGACCCAAAAAAAGTTTTCCCAGATTTCTCTGAAAATGACTCCTCAGGTATCTGAGAGCCCTCTGACATGGATCGGACTTTCGGTAGACCAGTTGAAGTCATTTTTGGCCCTCTCAAACAAACTAGATTTTTGCCCCAATTTCTGACATGTTCGACAGGTCCGCTCCTATCAGAATTTTCAGTTTTCGACCCAAAAAAAGTTTTCCCAGATTTCTCTGAAAATGACTCCTCAGGTATCTGAGAGCCCTCTGACATGGATCGGACGTTCGGTAGACCAGTTGAAGTCATTTTTGGCCCCCTCAAACAAACTAGATTTTCGCCCCAATTTCTGACATGTTCGACAGGTCCGCTCCTGTCAGAATTTTCAGTTTTCGACCCAAAAAAAGTTTTCCCAGATTTATCTGAAAATGACTCCTCAGGTATCTGAGAGCCCTCTGACATGGATCGGACTTTCGGTAGACCAGTTGAAGTCATTTTTGGCCCCCTCAAAGAAACTAGTTTTTTGCCCCAATTTCTGACATGTTCGACAGGTCCGCTCCTGTCAGAATTTTCAGTTTTCGACCCAAAAAAAGTTTTCCCAGATTTCTCTGAAAATGACTCCTCAGGTATCTGAGAGCCCTCTGACATGGATCGGACTTTCGGTAGACCAGTTGAAGTCATTTTTGGCCCCCTCAAACAAACTAGATTTTTGCCCCAATTTCTGACATGTTCGACAGGTCCCCTCCTGTCAGAATTTTCAGTTTTCGACCCAAAAAAAGTTTTCCCAGATTTCTCTGAAAATGACTCCTCAGGTATCTGAGAGCCCTCTGACATGGATCGGACGTTCGGTAGACCAGTTGAAGTCATTTTTGGCCCCCTCAAACAAACTAGATTTTTGCCCCAATTTCTGACATGTTCGACAGGTCCGCTCCTGTCAGAATTTTCAGTTTTCGACCCCAAAAAAGTTTTCCCAGATTTATCTGAAAATGACTCCTCAGGTATCTGAGAGCCCTCTGACATGGATCGGACTTTCGGTAGACCAGTTGAAGTCATTTTTGGCCCCCTCAAAGAAACTAGTTTTTTGCCCCAATTTCTGACATGTTCGACAGGTCCCCTCCTGTCAGAATTTTCAGTTTTCGACCCAAAAAAAGTTTTCCCAGATTTCTCTGAAAATGACTCCTCAGGTATCTGAGAGCCCTCTGACATGGATCGGACTTTCGGTAGACCAGTTGAAGTCATTTTTGGCCCCCTCAAACAAACTAGATTTTTGCCCCAATTTCTGACATGTTCGACAGGTCCGCTCCTGTCAGAATTTTCAGTTTTCGACCCAAAATAAGTTTTTCCAGATTTATCTGAAAATGACTCCTCAGGTATCTGAGAGCCCTCTGACATGGATCGGACTTTCGGTAGACCAGTTGAAGTCATTTTTGGCCCCCTCAAAGAAACTAGTTTTTTGCCCCAATTTCTGACATGTTCGACAGGTCCGCTCCTGTCAGAATTTTCAGTTTTCGACCCAAAAAAAGTTTTCCCAGATTTCTCTGAAAATGACTCCTCAGGTATCTGAGAGCCCTCTGACATGGATCGGACTTTCGGTAGACCAGTTGAAGTCATTTTTGGCCCCCTCAAACAAACTAGTTTTTTGCCCTAATTTCTGACATGTTCGACAGGTCCGCTCCTGTCAGAATTTTCAGTTTTCGACCCAAAAAAAGTTTTCCCAGATTTCTCTGAAAATGACTCCTCAGGTATCTGAGAGCCCTCTGACATGGATCGGACTTTCGGTAGACCAGTTGAAGTCATTTTTGGCCCCCTCAAACAAACTAGATTTTTGCCCCAATTTCTGACATGTTCGACAGGTCCGCTCCTGTCAGAATTTTCAGTTTTCGACCCAAACAAAGTTTTCCCAGATTTCTCTGAAAATGACTCCTCAGGTATCTGAGAGCCCTCTGACATGGATCGGACTTTCGGTAGACCAGTTGAAGTCATTTTTGGCCCCCTCAAACAAACTAGATTTTTGCCCCAATTTCTGACATGTTCGACAGGTCCGCTCCTGTCAGAATTTTCAGTTTTCGACCCAAAAAAAGTTTTCCCAGATTTATCTGAAAATGACTCCTCATGTATCTGAGAGCCCTCTGACATGGATCGGACGTTCGGTAGACCAGTTGAAGTCAGTTTTGGCCCCCTCAAACAAACTAGATTTTTGCCCCAATTTCTGACATGTTCGACAGGTCCGCTCCTGTCAGAATTTTCAGTTTTCGACCCAAAAAAAGTTTTCCCAGATTTATCTGAAAATGACTCCTCAGGTATCTGAGAGCCCTCTGACATGGATCGGACTTTCGGTAGACCAGTTGAAGTCATTTTTGGCCCCCTCAAAGAAACTAGTTTTTTGCCCCAATTTCTGACATGTTCGACAGGTCCGCTCCTGTCAGAATTTTCAGTTTTCGACCAAAAAAAAGTTTTCCCAGATTTCTCTGAAAATGACTCCTCAGGTATCTGAGAGCCCTCTGACATGGATCGGACTTTCGGTAGACCAGTTGAAGTCATTTTTGGCCCCCTCAAACAAACTAGATTTTGGCCCCAATTTCTGACATGTTCGACAGGTCCGCTCCTGTCAGAATTTTCAGTTTTCGACCCAAAATAAGTTTTTCCAGATTTATCTGAAAATGACTCCTCAGGTATCTGAGAGCCCTCTGACATGGATCGGACTTTCGGTAGACCAGTTGAAGTCATTTTTGGCCCCCTCAAAGAAACTAGTTTTTTGCCCCAATTTCTGACATGTTCGACAGGTCCCCTCCTGTCAGAATTTTCAGTTTTCGACCCAAAAAAAGTTTTTCCAGATTTATCTGAAAATGACTCCTCAGGTATCTGAGAGCCCTCTGACATGGATCGGACTTTCGGTAGACCAGTTGAAGTCATTTTTGGCCCCCTCAAACAAACTAGATTTTTGCCCCAATTTCTGACATGTTCGACAGGTCCGCTCCTGTCAGAATTTTCAGTTTTCGACCCAAAATAAGTTTTTCCAGATTTATCTGAAAATGACTCCTCAGGTATCTGAGAGCCCTCTGACATGGATCGGACTTTCGGTAGACCAGTTGAAGTCATTTTTGGCCCCCTCAAACAAACTAGATTTTTGACCCAATTTCTGACATGTTCGACAGGTCCACTCCTGTCAGAATTTTCAGTTTTCGACCCAAAAAAAGTTTTCCAAGATTTCTCTGAAAATGACTCCTCAGGTATCTGAGAGCCCTCTGACATGGATCGGACTTTCGGTAGACCAGTTGAAGTCATTTTTGGCCCCCTCAAAGAAACTAGATTTTTGCCCCAATTTCTGACATGTTCGACAGGTCCGCTCCTGTCAGAATTTTCAGTTTTCGACCCAAAAAAAGTTTTCCCAGATTTCTCTGAAAATGACTCCTCAGGTATCTGAGAGCCCTCTGACATGGATCGGACTTTCGGTAGACCAGTTGAAGTCATTTTTGGCCCTCTCAAACAAACTAGATTTTTGCCCCAATTTCTGACATGTTCGACAGGTCCGCTCCTATCAGAATTTTCAGTTTTCGACCCAAAAAAAGTTTTCCCAGATTTCTCTGAAAATGACTCCTCAGGTATCTGAGAGCCCTCTGACATGGATCGGACGTTCGGTAGACCAGTTGAAGTCATTTTTGGCCCCCTCAAACAAACTAGATTTTCGCCCCAATTTCTGACATGTTCGACAGGTCCGCTCCTGTCAGAATTTTCAGTTTTCGACCCAAAAAAAGTTTTCCCAGATTTATCTGAAAATGACTCCTCAGGTATCTGAGAGCCCTCTGACATGGATCGGACTTTCGGTAGACCAGTTGAAGTCATTTTTGGCCCCCTCAAAGAAACTAGTTTTTTGCCCCAATTTCTGACATGTTCGACAGGTCCGCTCCTGTCAGAATTTTCAGTTTTCGACCCAAAAAAAGTTTTCCCAGATTTCTCTGAAAATGACTCCTCAGGTATCTGAGAGCCCTCTGACATGGATCGGACTTTCGGTAGACCAGTTGAAGTCATTTTTGGCCCCCTCAAACAAACTAGATTTTTGCCCCAATTTCTGACATGTTCGACAGGTCCCCTCCTGTCAGAATTTTCAGTTTTCGACCCAAAAAAAGTTTTCCCAGATTTCTCTGAAAATGACTCCTCAGGTATCTGAGAGCCCTCTGACATGGATCGGACGTTCGGTAGACCAGTTGAAGTCATTTTTGGCCCCCTCAAACAAACTAGATTTTTGCCCCAATTTCTGACATGTTCGACAGGTCCGCTCCTGTCAGAATTTTCAGTTTTCGACCCCAAAAAAGTTTTCCCAGATTTATCTGAAAATGACTCCTCAGGTATCTGAGAGCCCTCTGACATGGATCGGACTTTCGGTAGACCAGTTGAAGTCATTTTTGGCCCCCTCAAAGAAACTAGTTTTTTGCCCCAATTTCTGACATGTTCGACAGGTCCCCTCCTGTCAGAATTTTCAGTTTTCGACCCAAAAAAAGTTTTCCCAGATTTCTCTGAAAATGACTCCTCAGGTATCTGAGAGCCCTCTGACATGGATCGGACTTTCGGTAGACCAGTTGAAGTCATTTTTGGCCCCCTCAAACAAACTAGATTTTTGCCCCAATTTCTGACATGTTCGACAGGTCCGCTCCTGTCAGAATTTTCAGTTTTCGACCCAAAATAAGTTTTTCCAGATTTATCTGAAAATGACTCCTCAGGTATCTGAGAGCCCTCTGACATGGATCGGACTTTCGGTAGACCAGTTGAAGTCATTTTTGGCCCCCTCAAAGAAACTAGTTTTTTGCCCCAATTTCTGACATGTTCGACAGGTCCCCTCCTGTCAGAATTTTCAGTTTTCGACCCAAAAAAAGTTTTTCCAGATTTATCTGAAAATGACTCCTCAGGTATCTGAGAGCCCTCTGACATGGATCGGACTTTCGGTAGACCAGTTGAAGTCATTTTTGGCCCCCTCAAACAAACTAGATTTTTGCCCCAATTTCTGACATGTTCGACAGGTCCGCTCCTGTCAGAATTTTCAGTTTTCGACCCAAAAAAAGTTTTCCCAGATTTCTCTGAAAATGACTCCTCAGGTATCTGAGAGCCCTCTGACATGGATCGGACTTTCGGTAGACCAGTTGAAGTCACTTTTGGCCCCCTCAAACAAACTAGATTTTTGCCCCAATTTCTGACATGTTCGACAGGTCCGCTCCTGTCAGAATTTTCAGTTTTCGACCCAAACAAAGTTTTCCCAGATTTCTCTGAAAATGACTCCTCAGGTATCTGAGAGCCCTCTGACATGGATCGGACTTTCGGTAGACCAGTTGAAGTCATTTTTGGCCCCCTCAAACAAACTAGATTTTTGCCCCAATTTCTGACATGTTCGACAGGTCCGCTCCTGTCAGAATTTTCAGTTTTCGACCCAAAAAAAGTTTTCCCAGATTTATCTGAAAATGACTCCTCATGTATCTGAGAGCCCTCTGACATGGATCGGACGTTCGGTAGACCAGTTGAAGTCAGTTTTGGCCCCCTCAAACAAACTAGATTTTTGCCCCAATTTCTGACATGTTCGACAGGTCCGCTCCTGTCAGAATTTTCAGTTTTCGACCCAAAAAAAGTTTTCCCAGATTTATCTGAAAATGACTCCTCAGGTATCTGAGAGCCCTCTGACATGGATCGGACTTTCGGTAGACCAGTTGAAGTCATTTTTGGCCCCCTCAAAGAAACTAGTTTTTTGCCCCAATTTCTGACATGTTCGACAGGTCCGCTCCTGTCAGAATTTTCAGTTTTCGACCAAAAAAAAGTTTTCCCAGATTTCTCTGAAAATGACTCCTCAGGTATCTGAGAGCCCTCTGACATGGATCGGACTTTCGGTAGACCAGTTGAAGTCATTTTTGGCCCCCTCAAACAAACTAGATTTTTGCCCCAATTTCTGACATGTTCGACAGGTCCGCTCCTGTCAGAATTTTCAGTTTTCGACCCAAAATAAGTTTTTCCAGATTTATCTGAAAATGACTCCTCAGGTATCTGAGAGCCCTCTGACATGGATCGGACTTTCGGTAGACCAGTTGAAGTCATTTTTGGCCCCCTCAAAGAAACTAGTTTTTTGCCCCAATTTCTGACATGTTCGACAGGTCCCCTCCTGTCAGAATTTTCAGTTTTCGACCCAAAAAAAGTTTTTCCAGATTTATCTGAAAATGACTCCTCAGGTATCTGAGAGCCCTCTGACATGGATCGGACTTTCGGTAGACCAGTTGAAGTCATTTTTGGCCCCCTCAAACAAACTAGATTTTTGCCCCAATTTCTGACATGTTCGACAGGTCCGCTCCTGTCAGAATTTTCAGTTTTCGACCCAAAATAAGTTTTTCCAGATTTATCTGAAAATGACTCCTCAGGTATCTGAGAGCCCTCTGACATGGATCGGACTTTCGGTAGACCAGTTGAAGTCATTTTTGGCCCCCTCAAAGAAACTAGTATTTTGCCCCAATTTCTGACATGTTCGACAGGTCCGCTCCTGTCAGAATTTTCAGTTTTCGACCCCAAAAAAGTTTTCCCAGATTTCTCTGAAAATGACTCCTCAGGTATTTGAGAGCCCTCTGACATGGATCGGACTTTCGGTAGACCAGTTGAAGTCATTTTTGGCCCCCTCAAACAAACTAGATTTTTGCCCCAATTTCTGACATGTTCGACAGGTCCGCTCCTGTCAGAATTTTCAGTTTTCGACCCCAAAAAAGTTTTCCCAGATTTCTCTGAAAATGACTCCTCAGGTATCTGAGAGCCCTCTGACATGGATCGGACTTTCGGTAGACCAGTTGAAGTCATTTTTGGCCCCCTCAAACAAACTAGATTTTTGCCCCAATTTCTGACATGTTCGACAGGTCCGCTCCTGTCAGAATTTTCAGTTTTCGACCCAAAAAAAGTTTTCCCAGATTTCTCTGAAAATGACTCCTCAGGTATCTGAGAGCCCTCTGACATGGATCGGACTTTCGGTAGACAAGTTGAAGTCATTTTTGGCCCCCTCCAAGAAACTAGTTTTTTGCCCCAATTTCTGACATGTTCGACAGGTCCGCTCCTGTCAGAATTTTCAGTTTTCGACCCAAAAAAAGGTTTTCCCAGATTTCTCTGAAAATGACTCCTCAGGTATCTGAGAGCCCTCTGACATGGATCGGACTTTCGGTAGACCAGTTGAAGTCATTTTTGGCCCCCTCAAACAAACTAGATTTTTGCCCCAATTTCTGACATGTTCGACAGGTCCGCTCCTGTCAGAATTTTCAGTTTTCGACCCAAAAAAAGTTTTCCCAGATTTCTCTGAAAATGACTCCTCAGGTATCTGAGAGCCCTCTGACATGGATCGGACTTTCGGTAGACCAGTTGAAGTCATTTTTGGCCCCCTCAAACAAACTAGATTTTTGCCCCAATTTCTGACATGTTCGACAGGTCCGCTCCTGTCAGAATTTTCAGTTTTCGACCCAAAAAAAGTTTTCCCAGATTTCTCTGAAAATGACTCCTCAGGTATCTGAGAGCCCTCTGACATGGATCGGACTTTCGGTAGACCAGTTGAAGTCATTTTTGGCCCCCTCAAACAAACTAGATTTTTGCCCCAATTTCTGACATGTTCGACAGGTCCGCTCCTGTCAAAATTTTCAGTTTTCGACTCAAAAAAAGTTTTCCCAGATTTCTCTGAAAATGACTCCTCAGGTATCTGAGAGCCCTCTGACATGGATCGGACTTTCGGTAGACCAGTTGAAGTCATTTTTGGCCCCCTCAAACAAACTAGATTTTTGCCCCAATTTCTGACATGTTCGACAGGTCCCCTCCTGTCAGAATTTTCAGTTTTCGACCCAAAAAAAGTTTTCCCAGATTTCTCTGAAAATGACTCCTCAGGTATCTGAGAGCCCTCTGACATGGATCGGACTTTCGGTAGACCAGTTGAAGTCATTTTTGGCCCCCTCAAACAAACTAGATTTTTGCCCCAATTTCTGACATGTTCGACAGGTCCGCTCCTGTCAGAATTTTCAGTTTTCGACCCAAAATAAGTTTTTCCAGATTTATCTGAAAATGACTCCTCAGGTATCTGAGAGCCCTCTGACATGGATCGGACTTTCGGTAGACCAGTTGAAGTCATTTTTGGCCCCCTCAAAGAAACTAGTTTTTTGCCCCAATTTCTGACATGTTCGACAGGTCCCCTCCTGTCAGAATTTTCAGTTTTCGACCCAAAAAAAGTTTTTCCAGATTTATCTGAAAATGACTCCTCAGGTATCTGAGAGCCCTCTGACATGGATCGGACTTTCGGTAGACCAGTTGAAGTCATTTTTGGCCCCCTCAAACAAACTAGATTTTTGCCCCAATTTCTGACATGTTCGACAGGTCCGCTCCTGTCAGAATTTTCAGTTTTCGACCCAAAAAAAGTTTTCCCAGATTTCTCTGAAAATGACTCCTCAGGTATCTGAGAGCCCTCTGACATGGATCGGACTTTCGGTAGACCAGTTGAAGTCATTTTTGGCCCCCTCAAACAAACTAGATTTTTGCCCCAATTTCTGACATGTTCGACAGGTCCGCTCCTGTCAGAATTTTCAGTTTTCGACCCAAACAAAGTTTTCCCAGATTTCTCTGAAAATGACTCTTCAGGTATCTGAGAGCCCTCTGACATGGATCGGACTTTCGGTAGACCAGTTGAAGTCATTTTTGGCCCCCTCAAACAAACTAGATTTTTGCCCCAATTTCTGACATGTTCGACAGGTCCGCTCCTGTCAGAATTTTCAGTTTTCGACCCAAAAAAAGTTTTCCCAGATTTATCTGAAAATGACTCCTCATGTATCTGAGAGCCCTCTGACATCGATCGGACGTTCGGTAGACCAGTTGAAGTCATTTTTGGCCCCCTCAAACAAACTAGATTTTTGCCCCAATTTCTGACATGTTCGACAGGTCCGCTCCTGTCAGAATTTTCAGTTTTCGACCCAAAATAAGTTTTTCCAGATTTATCTGAAAATGACTCCTCAGGTATCTGAGAGCCCTCTGACATGGATCGGACTTTCGGTAGACCAGTTGAAGTCATTTTTGGCCCCCTCAAAGAAACTAGTTTTTTGCCCCAATTTCTGACATGTTCGACAGGTCCCCTCCTGTCAGAATTTTCAGTTTTCGACCCAAAAAAAGTTTTTCCAGATTTATCTGAAAATGACTCCTCAGGTATCTGAGAGCCCTCTGACATGGATCGGACTTTCGGTAGACCAGTTGAAGTCATTTTTGGCCCCCTCAAACAAACTAGATTTTTGCCCCAATTTCTGACATGTTCGACAGGTCCGCTCCTGTCAGAATTTTCAGTTTTCGACCCAAAAAAAGTTTTCCCAGATTTCTCTGAAAATGACTCCTCAGGTATCTGAGAGCCCTCTGACATGGATCGGACTTTCGGTAGACAAGTTGAAGTCATTTTTGGCCCCCTCAAAGAAACTAGTTTTTTGCCCCAATTTCTGACATGTTCGACAGGTCCGCTCCTGTCAGAATTTTCAGTTTTCGACCCAAAAAAAGGTTTTCCCAGATTTCTCTGAAAATGACTCCTCAGGTATCTGAGAGCCCTCTGACATGGATCGGACTTTCGGTAGACCAGTTGAAGTCATTTTTGGCCCCCTCAAACAAACTAGATTTTTGCCCCAATTTCTGACATGTTCGACAGGTCCGCTCCTGTCAGAATTTTCAGTTTTCGACCCAAAAAATGTTTTTTCAGATTTATCTGAAAATGACTCCTCAGGTATCTGAGAGCCCTCTGACATGGATCGGACTTTCGGTAGACCAGTTGAAGTCATTTTTGGCCCCCTCAAACAAACTAGATTTTTGCCCCAATTTCTGACATGTTCGACAGGTCCGCTCCTGTCAGAATTTTCAGTTTTCGACCCAAAAAAAGTTTTCCCAGATTTCTCTGAAAATGACTCCTCAGGTATCTGAGAGCCCTCTGACATGGATCGGACTTTCGGTAGACCAGTTGAAGTCATTTTTGGCCCCCTCAAACAAACTAGATTTTTGCCCCAATTTCTGACATGTTCGACAGGTCCGCTCCTGTCAGAATTTTCAGTTTTCGACTCAAAAAAAGTTTTCCCAGATTTCTCTGAAAATGACTCCTCAGGTATCTGAGAGCCCTCTGACATGGATCGGACTTTCGGTAGACCAGTTGAAGTCATTTTTGGCCCCCTCAAACAAACTAGATTTTTGCCCCAATTTCTGACATGTTCGACAGGTCCGCTCCTGTCAGAATTTTCAGTTTTCGACCCAAAAAAAGTTTTCCCAGATTTATCTGAAAATGACTCCTCAGGTATCTGAGAGCCCTCTGACATGGATCGGACTTTCGGTAGACCAGTTGAAGTCATTTTTGGCCCCCTCAAAGAAACTAGTTTTTTGCCCCAATTTCTGACATGTTCGACAGGTCCGCTCCTGTCAGAATTTTCAGTTTTCGACCCAAAAAAAGTTTTCCCAGATTTCTCTGAAAATGACTCCTCAGGTATCTGAGAGCCCTCTGACATGGATCGGACTTTCGGTAGACCAGTTGAAGTCATTTTTGGCCCCCTCAAACAAACTAGATTTTTGCCCCAATTTCTGACATGTTCGACAGGTCCGCTCCTGTCAGAATTTTCAGTTTTCGACCCAAAATAAGTTTTTCCAGATTTATCTGAAAATGACTCCTCAGGTATCTGAGAGCCCTCTGACATGGATCGGACTTTCGGTAGACCAGTTGAAGTCATTTTTGGCCCCCTCAAAGAAACTAGTTTTTTGCCCCAATTTCTGACATGTTCGACAGGTCCCCTCCTGTCAGAATTTTCAGTTTTCGACCCAAACAAAGTTTTTCCAGATTTATCTGAAAATGACTCCTCAGGTATCTGAGAGCCCTCTGACATGGATCGGACTTTCGGTAGACCAGTTGAAGTCATTTTTGGCCCCCTCAAACAAACTAGATTTTTGCCCCAATTTCTGACATGTTCGACAGGTCCGCTCCTGTCAGAATTTTCAGTTTTCGACCCAAAATAAGTTTTTCCAGATTTATCTGAAAATGACTCCTCAGGTATCTGAGAGCCCTCTGACATGGATCGGACTTTCGGTAGACCAGTTGAAGTCATTTTTGGCCCCCTCAAACAAACTAGATTTTTGCCCCAATTTCTGACATGTTCGACAGGTCCGCTCCTGTCAGAATTTTCAGTTTTCGACCCAAAATAAGTTTTTCCAGATTCATCTGAAAATGACTCCTCAGGTATTTGAGAGCCCTCTGACATGGATCGGACTTTCGGTAGACCAGTTGAAGTCATTTTTGGCCCCCTCAAACAAACTAGATTTTTGCCCCAATTTCTGACATGTTCGACAGGTCCGCTCCTGTCAGAATTTTCAGTTTTCGACCCAAACAAAGTTTTCCCAGATTTCTCTGAAAATGACTCCTCAAGTATCTGAGAGCCCTCTGACATGGATCGGACTTTCGGTAGACCAGTTGAAGTCATTTTTGGCCCCCTCAAACAAACTAGATTTTTGCCCCAATTTCTGACATGTTCGACAGGTCCGCTCCTGTCAGAATTTTCAGTTTTCGACCCAAAATAAGTTTTTCCAGATTTATCTGAAAATGACTCCTCAGGTATCTGAGAGCCCTCTGACATGGATCGGACTTTCGGTAGACCAGTTGAAGTCATTTTTGGCCCCCTCAAAGAAACTAGTTTTTTGCCCCAATTTCTGACATGTTCGACAGGTCCCCTCCTGTCAGAATTTTCAGTTTTCGACCCAAAAAAAGTTTTTCCAGATTTATCTGAAAATGACTCCTCAGGTATCTGAGAGCCCTCTGACATGGATCGGACTTTCGGTAGACCAGTTGAAGTCATTTTTGGCCCCCTCAAACAAACTAGATTTTTGCCCCAATTTCTGACATGTTCGACAGGTCCGCTCCTGTCAGAATTTTCAGTTTTCGACCCAAAATAAGTTTTTCCAGATTTATCTGAAAATGACTCCTCAGGTATCTGAGAGCCCTCTGACATGGATCGGACTTTCGGTAGACCAGTTGAAGTCATTTTTGGCCCCCTCAAACAAACTAGATTTTTGCCCCAATTTCTGACATGTTCGACAGGTCCGCTCCTGTCAGAATTTTCAGTTTTCGACCCAAAATAAGTTTTTCCAGATTCATCTGAAAATGACTCCTCAGGTATTTGAGAGCCCTCTGACATGGATCGGACTTTCGGTAGACCAGTTGAAGTCATTTTTGGCCCCCTCAAACAAACTAGATTTTTGCCCCAATTTCTGACATGTTCGACAGGTCCGCTCCTGTCAGAATTTTCAGTTTTCGACCCAAACAAAGTTTTCCCAGATTTCTCTGAAAATGACTCCTCAAGTATCTGAGAGCCCTCTGACATGGATCGGACTTTCGGTAGACCAGTTGAAGTCATTTTTGGCCCCCTCAAACAAACTAGATTTTTGCCCCAATTTCTGACATGTTCGACAGGTCCGCTCCTGTCAGAATTTTCAGTTTTCGACCCAAAAAAAGTTTTTTCAGATTTATCTGAAAATGACTCCTCAGGTATCTGAGAGCCCTCTGACATGGATCGGACTTTCGGTAGACCAGTTGAAGTCATTTTTGGCCCCCTCAAACAAACTAGATTTTTGCCCCAATTTCTGACATGTTCGACAGGTCCGCTCCTGTCAGAATTTTCAGTTTTCGACCCAAACAAAGTTTTCCCAGATTTCTCTCAAAGTGACTCCTCAGGTATCTGAGAGCCCTCTGACATGGATCGGACTTTCGGTAGACCAGTTGAAGTCATTTTTGGCCCCCTCAAACAAACTAGATTTTTGCCCCAATTTCTGACATTTTCGACAGGTCCGCTCCTGTCAGAATTTTCAGTTTTCGACCCAAAAAATGTTTTTTCAGATTTATCTGAAAATGACTCCTCAGGTATCTGAGAGCCCTCTGACATGGATCGGACTTTCGGTAGACCAGTTGAAGTCATTTTTGGCCCCCTCAAACAAACTAGATTTTTGCCCCAATTTCTGACATGTTCGACAGGTCCGCTCCTGTCAGAATTTTCAGTTTTCGACCCAAAAAAAGTTTTCCCAGATTTATCTGAAAATGACTCCTCAGGTATCTGAGAGCCCTCTGACATGGATCGGACTTTCGGTAGACCAGTTGAAGTCATTTTTGGCCCCCTCAAAGAAACTAGTTTTTTGCCCCAATTTCTGACATGTTCGACAGGTCCGCTCCTGTCAGAATTTTCAGTTTTCGACCCAAAAAAAGTTTTCCCAGATTTCTCTGAAAATGACTCCTCAGGTATCTGAGAGCCCTCTGACATGGATCGGACTTTCGGTAGACCAGTTGAAGTCATTTTTGGCCCCCTCAAACAAACTAGATTTTTGCCCCAATTTCTGACATGTTCGACAGGTCCGCTCCTGTCAGAATTTTCAGTTTTCGACCCAAAATAAGTTTTTCCAGATTTATCTGAAAATGACTCCTCAGGTATCTGAGAGCCCTCTGACATGGATCGGACTTTCGGTAGACCAGTTGAAGTCATTTTTGGCCCCCTCAAAGAAACTAGTTTTTTGCCCCAATTTCTGATATGTTCGACAGGTCCCCTCCTGTCAGAATTTTCAGTTTTCGACCCAAAAAAAGTTTTTCCAGATTTATCTGAAAATGACTCCTCAGGTATCTGAGAGCCCTCTGACATGGATCGGACTTTCGGTAGACCAGTTGAAGTCATTTTTGGCCCCCTCAAACAAACTAGATTTTTGCCCCAATTTCTGACATGTTCGACAGGTCCGCTCCTGTCAGAATTTTCAGTTTTCGACCCAAAATAAGTTTTTCCAGATTTATCTGAAAATGACTCCTCAGGTATCTGAGAGCCCTCTGACATGGATCGGACTTTCGGTAGACCAGTTGAAGTCATTTTTGGCCCCCTCAAACAAACTAGATTTTTGCCCCAATTTCTGACATGTTCGACAGGTCCGCTCCTGTCAGAATTTTCAGTTTTCGACCCAAAATAAGTTTTTCCAGATTCATCTGAAAATGACTCCTCAGGTATTTGAGAGCCCTCTGACATGGATCGGACTTTCGGTAGACCAGTTGAAGTCATTTTTGGCCCCCTCAAACAAACTAGATTTTTGCCCCAATTTCTGACATGTTCGACAGGTCCGCTCCTGTCAGAATTTTCAGTTTTCGACCCAAACAAAGTTTTCCCAGATTTCTCTGAAAATGACTCCTCAAGTATCTGAGAGGCCTCTGACATGGATCGGACTTTCGGTAGACCAGTTGAAGTCATTTTTGGCCCCCTCAAACAAACTAGATTTTTGCCCCAATTTCTGACATGTTCGACAGGTCCGCTCCTGTCAGAATTTTCAGTTTTCGACCCAAAAAAAGTTTTTTCAGATTTATCTGAAAATGACTCCTCAGGTATCTGAGAGCCCTCTGACATGGATCGGACTTTCGGTAGACCAGTTGAAGTCATTTTTGGCCCCCTCAAACAAACTAGATTTTTGCCCCAATTTCTGACATGTTCGACAGGTCCGCTCCTGTCAGAATTTTCAGTTTTCGACCCAAACAAAGTTTTCCCAGATTTCTCTCAAAGTGACTCCTCAGGTATCTGAGAGCCCTCTGACATGGATCGGACTTTCGGTAGACCAGTTGAAGTCATTTTTGGCCCCCTCAAACAAACTAGATTTTTGCCCCAATTTCTGACATGTTCGACAGGTCCGCTCCTGTCAGAATTTTCAGTTTTCGACCCAAAAAAAGTTTTCCCAGATTTATCTGAAAATGACTCCTCAGGTATCTGAGAGCCCTCTGACATGGATCGGACTTTCGGTAGACCAGTTGAAGTCATTTTTGGCCTCCTCAAACAAACTAGATTTTTGCCCCAATTTCTGACATGTTCGACAGGTCCGCTCCTGTCAGAATTTTCAGTTTTCGACCCAAAAAAAGTTTTCCCAGATTTCTCTGAAAATGACTCCTCAGGTATCTGAGAGCCCTCTGACATGGATCGGACTTTCGGTAGACCAGTTGAAGTCATTTTTGGCCCTCTCAAACAAACTAGATTTTTGCCCCAATTTCTGACATGTTCGACAGGTCCGCTCCTGTCAGAATTTTCAGTTTTCGACCCAAAAAAAGTTTTCCCAGATTTCTCTGAAAATGACTCCTCAGGTATCTGAGAGCCCTCTGACATGGATCGGACGTTCGGTAGACCAGTTGAAGTCATTTTTGGCCCCCTCAAACAAACTAGATTTTTGCCCCAATTTCTGACATGTTCGACAGGTCCGCTCCTGTCAGAATTTTCAGTTTTCGACCCAAAAAAAGTTTTCCCAGATTTATCTGAAAATGACTCCTCAGGTATCTGAGAGCCCTCTGACATGGATCGGACTTTCGGTAGACCAGTTGAAGTCATTTTTGGTCTCCTCAAAGAAACTAGTTTTTTGCCCCAATTTCTGACATGTTCGACAGGTCCGCTCCTGTCAGAATTTTCAGTTTTCGACCCAAAAAAAGTTTTCCCAGATTTCTCTGAAAATGACTCCTCAGGTATCTGAGAGCCCTCTGACATGGATCGGACTTTCGGTGGACCAGTTGAAGTCATTTTTGGCCCCCTCAAATAAACTAGATTTTTGCCCCAATTTCTGACATGTTCGACAGGTCCGCTCCTGTCATAATTTTCAGTTTTCGACCCAAAATAAGTTTTTCCAGATTTATCTGAAAATGACTCCTCAGGTATCTGAGAGCCCTCTGACATGGATCGGACTTTCGGTAGACCAGTTGAAGTCATTTTTGGCCCCCTCAAAGAAACTAGTTTTTTGCCCCAATTTCTGACATGTTCGACAGGTCCGCTCCTGTCAGAATTTTCAGTTTTCGACCCAAAAAAAGTTTTCCCAGATTTCTCTGAAAATGACTCCTCAGGTATCTGAGAGCCCTCTGACATGGATCGGACTTTCGGTAGACCAGTTGAAGTCATTTTTGGCCTCCTCAATCAAACTAGATTTTTGCCCCAATTTCTGACATGTTCGACAGGTCCGCTCCTGTCAGAATTTTCAGTTTTCGACCCAAAAAAAGTTTTCCCAGATTTCTCTGAAAATGACTCCTCAGGTATCTGAGAGCCCTCTGACATGGATTGGACTTTCGGTAGACCAGTTGAAGTCATTTTTGGCCTCCTCAAACAAACTAGATTTTTGCCCCAATTTCTAACATGTTCGACAGGTCCGCTCCTGTCAGAATTTTCAGTTTTCGACCCAAAAAAAGTTTTCCCAGATTTCTCTGAAAATGACTCCTCAGGTATCTGAGAGCCCTCTGACATGGATCGGACTTTCGGTAGACCAGTTGAAGTCATTTTTGGCCCTCTCAAACAAACTAGATTTTTGCCCCAATTTCTGACATGTTCGACAGGTCCGCTCCTGTCAGAATTTTCAGTTTTCGACCCAAAAAAAGTTTTCCCAGATTTCTCTGAAAATGACTCCTCAGGTATCTGAGAGCCCTCTGACATGGATCGGACTTTCGGTAGACCAGTTGAAGTCATTTTTGGCCCCCTCAAAGAAACTAGTTTTTTGCCCCAATTTCTGACATGTTCGACAGGTCCCCTCCTGTCAGAATTTTCAGTTTTCGACCCAAAAAAAGTTTTTCCAGATTTATCTGAAAATGACTCCTCAGGTATCTGAGAGCCCTCTGACATGGATCGGACTTTCGGTAGACCAGTTGAAGTCATTTTTGGCCCCCTCAAACAAACTAGATTTTTGCCCCAATTTCTGACATGTTCGACAGGTCCGCTCCTGTCAGAATTTTCAGTTTTCGACCCAAAAAAAGTTTTCCCAGATTTCTCTGAAAATGACTCCTCAGGTATCTGAGAGCCCTCTGACATGGATCGGACTTTCGGTAGACCAGTTGAAGTCATTTTTGGCCCCCTCAAAGAAACTAGTTTTTTGCCCCAATTTCTGACATGTTCGACAGGTCCCCTCCTGTCAGAATTTTCAGTTTTCGACCCAAAAAAAGTTTTTCCAGATTTATCTGAAAATGACTCCTCAGGTATCTGAGAGCCCTCTGACATGGATCGGACTTTCGGTAGACCAGTTGAAGTCATTTTTGGCCCCCTCAAACAAACTAGATTTTTGCCCCAATTTCTGACATGTTCGACAGGTCCGCTCCTGTCAGAATTTTCAGTTTTCGACCCAAAAAAAGTTTTCCCAGATTTCTCTGAAAATGACTCCTCAGGTATCTGAGAGCCCTCTGACATGGATCGGACTTTCGGTAGACCAGTTGAAGTCATTTTTGGCCCCCTCAAACAAACTAGATTTTTGCCCCAATTTCTGACATGTTCGACAGGTCCGCTCCTGTCAGAATTTTCAGTTTTCGACCCAAACAATGTTTTCCCAGATTTCTCTGAAAATGACTCCTCAGGTATCTGAGAGCCCTCTGACATGGATCGGACTTTCGGTAGACCAGTTGAAGTCATTTTTGGCCCCCTCAAACAAACTAGATTTTTGCCCCAATTTCTGACATGTTCGACAGGTCCGCTCCTGTCAGAATTTTCAGTTTTCGACCCAAAAAAAGTTTTCCCAGATTTCTCTGAAAATGACTCCTCATGTATCTGAGAGCCCTCTGACATGGATCGGACTTTCGGTAGACCAGTTGAAGTCATTTTTGGCCCCCTCAAACAAACTAGATTTTTGCCCCAATTTCTGACATGTTCGACAGGTCCGCTCCTGTCAGAATTTTCAGTTTTCGACCCAAAATAAGTTTTTCCAGATTTATCTGAAAATGACTCCTCAGGTATCTGAGAGCCCTCTGACATGGATCGGACTTTCGGTAGACCAGTTGAAGTCATTTTTGGCCCCCTCAAACAAACTAGATTTTTGACCCAATTTCTGACATGTTCGACAGGTCCACTCCTGTCAGAATTTTCAGTTTTCGACCCAAAATAAATTTTCCCAGATTTATCTGAAAATTACTCCTCAGGTATCTGAGAGCCCTCTGACATGGATCGGACTTTCGGTAGACCAGTTGAAGTCATTTTTGGCCCCCTCAAAGAAACTAGTTTTTTGCCCCAATTTCTGACATGTTCGACAGGTCCGCTCCTGTCAGAATTTTCAGTTTTCGACCCAAAAAAAGTTTTCCCAGATTTCTCTGAAAATGACTCCTCAGGTATCTGAGAGCCCTCTGACATGGATCGGACTTTCGGTAGACCAGTTGAAGTCATTTTTGGCCCCCTCAAACAAACTAGATTTTTGCCCCAATATCTGACATGTTCGACAGGTCCGCTCCTGTCAGAATTTTCAGTTTTCGACCCAAAATAAGTTTTTCCAGATTTATCTGAAAATGACTCCTCAGGTATCTGAGAGCCCTCTGACATGGATCGGACTTTCGGTAGACCAGTTGAAGTCATTTTTGGCCCCCTCAAAGAAACTAGTTTTTTGCCCCAATTTCTGACATGTTCGACAGGTCCGCTCCTGTCAGAATTTTCAGTTTTCGACCCAAACAAAGTTTTTCCAGATTTATCTGAAAATGACTCCTCAGGTATCTGAGAGCCCTCTGACATGGATCGGACTTTCGGTAGACCAGTTGAAGTCATTTTTGGCCCCCTCAAACAAACTAGATTTTTGCCCCAATTTCTGACATGTTCGACAGGTCCGCTCCTGTCAGAATTTTCAGTTTTTGACCCAAAAAAAGTTTTCCCAGATTTCTCTGAAAATGACTCCTCAGGTATCTGAGAGCCCTCTGACATGGATCGGACTTTCGGTAGACCAGTTGAAGTCATTTTTGGCCCCCTCAAACAAACTAGATTTTTGCCCCAATTTCTGACATGTTCGACAGGTCCGCTCCTGTCAGAATTTTCAGTTTTCGACCCAAAAAAAGTTTTCCCAGATTTCTCTGAAAATGACTCCTCAGGTATCTGAGAGCCCTCTGACATGGATCGGACTTTCGGTAGACCAGTTGAAGTCATTTTTGGCCTCCTCAAACAAACTAGATTTTTGCCCCAATTTCTGACATGTTCGACAGGTCCGCTCCTGTCAGAATTTTCAGTTTTCGACCCAAAAAAAGTTTTCCCAGATTTCTCTGAAAATGACTCCTCAGGTATCTGAGAGCCCTCTGACATGGATCGGACTTTCGGTAGACCAGTTGAAGTCATTTTTGGCCCTCTCAAACAAACTAGATTTTTGCCCCAATTTCTGACATGTTCGACAGGTCCGCTCCTGTCAGAATTTTCAGTTTTCGACCCAAAAAAAGTTTTCCCAGATTTCTCTGAAAATGACTCCTCAGGTATCTGAGAGCCCTCTGACATGGATCGGACGTTCGGTAGACCAGTTGAAGTCATTTTTGGCCCCCTCAAACAAACTAGATTTTTGCCCCAATTTCTGACATGTTCGACAGGTCCGCTCCTGTCAGAATTTTCAGTTTTCGACCCAAAAAAAGTTTTCCCAGATTTATCTGAAAATGACTCCTCAGGTATCTGAGAGCCCTCTGACATGGATCGGACTTTCGGTAGACCAGTTGAAGTCATTTTTGGTCTCCTCAAAGAAACTAGTTTTTTGCCCCAATTTCTGACATGTTCGACAGGTCCGCTCCTGTCAGAATTTTCAGTTTTCGACCCAAAAAAAGTTTTCCCAGATTTCTCTGAAAATGACTCCTCAGGTATCTGAGAGCCCTCTGACATGGATCGGACTTTCGGTGGACCAGTTGAAGTCATTTTTGGCCCCCTCAAATAAACTAGATTTTTGCCCCAATTTCTGACATGTTCGACAGGTCCGCTCCTGTCACAATTTTCAGTTTTCGAGCCAAAATAAGTTTTTCCAGATTTATCTGAAAATGACTCCTCAGGTATCTGAGAGCCCTCTGACATGGATCGGACTTTCGGTAGACCAGTTGAAGTCATTTTTGGCCCCCTCAAAGAAACTAGTTTTTTGCCCCAATTTCTGACATGTTCGACAGGTCCCCTCCTGTCAGAATTTTCAGTTTTCGACCCAAAAAAAGTTTTTCCAGATTTATCTGAAAATGACTCCTCAGGTATCTGAGAGCCCTCTGACATGGATCGGACTTTCGGTAGACCAGTTGAAGTCATTTTTGGCCCCCTCAAACAAACTAGATTTTTGCCCCAATTTCTGACATGTTCGACAGGTCCGCTCCTGTCAGAATTTTCAGTTTTCGACCCAAAAAAAGTTTTTCCAGATTCATCTGAAAATGACTCCTCAGGTATCTGAGAGCCCTCTGACATGGATCGGACTTTCGGTAGACCAGTTGAAGTCATTTTTGGCCCCCTCAAACAAACTAGATTTTTGCCCCAATTTCTGACATGTTCGACAGGTCCGCTCCTGTCAGAATTTTCAGTTTTCGACCCAAAAAAAGTTTTCCCAGATTTCTCTGAAAATGACTCCTCAGGTATCTGAGAGCCCTCTGACATGGATCGGACTTTCGGTAGACCAGTTGAAGTCATTTTTGGCCCCCTCAAACAAACTAGATTTTTGCCCCAATTTCTGACATGTTCGACAGGTCCGCTCCTGTCAGAATTTTCAGTTTTCGACCCAAAATAAGTTTTTCCAGATTTATCTGAAAATGACTCCTCAGGTATCTGAGAGCCCTCTGACATGGATCGGACTTTCGGTAGACCAGTTGAAGTCATTTTTGGCCCCCTCAAAGAAACTAGATTTTTGCCCCAATTTCTGACATGTTCGACAGGTCCGCTCCTGTCAGAATTTTCAGTTTTCGACCCAAAAAAAGTTTTCCCAGATTTCTCTGAAAATGACTCCTCAGGTATCTGAGAGCCCTCTGACATGGATCGGACTTTCGGTAGACCAGTTGAAGTCATTTTTGGCCCCCTCAAAGAAACTAGTTTTTTGCCCCAATTTCTGACATGTTCGACAGGTCCCCTCCTGTCAGAATTTTCAGTTTTCGACCCAAAAAAAGTTTTTCCAGATTTATCTGAAAATGACTCCTCAGGTATCTGAGAGCCCTCTGACATGGATCGGACTTTCGGTAGACCAGTTGAAGTCATTTTTGGCCCCCTCAAACAAACTAGATTTTTGCCCCAATTTCTGACATGTTCGACAGGTCCGCTCCTGTCAGAATTTTCAGTTTTCGACCCAAAAAAAGTTTTCCCAGATTTATCTGAAAATGACTCCTCAGGTATCTGAGAGCCCTCTGACATGGATCGGACTTTCGGTAGACCAGTTGAAGTCATTTTTGGCCCCCTCAAAGAAACTATTTTTTTGCCCCAATTTCTGACATGTTCGACAGGTCCGCTCCTGTCAGAATTTTCAGTTTTCGACCCAAAAAAAGTTTTCCCAGATTTCTCTGAAAATGACTCCTCAGGTATCTGAGAGCCCTCTGACATGGATCGGACTTTCGGTAGACCAGTTGAAGTCATTTTTGGCCCCCTCAAACAAACTAGTTTTTTGCCCCAATTTCTGACATGTTCGACAGGTCCGCTCCTGTCAGAATTTTCAGTTTTCGACCCAAAAAAAGTTTTCCCAGATTTCTCTGAAAATGACTCCTCAGGTATCTGAGAGCCCTCTGACATGGATCGGACTTTCGGTAGACCAGTTGAAGTCATTTTTGGCCCCCTCAAACAAACTAGATTTTTGCCCCAATTTCTGACATGTTCGACAGGTCCGCTCCTGTCAGAATTTTCAGTTTTCGACCCAAAAAAAGTTTTCCCAGATTTCTCTGAAAATGACTCCTCAGGTATCTGAGAGCCCTCTGACATGGATCGGACTTTCGGTAGACCAGTTGAAGTCATTTTTGGCTCCCTCAAACAAACTTGATTTTTGCCCCAATTTCTGACATGTTCGACAGGTCCGCTCCTGTCAGAATTTTCAGTTTTCGACCCAAAAACAGTTTTCCCAGATTTCTCTGAAAATGACTCCTCAGGTATCTGAGAGCCCTCTGACATGGATCGGACTTTCGGTAGACCAGTTGAAGTCATTTTTGGCCCCCTCAAACAAACTAGATTTTTGCCCCAATTTCTGACATGTTCGACAGGTCCGCTCCTGTCAGAATTTTCAGTTTTCGACCCAAAAAAAGTTTTCCCAGATTTCTCTGAAAATGACTCCTCAGGTATCTGAGAGCCCTCTGACATGGATCGGACTTTCGGTAGACCAGTTGAAGTCATTTTTGGCCTCCTCAAACAAACTAGATTTTTGCCCCAATTTCTGACATGTTCGACAGGTCCGCTCCTGTCAGAATTTTCAGTTTTCGACCCAAAAAAAGTTTTCCCAGATTTCTCTGAAAATGACTCCTCAGGTATCTGAGAGCCCTCTGACATGGATCGGACTTTCGGTAGACCAGTTGAAGTCATTTTTGGCCCTCTCAAACAAACTAGATTTTTGCCCCAATTTCTGACATGTTCGACAGGTCCGCTCCTGTCAGAATTTTCAGCTTTCGACCCAAAAAAAGTTTTCCCAGATTTCTCTGAAAATGACTCCTCAGGTATCTGAGAGCCCTCTGACATGGATCGGACTTTCGGTAGACCAGTTGAAGTCATTTTTGGCCCTCTCAAACAAACTAGATTTTTGCCCCAATTTCTGACATGTTCGACAGGTCCGCTCCTGTCAGAATTTTCAGTTTTCGACCCAAAAAAAGTTTTCCCAGATTTCTCTGAAAATGACTCCTCAGGTATCTGAGAGCCCTCTGACATGGATCGGACTTTCGGTAGACCAGTTGAAGTCATTTTTGGCCCCCTCAAACAAACTAGATTTTTGCCCCAATTTCTGACATGTTCGACAGGTCCGCTCCTGTCAGAATTTTCAATTTTCGACCCAAAAAAAGTTTTCCCAGATTTCTCTGAAAATGACTCCTCAGGTATCTGAGAGCCCTCTGACATGGATCGGACTTTCGGTAGACCAGTTGAAGTCATTTTTGGCTCCCTCAAACAAACTTGATTTTTGCCCCAATTTCTGACATGTTCGACAGGTCCGCTCCTGTCAGAATTTTCAGTTTTCGACCCAAAAACAGTTTTCCCAGATTTCTCTGAAAATGACTCCTCAGGTATCTGAGAGCCCTCTGACATGGATCGGACTTTCGGTAGACCAGTTGAAGTCATTTTTGGCCCCCTCAAACAAACTAGATTTTTGCCCCAATTTCTGACATGTTCGACAGGTCCACTCCTGTCAGAATTTTCAGTTTTCGACCCAAAAAAAGTTTTCCCAGATTTATCTGAAAATGACTCCTCATGTATCTGAGAGCCCTCTGACATGGATCGGACTTTCGGTAGACCAGTTGAAGTCATTTTTGGCCCCCTCGAACAAACTAGATTTTTGCCCCAATTTCTGACATGTTCGACAGGTCCGCTCCTGTCAGAATTTCCAGTTTTCGACCCAAAAAAAGTTTTCCCAGATTTCTCTGAAAATGACTCCTCAGGTATCTGAGAGCCCTCTGACATGGATCGGACTTTCGGTAGACCAGTTGAAGTCATTTTTGGCCCCCTCAAACAAACTAGATTTTTGCCCCAATTTCTGACATGTTCGACAGGTCCGCTCCTGTCAGAATTTTCAGTTTTCGACCCAAAAAAAGTTTTCCCAGATTTATCTGAAAATTACTCCTCAGGTATCTGAGAGCCCTCTGACATCGATCGGACTTTCGGTAGACCAGTTGAAGTCATTTTTGGCCTCCTCAAACAAACTAGATTTTTGCCCCAATTTCTGACATGTTCGACAGGTCCGCTCCTGTCAGAATTTTCAGTTTTCGACCCAAAAAAAGTTTTCCCAGATTTCTCTGAAAATGACTCCTCAGGTATCTGAGAGCCCTCTGACATGGATCGGACTTTCGGTAGACCAGTTGAAGTCATTTTTGGCCCTCTCAAACAAACTAGATTTTTGCCCCAATTTCTGACATGTTCGACAGGTCCGCTCCTGTCAGAATTTTCAGTTTTCGACCCAAAAAAAGTTTTCCCAGATTTCTCTGAAAATGACTCCTCAGGTATCTGAGAGCCCTCTGACATGGATCGGACTTTCGGTAGACCAGTTGAAGTCATTTTTGGCCTCCTCAAACAAACTAGATTTTTGCCCCAATTTCTGACATGTTCGACAGGTCCGCTCCTGTCAGAATTTTCAGTTTTCGACCCAAAAAAAGTTTTCCCAGATTTCTCTGAAAATGACTCCTCAGGTATCTGAGAGCCCTCTGACATGGATCGGACTTTCGGTAGACCAGTTGAAGTCATTTTTGGCCCTCTCAAACAAACTAGATTTTTGCCCCAATTTCTGACATGTTCGACAGGTCCGCTCCTGTCAGAATTTTCAGTTTTCGACCCAAAAAAAGTTTTCCCAGATTTCTCTGAAAATGACTCCTCAGGTATCTGAGAGCCCTATGACATGGATCGGACGTTCGGTAGACCAGTTGAAGTCATTTTTGGCCCCCTCAAACAAACTAGATTTTTGCCCCAATTTCTGACATGTTCGACAGGTCCGCTCCTGTCAGAATTTTCAGTTTTCGACCCAAAAAAAGTTTTCCCAGATTTATCTGAAAATTACTCCTCAGGTATCTGAGAGCCCTCTGACATCGATCGGACTTTCGGTAGACCAGTTGAAGTCATTTTTGGCCTCCTCAAACAAACTAGATTTTTGCCCCAATTTCTGACATGTTCGACAGGTCCGCTCCTGTCAGAATTTTCAGTTTTCGACCCAAAAAAAGTTTTCCCAGATTTCTCTGAAAATGACTCCTCAGGTATCTGAGAGCCCTCTGACATGGATCGGACTTTCGGTAGACCAGTTGAAGTCATTTTTGGCCCCCTCAAACAAACTAGATTTTTGCCCCAATTTCTGACATGTTCGACAGGTCCGCTCCTGTCAGAATTTTCAGTTTTCGACCCAAAAAAAGTTTTCCCAGATTTATCTGAAAATGACTCCTCATGTATCTGAGAGCCCTCTGACATGGATCGAACTTTCGGTAGACCAGTTGAAGTCATTTGTGGCCCCCTCAAACAAACTAGATTTTTGCCCCAATTTCTGACATGTTCGACAGGTCCGCTCCTGTCAGAATTTTCAGTTTTCGACCCAAAAAAAGTTTTCCCAGATTTATCTGAAAATTACTCCTCAGGTATCTGAGAGCCCTCTGACATCGATCGGACTTTCGGTAGACCAGTTGAAGTCATTTTTGGCCTCCTCAAACAAACTAGATTTTTGCCCCAATTTCTGACATGTTCGACAGGTCCGCTCCTGTCAGAATTTTCAGTTTTCGACCCAAAAAAAGTTTTCCCAGATTTCTCTGAAAATGACTCCTCAGGTATCTGAGAGCCCTCTGACATGGATCGGACTTTCGGTAGACCAGTTGAAGTCATTTTTGGCCCTCTCAAACAAACTAGATTTTTGCCCCAATTTCTGACATGTTCGACAGGTCCGCTCCTGTCAGAATTTTCAGTTTTCGACCCAAAAAAAGTTTTCCTAGATTTCTCTGAAAATGACTCCTCAGGTATCTGAGAGCCCTCTGACATGGATCGGACGTTCGGTAGACCAGTTGAAGTCATTTTTGGCCCCCTCAAACAAACTAGATTTTTGCCCCAATTTCTGACATGTTCGACAGGTCCGCTCCTGTCAGAATTTTCAGTTTTCGACCCAAAAAAAGTTTTCCCAGATTTATCTGAAAATGACTCCTCAGGTATCTGACAGCCCTCTGACATGGATCGGACTTTCGGTAGACCAGTTGAAGTCATTTTTGGCCCTCTCAAACAAACTAGATTTTTGCCCCAATTTCTGACATGTTCGACAGGTCCGCTCCTGTCAGAATTTTCAGTTTTCGACCCAAAAAAAGTTTTCCCAGATTTCTCTGAAAATGACTCCTCAGGTATCTGAGAGCCCTCTGACATGGATCGGACTTTCGGTAGACCAGTTGAAGTCATTTTTGGCCCCCTCAAACAAACTAGATTTTTGCCCCAATTTCTGACATGTTCTACAGGTCCGCTCCTGTCAGAATTTTCAGTTTTCGACCAAAAAAAAGTTTTCCCAGATTTCTCTGAAAATGAATCCTCAGGTATCTGAGAGCCCTCTGACATGGATCGGACTTTCGGTAGACCAGTTGAAGTCATTTTTGGCCCCCTCAAAGAAACTAGATTTTTGCCCCAATTTCTGACATGTTCGACAGGTCCGCTCCTGTCAGAATTTTCAGTTTTCGACCCAAAAAAAGTTTTCCCAGATTTCTCTGAAAATGACTCCTCAGGTATCTGAATGCCCTCTGACATGGATCGGACTTTCGGTAGACCAGTTGAAGTCATTTTTGGCCCCCTCAAACAAACTAGATTTTTGCCCCAATTTCTGACATGTTCGACAGGTCCGCTCCTGTCAGAATTTTCAGTTTTCGACCCAAAAAAAGTTTTCCCAGATTTATCTGAAAATTACTCCTCAGGTATCTGAGAGCCCTCTGACATGGATCGGACTTTCGGTAGACCAGTTGAAGTCATTTTTGGCCTCCTCAAACAAACTAGATTTTTGCCCCAATTTCTGACATGTTCGACAGGTCCGCTCCTGTCAGAATTTTCAGTTTTCGACCCAAAAAAAGTTTTCCCAGATTTCTCTGAAAATGACTCCTCAGGTATCTGAGAGCCCTCTGACATGGATCGGACTTTCGGTAGACCAGTTGAAGTCATTTTTGGCCCTCTCAAACAAACTAGATTTTTGCCCCAATTTCTGACATGTTCGACAGGTCCGCTCCTGTCAGAATTTTCAGTTTTCGACCCAAAAAAAGTTTTCCTAGATTTCTCTGAAAATGACTCCTCAGGTATCTGAGAGCCCTCTGACATGGATCGGACGTTCGGTAGACCAGTTGAAGTCATTTTTGGCCCCCTCAAACAAACTAGATTTTTGCCCCAATTTCTGACATGTTCGACAGGTCCGCTCCTGTCAGAATTTTCAGTTTTCGACCCAAAAAAAGTTTTCCCAGATTTATCTGAAAATGACTCCTCATGTATCTGAGAGCCCTCTGACATGGATCGAACTTTCGGTAGACCAGTTGAAGTCATTTGTGGCCCCCTCAAACAAACTAGATTTTTGCCCCAATTTCTGACATGTTCGACAGGTCCGCTCCTGTCAGAATTTTCAGTTTTCGACCCAAAAAAAGTTTTCCCAGATTTATCTGAAAATTACTCCTCAGGTATCTGAGAGCCCTCTGACATCGATCGGACTTTCGGTAGACCAGTTGAAGTCATTTTTGGCCTCCTCAAACAAACTAGATTTTTGCCCCAATTTCTGACATGTTCGACAGGTCCGCTCCTGTCAGAATTTTCAGTTTTCGACCCAAAAAAAGTTTTCCCAGATTTCTCTGAAAATGACTCCTCAGGTATCTGAGAGCCCTCTGACATGGATCGGACTTTCGGTAGACCAGTTGAAGTCATTTTTGGCCCTCTCAAACAAACTAGATTTTTGCCCCAATTTCTGACATGTTCGACAGGTCCGCTCCTGTCAGAATTTTCAGTTTTCGACCCAAAAAAAGTTTTCCTAGATTTCTCTGAAAATGACTCCTCAGGTATCTGAGAGCCCTCTGACATGGATCGGACGTTCGGTAGACCAGTTGAAGTCATTTTTGGCCCCCTCAAACAAACTAGATTTTTGCCCCAATTTCTGACATGTTCGACAGGTCCGCTCCTGTCAGAATTTTCAGTTTTCGACCCAAAAAAAGTTTTCCCAGATTTATCTGAAAATGACTCCTCAGGTATCTGACAGCCCTCTGACATGGATCGGACTTTCGGTAGACCAGTTGAAGTCATTTTTGGCCCTCTCAAACAAACTAGATTTTTGCCCCAATTTCTGACATGTTCGACAGGTCCGCTCCTGTCAGAATTTTCAGTTTTCGACCCAAAAAAAGTTTTCCCAGATTTCTCTGAAAATGACTCCTCAGGTATCCTAGAGCCCTCTGACATGGATCGGACTTTCGGTAGACCAGTTGAAGTCATTTTTGGCCCCCTCAAACAAACTAGATTTTTGCCCCAATTTCTGACATGTTCTACAGGTCCGCTCCTGTCAGAATTTTCAGTTTTCGACCCAAAAAAAGTTTTCCCAGATTTCTCTGAAAATGAATCCTCAGGTATCTGAGAGCCCTCTGACATGGATCGGACTTTCGGTAGACCAGTTGAAGTCATTTTTGGCCCCCTCAAAGAAACTAGATTTTTGCCCCAATTTCTGACATGTTCGACAGGTCCGCTCCTGTCAGAATTTTCAGTTTTCGACCCAAAAAAAGTTTTCCCAGATTTCTCTGAAAATGACTCCTCAGGTATCTGAATGCCCTCTGACATGGATCGGACTTTCGGTAGACCAGTTGAAGTCATTTTTGGCCCCCTCAAACAAACTAGATTTTTGCCCCAATTTCTGACATGTTCGACAGGTCCGCTCCTGTCAGAATTTTCAGTTTTCGACCCAAAAAAAGTTTTCCCAGATTTATCTGAAAATGACTCCTCAGGTATCTGAGAGCCCTCTGACATGGATCGGACTTTCGGTAGACCAGTTGAAGTCATTTTTGGCCTCCTCAAACAAACTAGATTTTTGCCCCAATTTCTGACATGTTCGACAGGTCCGCTCCTGTCAGAATTTTCAGTTTTCGACCCAAAAAAAGTTTTCCCAGATTTCTCTGAAAATGACTCCTCAGGTATCTGAGAGCCCTCTGACATGGATCGGACTTTCGGTAGACCAGTTGAAGTCATTTTTGGCCTCCTCAAACAAACTAGATTTTTGCCCCAATTTCTGACATGTTCGACAGGTCCGCTCCTGTCAGAATTTTCAGTTTTCGACCCAAAAAAAGTTTTCCCAGATTTCTCTGAAAATGACTCCTCAGGTATCTGAGAGCCCTCTGACATGGATCGGACTTTCGGTAGACCAGTTGAAGTCATTTTTGGCCCTCTCAAACAAACTAGATTTTTGCCCCAATTTCTGACATGTTCGACAGGTCCGCTCCTGTCAGAATTTTCAGTTTTCGACCCAAAAAAAGTTTTCCCAGATTTCTCTGAAAATGACTCCTCAGGTATTTGAGAGCCCTCTGACATGGATCGGACTTTCGGTAGACCAGTTGAAGTCATTTTTGGCCCCCTCAAACAAACTAGATTTTTGCCCCAATTTCTGACATGTTCGACAGGTCCGCTCCTGTCAGAATTTTCAGTTTTCGACCCAAAAAAAGTTTTCCCAGATTTCTCTGAAAATGACTCCTCAGGTATCTGAGAGCCCTCTGACATGGATCGGACTTTCGGTAGGCCAGTTGAAGTCATTTTTGGCCCCCTCAAACAAACTAGATTTTTGCCCCAATTTCTGACATGTTCGACAGGTCCGCTCCTGTCAGAATTTTCAGTTTTCGACCCAAACAAAGTTTTCCCAGATTTCTCTGAAAATGACTCCTCAGGTATCTGAGAGCCCTCTGACATGGATCGGACTTTCGGTAGACCAGTTGAAGTCATTTTTGGCCCCCTCAAACAAACTAGATTTTTGCCCCAATTTCTGACATGTTCGACAGGTCCGCTCCTGTCAGAATTTTCAGTTTTCGACCCAAAAAAAGTTTTCCCAGATTTCTCTGAAAATGACTCCTCATGTATCTGAGAGCCCTCTGACATGGATCGGACTTTCGGTAGACCAGTTGAAGTCATTTTTGGCCCCCTCAAACAAACTAGATTTTTGCCCCAATTTCTGACATGTTCGACAGGTCCGCTCCTGTCAGAATTTTCAGTTTTCGACCCAAAATAAGTTTTTCCAGATTTATCTGAAAATGACTCCTCAGGTATCTGAGAGCCCTCTGACATGGATCGGACTTTCGGTAGACCAGTTGAAGTCATTTTTGGCCCCCTCAAACAAACTAGATTTTTGACCCAATTTCTGACATGTTCGACAGGTCCACTCCTGTCAGAATTTTCAGTTTTCGACCCAAAATAAATTTTCCCAGATTTATCTGAAAATTACTCCTCAGGTATCTGAGAGCCCTCTGACATGGATCGGACTTTCGGTAGACCAGTTGAAGTCATTTTTGGCCCCCTCAAAGAAACTAGTTTTTTGCCCCAATTTCTGACATGTTCGACAGGTCCGCTCCTGTCAGAATTTTCAGTTTTCGACCCAAAAAAAGTTTTCCCAGATTTCTCTGAAAATGACTCCTCAGGTATCTGAGAGCCCTCTGACATGGATCGGACTTTCGGTAGACCAGTTGAAGTCATTTTTGGCCCCCTCAAACAAACTAGATTTTTGCCCCAATATCTGACATGTTCGACAGGTCCGCTCCTGTCAGAATTTTCAGTTTTCGACCCAAAATAAGTTTTTCCAGATTTATCTGAAAATGACTCCTCAGGTATCTGAGAGCCCTCTGACATGGATCGGACTTTCGGTAGACCAGTTGAAGTCATTTTTGGCCCCCTCAAACAAACTAGTTTTTTGCCCCAATTTCTGACATGTTCGACAGGTCCGCTCCTGTCAGAATTTTCAGTTTTTGACCCAAAAAAAGTTTTCCCAGATTTCTCTGAAAATGACTCCTCAGGTATCTGAGAGCCCTCTGACATGGATCGGACTTTCGGTAGACCAGTTGAAGTCATTTTTGGCCCCCTCAAACAAACTAGATTTTTGCCCCAATTTCTGACATGTTCGACAGGTCCGCTCCTGTCAGAATTTTCAGTTTTCGACCCAAAAAAAGTTTTCCCAGATTTCTCTGAAAATGACTCCTCAGGTATCTGAGAGCCCTCTGACATGGATCGGACTTTCGGTAGACCAGTTGAAGTCATTTTTGGCCCCCTCAAACAAACTAGATTTTTGCCCCAATTTCTGACATGTTCGACAGGTCCGCTCCTGTCAGAATTTTCAGTTTTCGACCCAAAATAAGTTTTTCCAGATTTATCTGAAAATGACTCCTCAGGTATCTGAGAGCCCTCTGACATGGATCGGACTTTCGGTAGACCAGTTGAAGTCATTTTTGGCCCCCTCAAACAAACTAGATTTTTGACCCAATTTCTGACATGTTCGACAGGTCCACTCCTGTCAGAATTTTCAGTTTTCGACCCAAAATAAATTTTCCCAGATTTATCTGAAAATTACTCCTCAGGTATCTGAGAGCCCTCTGACATGGATCGGACTTTCGGTAGACCAGTTGAAGTCATTTTTGGCCCCCTCAAAGAAACTAGTTTTTTGCCCCAATTTCTGACATGTTCGACAGGTCCGCTCCTGTCAGAATTTTCAGTTTTCGACCCAAAAAAAGTTTTCCCAGATTTCTCTGAAAATGACTCCTCAGGTATCTGAGAGCCCTCTGACATGGATCGGACTTTCGGTAGACCAGTTGAAGTCATTTTTGGCCCCCTCAAACAAACTAGATTTTTGCCCCAATATCTGACATGTTCGACAGGTCCGCTCCTGTCAGAATTTTCAGTTTTCGACCCAAAATAAGTTTTTCCAGATTTATCTGAAAATGACTCCTCAGGTATCTGAGAGCCCTCTGACATGGATCGGACTTTCGGTAGACCAGTTGAAGTCATTTTTGGCCCCCTCAAACAAACTAGTTTTTTGCCCCAATTTCTGACATGTTCGACAGGTCCGCTCCTGTCAGAATTTTCAGTTTTTGACCCAAAAAAAGTTTTCCCAGATTTCTCTGAAAATGACTCCTCAGGTATCTGAGAGCCCTCTGACATGGATCGGACTTTCGGTAGACCAGTTGAAGTCATTTTTGGCCCCCTCAAACAAACTAGATTTTTGCCCCAATTTCTGACATGTTCGACAGGTCCGCTCCTGTCAGAATTTTCAGTTTTCGACCCAAAAAAAGTTTTCCCAGATTTCTCTGAAAATGACTCCTCAGGTATCTGAGAGCCCTCTGACATGGATCGGACTTTCGGTAGACCAGTTGAAGTCATTTTTGGCCTCCTCAAACAAACTAGATTTTTGCCCCAATTTCTGACATGTTCGACAGGTCCGCTCCTGTCAGAATTTTCAGTTTTCGACCCAAAAAAAGTTTTCCCAGATTTCTCTGAAAATGACTCCTCAGGTATCTGAGAGCCCTCTGACATGGATCGGACTTTCGGTAGACCAGTTGAAGTCATTTTTGGCCCTCTCAAACAAACTAGATTTTTGCCCCAATTTCTGACATGTTCGACAGGTCCGCTCCTGTCAGAATTTTCAGTTTTCGACCCAAAAAAAGTTTTCCCAGATTTCTCTGAAAATGACTCCTCAGGTATCTGAGAGCCCTCTGACATGGATCGGACGTTCGGTAGACCAGTTGAAGTCATTTTTGGCCCCCTCAAACAAACTAGATTTTTGCCCCAATTTCTGACATGTTCGACAGGTCCGCTCCTGTCAGAATTTTCAGTTTTCGACCCAAAAACAGTTTTCCCAGATTTCTCTGAAAATGACTCCTCAGGTATCTGAGAGCCCTCTGACATGGATCGGACTTTCGGTAGACCAGTTGAAGTCATTTTTGGCCCCCTCAAACAAACTAGATTTTTGCCCCAATTTCTGACATGTTCGACAGGTCCGCTCCTGTCAGAATTTTCAGTTTTCGACCCAAAAAAAGTTTTCCCAGATTTCTCTGAAAATGACTCCTCAGGTATCTGAGAGCCCTCTGACATGGATCGGACTTTCGGTAGACCAGTTGAAGTCATTTTTGGCCTCCTCAAACAAACTAGATTTTTGCCCCAATTTCTGACATGTTCGACAGGTCCGCTCCTGTCAGAATTTTCAGTTTTCGACCCAAAAAAAGTTTTCCCAGATTTCTCTGAAAATGACTCCTCAGGTATCTGAGAGCCCTCTGACATGGATCGGACTTTCGGTAGACCAGTTGAAGTCATTTTTGGCCCTCTCAAACAAACTAGATTTTTGCCCCAATTTCTGACATGTTCGACAGGTCCGCTCCTGTCAGAATTTTCAGCTTTCGACCCAAAAAAAGTTTTCCCAGATTTCTCTGAAAATGACTCCTCAGGTATCTGAGAGCCCTCTGACATGGATCGGACGTTCGGTAGACCAGTTGAAGTCATTTTTGGCCCCCTCAAACAAACTAGATTTTTGCCCCAATTTCTGACATGTTCGACAGGTCCGCTCCTGTCAGAATTTTCAGTTTTCGACCCAAAAAAAGTTTTCCCAGATTTATCTGAAAATTACTCCTCAGGTATCTGAGAGCCCTCTGACATGGATCGGACTTTCGGTAGACCAGTTGAAGTCATTTTTGGCCTCCTCAAACAAACTAGATTTTTGCCCCAATTTCTGACATGTTCGACAGGTCCGCTCCTGTCAGAATTTTCAGTTTTCGACCCAAAAAAAGTTTTCCCAGATTTCTCTGAAAATGACTCCTCAGGTATCTGAGAGCCCTCTGACATGGATCGGACTTTCGGTAGACCAGTTGAAGTCATTTTTGGCCCTCTCAAACAAACTAGATTTTTGCCCCAATTTCTGACATGTTCGACAGGTCCGCTCCTGTCAGAATTTTCAGTTTTCGTCCCAAAAAAAGTTTTCCCAGATTTCTCTGAAAATGACTCCTCAGGTATCTGAGAGCCCTCTGACATGGATCGGACTTTCGGTAGACCAGTTGAAGTCATTTTTGGCCCCCTCAAACAAACTAGATTTTTGCCCCAATTTCTGACATGTTCGACAGGTCCGCTCCTGTCAGAATTTTCAATTTTCGACCCAAAAAAAGTTTTCCCAGATTTCTCTGAAAATGACTCCTCAGGTATCTGAGAGCCCTCTGACATGGATCGGACTTTCGGTAGACCAGTTGAAGTCATTTTTGGCTCCCTCAAACAAACTTGATTTTTGCCCCAATTTCTGACATGTTCGACAGGTCCGCTCCTGTCAGAATTTTCAGTTTTCGACCCAAAAACAGTTTTCCCAGATTTCTCTGAAAATGACTCCTCAGGTAGTTGAGAGCCCTCTGACATGGATCGGACTTTCGGTAGACCAGTTGAAGTCATTTTTGGCCCCCTCAAACAAACTAGATTTTTGCCCCAATTTCTGACATGTTCGACAGGTCCGCTCCTGTCAGAATTTTCAGTTTTCGACCCAAAAAAAGTTTTCCCAGATTTATCTGAAAATGACTCCTCATGTATCTGAGAGCCCTCTGACATGGATCGGACTTTCGGTAGACCAGTTGAAGTCATTTTTGGCCCCCTCGAACAAACTAGATTTTTGCCCCAATTTCTGACATGTTCGACAGGTCCGCTCCTGTCAGAATTTCCAGTTTTCGACCCAAAAAAAGTTTTCCCAGATTTCTCTGAAAATGACTCCTCAGGTATCTGAGAGCCCTCTGACATGGATCGGACTTTCGGTAGACCAGTTGAAGTCATTTTTGGCCCCCTCAAACAAACTAGATTTTTGCCCCAATTTCTGACATGTTCGACAGGTCCGCTCCTGTCAGAATTTTAAGTTTTCGACCCAAAAAAAGTTTTCCCAGATTTATCTGAAAATGACTCCTCAGGTATCTGAGAGCCCTCTGACATGGATCGGACTTTCGGTAGACCAGTTAAAGTCATTTTTGGCCCCCTCAAACAAACTAGATTTTTGCCCCAATTTCTGACATGTTCGACAGGTCCGCTCCTGTCAGAATTTTCAGTTTTCGACCCAAAAAAAGTTTTCCCAGATTTCTCTGAAAATGACTCCTCAGGTATCTAAAAGCCCTCTAACATGGATCTGACTTTCAGTAGACCAGTTGAAGTCATTTTTGGCCCCCTCAAACAAACTAGATTTTTGCCCCAATTTCTGACATGTTCGACAGGTCCGCTCCTGTCAGAATTTTCAGTTTTCGACCCAAAAAAAGTTTTCCCAGATTTCTCTGAAAATAACTCCTCAGGTATCTAAAAGCCCTCTAACATGGATCTGACTTTCAGTAGACCAGTTGAAGTCATTTTTGGCCCCCTCAAACAAACTAGATTTTTTCCCCAATTTCTGACATGTTCGACAGGTACATGTACGCTCCTGTCAGAATTTTCAGTTTTCGACCCAAAAACAGTTTTCCCAGATTTCTCTGAAAATGACTCCTCAGGTATCTGAGAGCCCTCTGACATGGATCGGACTTTCGGTAGACCAGTTGAAGTCATTTTTGGCCCCCTCAAACAAACTAGATTTTTGCCCCAATTTCTGACATGTTCGACAGGTCCGCTCCTGTCAGAATTTTCAGTTTTCGACCCAAAAAAAGTTTTCCCAGATTTATCTGAAAATGACTCCTCATGTATCTGAGAGCCCTCTGACATGGATCGGACTTTCGGTAGACCAGTTGAAGTCATTTTTGGCCCCCTCGAACAAACTAGATTTTTGCCCCAATTTCTGACATGTTCGACAGGTCCGCTCCTGTCAGAATTTCCAGTTTTCGACCCAAAAAAAGTTTTCCCAGATTTCTCTGAAAATGACTCCTCAGGTATCTGAGAGCCCTCTGACATGGATCGGACTTTCGGTAGACCAGTTGAAGTCATTTTTGGCCCCCTCAAACAAACTAGATTTTTGCCCCAATTTCTGACATGTTCGACAGGTCCGCTCCTGTCAGAATTTTAAGTTTTCGACCCAAAAAAAGTTTTCCCAGATTTATCTGAAAATGACTCCTCAGGTATCTGAGTGCCCTCTGACATGGATCGGACTTTCGGTAGACCAGTTTAAGTCATTTTTGGCCCCCTCAAACAAACTAGATTTTTGCCCCAATTTCTGACATGTTCGACAGGTCCGCTCCTGTCAGAATTTTCAGTTTTCGACCCAAAAAAAGTTTTCCCAGATTTCTCTGAAAATGACTCCTCAGGTATCTAAAAGCCCTCTAACATGGATCTGACTTTCAGTAGACCAGTTGAAGTCATTTTTGGCCCCCTCAAACAAACTAGATTTTTGCCCCAATTTCTGACATGTTCGACAGGTCCGCTCCTGTCAGAATTTTCAGTTTTCGACCCAAAAAAAGTTTTCCCAGATTTCTCTGAAAATGACTCCTCAGGTATCTAAAAGCCCTGTAACATGGATCTGACTTTCAGTAGACCAGTTGAAGTCATTTTTGGCCCCCTCAAACAAACTAGATTTTTTCCCCAATTTCTGACATGTTCGACAGGTACATGTACGCTCCTGTCAGAATTTTCAGTTTTCGACCCAAAAAAAGTTTTCCCAGATTTTTCTGAAAATGACTCCTCAGGTATCTGAGAGTCCTGTGACATGGATAGGACTTTCGGTAGACCAGTTGAAGTCATTTTTGGCCCCCTCAAACAGACTAGATTTTTGCCCCAATTTCTGACATGTTCGACAGGTCCGCTCCTCTCAGAATTTTCAGTTTTCGACCCAAAAAAAGTTTTCCCAGATTTCTCTGAAAATGACTCCTCAGGTATCTGAGAGCCCTCTGACATGGATCGGACTTTCGGTAGACCAGTTGAAGTCATTTTTGGCCCCCTCAAACAAAGTAGATTTTTGCCCCAGATTCTGACATGTTCGACAGGTCCGCTCCTGTCAGAATTTTCAGTTTTCGACCCAAAAAAAGTTTTCCCAGATTTCTCTGAAAATGACTCCTCAGGTATCTGAGAGCCCTCTGACATGGATCGGACTTTCGGTAGACCAGTTGAAGTCATTTTTGGCCTCCTCAAACAAACTAGATTTTTGCCCCAATTTCTGACATGTTCGACAGGTCCGCTCCTGTCAGAATTTTCAGTTTTCGACCCAAAAAAAGTTTTCCCAGATTTCTCTGAAAATGACTCCTCAGGTATCTGAGAGCCCTCTGACATGGATCGGACTTTCGGTAGACCAGTTGAAGTCATTTTTGGCCCTCTCAAACAAACTAGATTTTTGCCCCAATTTCTGACATGTTCGACAGGTCCGCTCCTGTCAGAATTTTCAGTTTTCGACCCAAAAAAAGTTTTCCCAGATTTCTCTGAAAATGACTCCTCAGGTATCTGAGAGCCCTATGACATGGATCGGACGTTCGGTAGACCAGTTGAAGTCATTTTTGGCCCCCTCAAACAAACTAGATTTTTGCCCCAATTTCTGACATGTTCGACAGGTCCGCTCCTGTCAGAATTTTCAGTTTTCGACCCAAAAAAAGTTTTCCCAGATTTCTCTGAAAATGACTCCTCAGGTATCTGAGAGCCCTCTGACATGGATCGGACTTTCGGTAGACCAGTTGAAGTCATTTTTGGCCCTCTCAAACAAACTAGATTTTTGCCCCAATTTCTGACATGTTCGACAGGTCCGCTCCTGTCAGAATTTTCAGTTTTCGACCCAAAAAAAGTTTTCCTAGATTTCTCTGAAAATGACTCCTCAGGTATCTGAGAGCCCTCTGACATGGATCGGACGTTCGGTAGACCAGTTGAAGTCATTTTTGGCCCCCTCAAACAAACTAGATTTTTGCCCCAATTTCTGACATGTTCGACAGGTCCGCTCCTGTCAGAATTTTCAGTTTTCGACCCAAAAAAAGTTTTCCCAGATTTCTCTGAAAATGACTCCTCAGGTATCTGAGAGCCCTCTGACATGGATCGGACTTTCGGTAGACCAGTTGAAGTCATTTTTGGCCCCCTCAAACAAACTAGATTTTTGCCCCAATTTCTGACATGTTCGACAGGTCCGCTCCTGTCAGAATTTTCAGTTTTCGACCCAAAAAAAGTTTTCCCAGATTTCTCTGAAAATGACTCCTCAGGTATCTAAAAGCCCTCTAACATGGATCTGACTTTCAGTAGACCAGTTGAAGTCATTTTTGGCCCCCTCAAACAAACTAGATTTTTTCCCCAATTTCTGACATGTTCGACAGGTACATGTACGCTCCTGTCAGAATTTTCAGTTTTCGACCCAAAAACAGTTTTCCCAGATTTCTCTGAAAATGACTCCTCAGGTATCTGAGAGCCCTCTGACATGGATCGGACTTTCGGTAGACCAGTTGAAGTCATTTTTGGCCCCCTCAAACAAACTAGATTTTTGCCCCAATTTCTGACATGTTCGACAGGTCCGCTCCTGTCAGAATTTTCAGTTTTCGACCCAAAAAAAGTTTTCCCAGATTTATCTGAAAATGACTCCTCATGTATCTGAGAGCCCTCTGACATGGATCGGACTTTCGGTAGACCAGTTGAAGTCATTTTTGGCCCCCTCGAACAAACTAGATTTTTGCCCCAATTTCTGACATGTTCGACAGGTCCGCTCCTGTCAGAATTTCCAGTTTTCGACCCAAAAAAAGTTTTCCCAGATTTCTCTGAAAATGACTCCTCAGGTATCTGAGAGCCCTCTGACATGGATCGGACTTTCGGTAGACCAGTTGAAGTCATTTTTGGCCCCCTCAAACAAACTAGATTTTTGCCCCAATTTCTGACATGTTCGACAGGTCCGCTCCTGTCAGAATTTTAAGTTTTCGACCCAAAAAAAGTTTTCCCAGATTTATCTGAAAATGACTCCTCAGGTATCTGAGTGCCCTCTGACATGGATCGGACTTTCGGTAGACCAGTTTAAGTCATTTTTGGCCCCCTCAAACAAACTAGATTTTTGCCCCAATTTCTGACATGTTCGACAGGTCCGCTCCTGTCAGAATTTTCAGTTTTCGACCCAAAAAAAGTTTTCCCAGATTTCTCTGAAAATGACTCCTCAGGTATCTAAAAGCCCTCTAACATGGATCTGACTTTCAGTAGACCAGTTGAAGTCATTTTTGGCCCCCTCAAACAAACTAGATTTTTGCCCCAATTTCTGACATGTTCGACAGGTCCGCTCCTGTCAGAATTTTCAGTTTTCGACCCAAAAAAAGTTTTCCCAGATTTCTCTGAAAATGACTCCTCAGGTATCTAAAAGCCCTCTAACATGGATCTGACTTTCAGTAGACCAGTTGAAGTCATTTTTGGCCCCCTCAAACAAACTAGATTTTTGCCCCAATTTCTGACATGTTCGACAGGTCCGCTCCTGTCAGAATTTTCAGTTTTCGACCCAAAAAAAGTTTTCCCAGATTTCTCTGAAAATGACTCCTCAGGTATCTAAAAGCCCTCTAACATGGATCTGACTTTCAGTAGACCAGTTGAAGTCATTTTTGGCCTCCTCAAACAAACTAGATTTTTGCCCCAATTTCTGACATGTTCGACAGGTCCGCTCCTGTCAGAATTTTCAGTTTTCGACCCAAAAAAAGTTTTCCCAGATTTCTCTGAAAATGACTCCTCAGGTATCTGAGAGCCCTCTGACATGGATCGGACTTTCGGTAGACCAGTTGAAGTCATTTTTGGCCCCCTCAAACAAACTAGATTTTTGCCCCAATTTCTGACATGTTCGACAGGTCCGCTCCTGTCAGAATTTTAAGTTTTCGACCCAAAAAAAGTTTTCCCAGATTTATCTGAAAATGACTCCTCAGGTATCTGAGTGCCCTCTGACATGGATCGGACTTTCGGTAGACCAGTTTAAGTCATTTTTGGCCCCCTCAAACAAACTAGATTTTTGCCCCAATTTCTGACATGTTCGACAGGTCCGCTCCTGTCAGAATTTTCAGTTTTCGACCCAAAAAAAGTTTTCCCAGATTTCTCTGAAAATGACTCCTCAGGTATCTAAAAGCCCTCTAACATGGATCTGACTTTCAGTAGACCAGTTGAAGTCATTTTTGGCCCCCTCAAACAAACTAGATTTTTGCCCCAATTTCTGACATGTTCGACAGGTCCGCTCCTGTCAGAATTTTCAGTTTTCGACCCAAAAAAAGTTTTCCCAGATTTCTCTGAAAATGACTCCTCAGGTATCTAAAAGCCCTCTAACATGGATCTGACTTTCAGTAGACCAGTTGAAGTCATTTTTGGCCCCCTCAAACAAACTAGATTTTTTCCCCAATTTCTGACATGTTCGACAGGTACATGTACGCTCCTGTCAGAATTTTCAGTTTTCGACCCAAAAAAAGTTTTCCCAGATTTTTCTGAAAATGACTCCTCAGGTATCTGAGAGTCCTCTGACATGGATCGGACTTTCGGTAGACCAGTTGAAGTCATTTTTGGCCCCCTCAAACAAACTAGATTTTTGCCCCAATTTCTGACATGTTCGACAGGTCCGCTCCTGTCAGAATTTTCAGTTTTCGACCCAAAAAAAGTTTTCCCAGATTTCTCTGAAAATGACTCCTCAGGTATCTGAGAGCCCTCTGACATGGATCGGACTTTCGGTAGACCAGTTGAAGTCATTTTTGGCCCTCTCAAACAAACTAGATTTTTGCCCCAATTTCTGACATGTTCGACAGGTCCGCTCCTGTCAGAATTTTCAGTTTTCGACCCAAAAAAAGTTTTCCTAGATTTCTCTGAAAATGACTCCTCAGGTATCTGAGAGCCCTCTGACATGGATCGGACGTTCGGTAGACCAGTTGAAGTCATTTTTGGCCCCCTCAAACAAACTAGATTTTTGCCCCAATTTCTGACATGTTCGACAGGTCCGCTCCTGTCAGAATTTTCAGTTTTCGACCCAAAAAAAGTTTTCCCAGATTTATCTGAAAATGACTCCTCATGTATCTGAGAGCCCTCTGACATGGATCGAACTTTCGGTAGACCAGTTGAAGTCATTTGTGGCCCCCTCAAACAAACTAGATTTTTGCCCCAATTTCTGACATGTTCGACAGGTCCGCTCCTGTCAGAATGTTCAGTTTTCGACCCAAAAAAAGTTTTCCCAGATTTCTCTGAAAATGACTCCTCAGGTATCTGAGAGCCCTATGACATGGATCGGACGTTCGGTAGACCAGTTGAAGTCATTTTTGGCCCCCTCAAACAAACTAGATTTTTGCCCCAATTTCTGACATGTTCGACAGGTCCGCTCCTGTCAGAATTTTCAGTTTTCGACCCAAAAAAAGTTTTCCCAGATTTATCTGAAAATTACTCCTCAGGTATCTGAGAGCCCTCTGACATCGATCGGACTTTCGGTAGACCAGTTGAAGTCATTTTTGGCCTCCTCAAACAAACTAGATTTTTGCCCCAATTTCTGACATGTTCGACAGGTCCGCTCCTGTCAGAATTTTCAGTTTTCGACCCAAAAAAAGTTTTCCCAGATTTCTCTGAAAATGACTCCTCAGGTATCTGAGAGCCCTCTGACATGGATCGGACTTTCGGTAGACCAGTTGAAGTCATTTTTGGCCCTCTCAAACAAACTAGATTTTTGCCCCAATTTCTGACATGTTCGACAGGTCCGCTCCTGTCAGAATTTTCAGTTTTCGACCCAAAAAAAGTTTTCCTAGATTTCTCTGAAAATGACTCCTCAGGTATCTGAGAGCCCTCTGACATGGATCGGACGTTCGGTAGACCAGTTGAAGTCATTTTTGGCCCCCTCAAACAAACTAGATTTTTGCCCCAATTTCTGACATGTTCGACAGGTCCGCTCCTGTCAGAATTTTCAGTTTTCGACCCAAAAAAAGTTTTCCCAGATTTATCTGAAAATGACTCCTCATGTATCTGAGAGCCCTCTGACATGGATCGAACTTTCGGTAGACCAGTTGAAGTCATTTGTGGCCCCCTCAAACAAACTAGATTTTTGCCCCAATTTCTGACATGTTCGACAGGTCCGCTCCTGTCAGAATGTTCAGTTTTCGACCCAAAAAAAGTTTTCCCAGATTTCTCTGAAAATGACTCCTCAGGTATCTGAGAGCCCTCTGACATGGATCGGACTTTCGGTAGACCAGTTGAAGTCATTTTTGGCCCCCTCAAACAAACTAGATTTTTGCCCCAATTTCTGACATGTTCGACAGGTCCGCTCCTGTCAGAATTTTCAGTTTTCGACCCAAAAAAAGTTTTCCCAGATTTCTCTGAAAATGAATCCTCAGGTATCTGAGAGCCCTCTGACATGGATCGGACTTTCGGTAGACCAGTTGAAGTCATTTTTGGCCCTCTCAAACAAACTAGATTTTTGCCCCAATTTCTGACATGTTCGACAGGTCCGCTCCTGTCAGAATTTTCAGCTTTCGACCCAAAAAAAGTTTTCCCAGATTTCTCTGAAAATGACTCCTCAGGTATCTGAGAGCCCTCTGACATGGATCGGACGTTCGGTAGACCAGTTGAAGTCATTTTTGGCCCCCTCAAACAAACTAGATTTTTGCCCCAATTTCTGACATGTTCGACAGGTCCGCTCCTGTCAGAATTTTCAGTTTTCGACCCAAAAAAAGTTTTCCCAGATTTATCTGAAAATTACTCCTCAGGTATCTGAGAGCCCTCTGACATGGATCGGACTTTCGGTAGACCAGTTGAAGTCATTTTTGGCCTCCTCAAACAAACTAGATTTTTGCCCCAATTTCTGACATGTTCGACAGGTCCGCTCCTGTCAGAATTTTCAGTTTTCGACCCAAAAAAAGTTTTCCCAGATTTCTCTGAAAATGACTCCTCAGGTATCTGAGAGCCCTCTGACATGGATCGGACTTTCGGTAGACCAGTTGAAGTCATTTTTGGCCCTCTCAAACAAACTAGATTTTTGCCCCAATTTCTGACATGTTCGACAGGTCCGCTCCTGTCAGAATTTTCAGTTTTCGTCCCAAAAAAAGTTTTCCCAGATTTCTCTGAAAATGACTCCTCAGGTATCTGAGAGCCCTCTGACATGGATCGGACTTTCGGTAGACCAGTTGAAGTCATTTTTGGCCCCCTCAAACAAACTAGATTTTTGCCCCAATTTCTGACATGTTCGACAGGTCCGCTCCTGTCAGAATTTTCAATTTTCGACCCAAAAAAAGTTTTCCCAGATTTCTCTGAAAATGACTCCTCAGGTATCTGAGAGCCCTCTGACATGGATCGGACTTTCGGTAGACCAGTTGAAGTCATTTTTGGCTCCCTCAAACAAACTTGATTTTTGCCCCAATTTCTGACATGTTCGACAGGTCCGCTCCTGTCAGAATTTTCAGTTTTCGACCCAAAAACAGTTTTCCCAGATTTCTCTGAAAATGACTCCTCAGGTATCTGAGAGCCCTCTGACATGGATCGGACTTTCGGTAGACCAGTTGAAGTCATTTTTGGCCCCCTCAAACAAACTAGATTTTTGCCCCAATTTCTGACATGTTCGACAGGTCCGCTCCTGTCAGAATTTTCAGTTTTCGACCCAAAAAAAGTTTTCCCAGATTTCTCTGAAAATGACTCCTCAGGTATCTGAGAGCCCTCTGACATAGATCGGACTTTCGGTAGACCAGTTGAAGTCATTTTTGGCCCCCTCAAACAAACTAGATTTTTGCCCCAATTTCTGACATGTTCGACAGGTCCGCTCCTGTCAGAATTTTAAGTTTTCGACCCAAAAAAAGTTTTCCCAGATTTATCTGAAAATGACTCCTCAGGTATCTGAGAGCCCTCTGACATGGATCGGACTTTCGGTAGACCAGTTAAAGTCATTTTTGGCCCCCTCAAACAAACTAGATTTTTGCCCCAATTTCTGACATGTTCGACAGGTCCGCTCCTGTCAGAATTTTCAGTTTTCGACCCAAAAAAAGTTTTCCCAGATTTCTCTGAAAATGACTCCTCAGGTATCTAAAAGCCCTCTAACATGGATCTGACTTTCAGTAGACCAGTTGAAGTCATTTTTGGCCCCCTCAAACAAACTAGATTTTTGCCCCAATTTCTGACATGTTCGACAGGTCCGCTCCTGTCAGAATTTTCAGTTTTCGACCCAAAAAAAGTTTTCCCAGATTTCTCTGAAAATGACTCCTCAGGTATCTAAAAGCCCTCTAACATGGATCTGACTTTCAGTAGACCAGTTGAAGTCATTTTTGGCCCCCTCAAACAAACTAGATTTTTTCCCCAATTTCTGACATGTTCGACAGGTACATGTACGCTCCTGTCAGAATTTTCAGTTTTCGACCCAAAAACAGTTTTCCCAGATTTCTCTGAAAATGACTCCTCAGGTATCTGAGAGCCCTCTGACATGGATCGGACTTTCGGTAGACCAGTTGAAGTCATTTTTGGCCCCCTCAAACAAACTAGATTTTTGCCCCAATTTCTGACATGTTCGACAGGTCCGCTCCTGTCAGAATTTTCAGTTTTCGACCCAAAAAAAGTTTTCCCAGATTTATCTGAAAATGACTCCTCATGTATCTGAGAGCCCTCTGACATGGATCGGACTTTCGGTAGACCAGTTGAAGTCATTTTTGGCCCCCTCGAACAAACTAGATTTTTGCCCCAATTTCTGACATGTTCGACAGGTCCGCTCCTGTCAGAATTTCCAGTTTTCGACCCAAAAAAAGTTTTCCCAGATTTCTCTGAAAATGACTCCTCAGGTATCTGAGAGCCCTCTGACATGGATCGGACTTTCGGTAGACCAGTTGAAGTCATTTTTGGCCCCCTCAAACAAACTAGATTTTTGCCCCAATTTCTGACATGTTCGACAGGTCCGCTCCTGTCAGAATTTTAAGTTTTCGACCCAAAAAAAGTTTTCCCAGATTTATCTGAAAATGACTCCTCAGGTATCTGAGTGCCCTCTGACATGGATCGGACTTTCGGTAGACCAGTTTAAGTCATTTTTGGCCCCCTCAAACAAACTAGATTTTTGCCCCAATTTCTGACATGTTCGACAGGTCCGCTCCTGTCAGAATTTTCAGTTTTCGACCCAAAAAAAGTTTTCCCAGATTTCTCTGAAAATGACTCCTCAGGTATCTAAAAGCCCTCTAACATGGATCTGACTTTCAGTAGACCAGTTGAAGTCATTTTTGGCCCCCTCAAACAAACTAGATTTTTGCCCCAATTTCTGACATGTTCGACAGGTCCGCTCCTGTCAGAATTTTCAGTTTTCGACCCAAAAAAAGTTTTCCCAGATTTCTCTGAAAATGACTCCTCAGGTATCTAAAAGCCCTGTAACATGGATCTGACTTTCAGTAGACCAGTTGAAGTCATTTTTGGCCCCCTCAAACAAACTAGATTTTTTCCCCAATTTCTGACATGTTCGACAGGTACATGTACGCTCCTGTCAGAATTTTCAGTTTTCGACCCAAAAAAAGTTTTCCCAGATTTTTCTGAAAATGACTCCTCAGGTATCTGAGAGTCCTGTGACATGGATAGGACTTTCGGTAGACCAGTTGAAGTCATTTTTGGCCCCCTCAAACAGACTAGATTTTTGCCCCAATTTCTGACATGTTCGACAGGTCCGCTCCTCTCAGAATTTTCAGTTTTCGACCCAAAAAAAGTTTTCCCAGATTTCTCTGAAAATGACTCCTCAGGTATCTGAGAGCCCTCTGACATGGATCGGACTTTCGGTAGACCAGTTGAAGTCATTTTTGGCCCCCTCAAACAAAGTAGATTTTTGCCCCAGATTCTGACATGTTCGACAGGTCCGCTCCTGTCAGAATTTTCAGTTTTCGACCCAAAAAAAGTTTTCCCAGATTTCTCTGAAAATGACTCCTCAGGTATCTGAGAGCCCTCTGACATGGATCGGACTTTCGGTAGACCAGTTGAAGTCATTTTTGGCCTCCTCAAACAAACTAGATTTTTGCCCCAATTTCTGACATGTTCGACAGGTCCGCTCCTGTCAGAATTTTCAGTTTTCGACCCAAAAAAAGTTTTCCCAGATTTCTCTGAAAATGACTCCTCAGGTATCTGAGAGCCCTCTGACATGGATCGGACTTTCGGTAGACCAGTTGAAGTCATTTTTGGCCCTCTCAAACAAACTAGATTTTTGCCCCAATTTCTGACATGTTCGACAGGTCCGCTCCTGTCAGAATTTTCAGTTTTCGACCCAAAAAAAGTTTTCCCAGATTTCTCTGAAAATGACTCCTCAGGTATCTGAGAGCCCTATGACATGGATCGGACGTTCGGTAGACCAGTTGAAGTCATTTTTGGCCCCCTCAAACAAACTAGATTTTTGCCCCAATTTCTGACATGTTCGACAGGTCCGCTCCTGTCAGAATTTTCAGTTTTCGACCCAAAAAAAGTTTTCCCAGATTTCTCTGAAAATGACTCCTCAGGTATCTGAGAGCCCTCTGACATGGATCGGACTTTCGGTAGACCAGTTGAAGTCATTTTTGGCCCTCTCAAACAAACTAGATTTTTGCCCCAATTTCTGACATGTTCGACAGGTCCGCTCCTGTCAGAATTTTCAGTTTATGACCCAAAAAAAGTTTTCCTAGATTTCTCTGAAAATGACTCCTCAGGTATCTGAGAGCCCTCTGACATGGATCGGACGTTCGGTAGACCAGTTGAAGTCATTTTTGGCCCCCTCAAACAAACTAGATTTTTGCCCCAATTTCTGACATGTTCGACAGGTCCGCTCCTGTCAGAATTTTCAGTTTTCGACCCAAAAAAAGTTTTCCCAGATTTATCTGAAAATGACTCCTCATGTATCTGAGAGCCCTCTGACATGGATCGAACTTTCGGTAGACCAGTTGAAGTCATTTGTGGCCCCCTCAAACAAACTAGATTTTTGCCCCAATTTCTGACATGTTCGACAGGTCCGCTCCTGTCAGAATGTTCAGTTTTCGACCCAAAAAAAGTTTTCCCAGATTTCTCTGAAAATGACTCCTCAGGTATCTGAGAGCCCTCTGACATGGATCGGACTTTCGGTAGACCAGTTGAAGTCATTTTTGGCCCCCTCAAACAAACTAGATTTTTGCCCCAATTTCTGACATGTTCGACAGGTCCGCTCCTGTCAGAATTTTCAGTTTTCGACCCAAAAAAAGTTTTCCCAGATTTCTCTGAAAATGACTCCTCAGGTATCTAAAAGCCCTCTAACATGGATCTGACTTTCAGTAGACCAGTTGAAGTCATTTTTGGCCCCCTCAAACAAACTAGATTTTTGCCCCAATTTCTGACATGTTCGACAGGTCCGCTCCTGTCAGAATTTCCAGTTTTCGACCCAAAAAAAGTTTTCCCAGATTTCTCTGAAAATGACTCCTCAGGTATCTGAGAGCCCTCTGACATGGATCGGACTTTCGGTAGACCAGTTGAAGTCATTTTTGGCCCCCTCAAACAAACTAGATTTTTGCCCCAATTTCTGACATGTTCGACAGGTCCGCTCCTGTCAGAATTTTAAGTTTTCGACCCAAAAAAAGTTTTCCCAGATTTATCTGAAAATGACTCCTCAGGTATCTGAGTGCCCTCTGACATGGATCGGACTTTCGGTAGACCAGTTTAAGTCATTTTTGGCCCCCTCAAACAAACTAGATTTTTGCCCCAATTTCTGACATGTTCGACAGGTCCGCTCCTGTCAGAATTTTCAGTTTTCGACCCAAAAAAAGTTTTCCCAGATTTCTCTGAAAATGACTCCTCAGGTATCTAAAAGCCCTCTAACATGGATCTGACTTTCAGTAGACCAGTTGAAGTCATTTTTGGCCCCCTCAAACAAACTAGATTTTTGCCCCAATTTCTGACATGTTCGACAGGTCCGCTCCTGTCAGAATTTTCAGTTTTCGACCCAAAAAAAGTTTTCCCAGATTTCTCTGAAAATGACTCCTCAGGTATCTAAAAGCCCTCTAACATGGATCTGACTTTCAGTAGACCAGTTGAAGTCATTTTTGGCCCCCTCAAACAAACTAGATTTTTGCCCCAATTTCTGACATGTTCGACAGGTCCGCTCCTGTCAGAATTTTCAGTTTTCGACCCAAAAAAAGTTTTCCCAGATTTCTCTGAAAATGACTCCTCAGGTATCTAAAAGCCCTCTAACATGGATCTGACTTTCAGTAGACCAGTTGAAGTCATTTTTGGCCCCCTCAAACAAACTAGATTTTTGCCCCAATTTCTGACATGTTCGACAGGTCCGCTCCTGTCAGAATTTTCAGTTTTCGACCCAAAAAAAGTTTTCCCAGATTTCTCTGAAAATGACTCCTCAGGTATCTGAGAGCCCTCTGACATGGATCGGACTTTCGGTAGACCAGTTGAAGTCATTTTTGGCCCCCTCAAACAAACTAGATTTTTGCCCCAATTTCTGACATGTTCGACAGGTCCGCTCCTGTCAGAATTTTAAGTTTTCGACCCAAAAAAAGTTTTCCCAGATTTATCTGAAAATGACTCCTCAGGTATCTGAGTGCCCTCTGACATGGATCGGACTTTCGGTAGACCAGTTTAAGTCATTTTTGGCCCCCTCAAACAAACTAGATTTTTGCCCCAATTTCTGACATGTTCGACAGGTCCGCTCCTGTCAGAATTTTCAGTTTTCGACCCAAAAAAAGTTTTCCCAGATTTCTCTGAAAATGACTCCTCAGGTATCTAAAAGCCCTCTAACATGGATCTGACTTTCAGTAGACCAGTTGAAGTCATTTTTGGCCCCCTCAAACAAACTAGATTTTTGCCCCAATTTCTGACATGTTCGACAGGTCCGCTCCTGTCAGAATTTTCAGTTTTCGACCCAAAAAAAGTTTTCCCAGATTTCTCTGAAAATGACTCCTCAGGTATCTAAAAGCCCTCTAACATGGATCTGACTTTCAGTAGACCAGTTGAAGTCATTTTTGGCCCCCTCAAACAAACTAGATTTTTTCCCCAATTTCTGACATGTTCGACAGGTACATGTACGCTCCTGTCAGAATTTTCAGTTTTCGACCCAAAAAAAGTTTTCCCAGATTTTTCTGAAAATGACTCCTCAGGTATCTGAGAGTCCTGTGACATGGATAGGACTTTCGGTAGACCAGTTGAAGTCATTTTTGGCCCCCTCAAACAAACTAGATTTTTGCCCCAATTTCTGACATGTTCGACAGGTCCGCTCCTCTCAGAATTTTCAGTTTTCGACCCAAAAAAAGTTTTCCCAGATTTCTCTGAAAATGACTCCTCAGGTATCTGAGAGCCCTCTGACATGGATCGGACTTTCGGTAGACCAGTTGAAGTCATTTTTGGCCCCCTCAAACAAAGTAGATTTTTGCCCCAGATTCTGACATGTTCGACAGGTCCGCTCCTGTCAGAATTTTCAGTTTTCGACCCAAAAAAAGTTTTCCCAGATTTCTCTGAAAATGACTCCTCAGGTATCTGAGAGCCCTCTGACATGGATCGGACTTTCGGTAGACCAGTTGAAGTCATTTTTGGCCTCCTCAAACAAACTAGATTTTTGCCCCAATTTCTGACATGTTCGACAGGTCCGCTCCTGTCAGAATTTTCAGTTTTCGACCCAAAAAAAGTTTTCCCAGATTTCTCTGAAAATGACTCCTCAGGTATCTGAGAGCCCTCTGACATGGATCGGACTTTCGGTAGACCAGTTGAAGTCATTTTTGGCCCTCTCAAACAAACTAGATTTTTGCCCCAATTTCTGACATGTTCGACAGGTCCGCTCCTGTCAGAATTTTCAGTTTTCGACCCAAAAAAAGTTTTCCCAGATTTCTCTGAAAATGACTCCTCAGGTATCTGAGAGCCCTATGACATGGATCGGACGTTCGGTAGACCAGTTGAAGTCATTTTTGGCCCCCTCAAACAAACTAGATTTTTGCCCCAATTTCTGACATGTTCGACAGGTCCGCTCCTGTCAGAATTTTCAGTTTTCGACCCAAAAAAAGTTTTCCCAGATTTCTCTGAAAATGACTCCTCAGGTATCTGAGAGCCCTCTGACATGGATCGGACTTTCGGTAGACCAGTTGAAGTCATTTTTGGCCCTCTCAAACAAACTAGATTTTTGCCCCAATTTCTGACATGTTCGACAGGTCCGCTCCTGTCAGAATTTTCAGTTTTCGACCCAAAAAAAGTTTTCCTAGATTTCTCTGAAAATGACTCCTCAGGTATCTGAGAGCCCTCTGACATGGATCGGACGTTCGGTAGACCAGTTGAAGTCATTTTTGGCCCCCTCAAACAAACTAGATTTTTGCCCCAATTTCTGACATGTTCGACAGGTCCGCTCCTGTCAGAATTTTCAGTTTTCGACCCAAAAAAAGTTTTCCCAGATTTATCTGAAAATGACTCCTCATGTATCTGAGAGCCCTCTGACATGGATCGAACTTTCGGTAGACCAGTTGAAGTCATTTGTGGCCCCCTCAAACAAACTAGATTTTTGCCCCAATTTCTGACATGTTCGACAGGTCCGCTCCTGTCAGAATGTTCAGTTTTCGACCCAAAAAAAGTTTTCCCAGATTTCTCTGAAAATGACTCCTCAGGTATCTGAGAGCCCTATGACATGGATCGGACGTTCGGTAGACCAGTTGAAGTCATTTTTGGCCCCCTCAAACAAACTAGATTTTTGCCCCAATTTCTGACATGTTCGACAGGTCCGCTCCTGTCAGAATTTTCAGTTTTCGACCCAAAAAAAGTTTTCCCAGATTTATCTGAAAATTACTCCTCAGGTATCTGAGAGCCCTCTGACATCGATCGGACTTTCGGTAGACCAGTTGAAGTCATTTTTGGCCTCCTCAAACAAACTAGATTTTTGCCCCAATTTCTGACATGTTCGACAGGTCCGCTCCTGTCAGAATTTTCAGTTTTCGACCCAAAAAAAGTTTTCCCAGATTTCTCTGAAAATGACTCCTCAGGTATCTGAGAGCCCTCTGACATGGATCGGACTTTCGGTAGACCAGTTGAAGTCATTTTTGGCCCTCTCAAACAAACTAGATTTTTGCCCCAATTTCTGACATGTTCGACAGGTCCGCTCCTGTCAGAATTTTCAGTTTTCGACCCAAAAAAAGTTTTCCTAGATTTCTCTGAAAATGACTCCTCAGGTATCTGAGAGCCCTCTGACATGGATCGGACGTTCGGTAGACCAGTTGAAGTCATTTTTGGCCCCCTCAAACAAACTAGATTTTTGCCCCAATTTCTGACATGTTCGACAGGTCCGCTCCTGTCAGAATTTTCAGTTTTCGACCCAAAAAAAGTTTTCCCAGATTTATCTGAAAATGACTCCTCATGTATCTGAGAGCCCTCTGACATGGATCGAACTTTCGGTAGACCAGTTGAAGTCATTTGTGGCCCCCTCAAACAAACTAGATTTTTGCCCCAATTTCTGACATGTTCGACAGGTCCGCTCCTGTCAGAATGTTCAGTTTTCGACCCAAAAAAAGTTTTCCCAGATTTCTCTGAAAATGACTCCTCAGGTATCTGAGAGCCCTCTGACATGGATCGGACTTTCGGTAGACCAGTTGAAGTCATTTTTGGCCCCCTCAAACAAACTAGATTTTTGCCCCAATTTCTGACATGTTCTACAGGTCCGCTCCTGTCAGAATTTTCAGTTTTCGACCCAAAAAAAGTTTTCCCAGATTTCTCTGAAAATGAATCCTCAGGTATCTGAGAGCCCTCTGACATGGATCGGACTTTCGGTAGACCAGTTGAAGTCATTTTTGGCCCCCTCAAAGAAACTAGATTTTTGCCCCAATTTCTGACATGTTCGACAGGTCCGCTCCTGTCAGAATTTTCAGTTTTCGACCCAAAAAAAGTTTTCCCAGATTTCTCTGAAAATGACTCCTCAGGTATCTGAATGCCCTCTGACATGGATCGGACTTTCGGTAGACCAGTTGAAGTCATTTTTGGCCCCCTCAAACAAACTAGATTTTTGCCCCAATTTCTGACATGTTCGACAGGTCCGCTCCTGTCAGAATTTTCAGTTTTCGACCCCAAAAAAGTTTTCCAAGATTTCTCTGAAAATGACTCCTCAGGTATCTGTGAGCCCTCTGACATGGATCGGACTTTCGGTAGACCAGTTGAAGTCATTTTTGGCCTCCTCAAACAAACTAGATTTTTGCCCCAATTTCTGACATGTTCGACAGGTCCGCTCCTGTCAGAATTTTCAGTTTTCGACCCAAAAAAAGTTTTCCCAGATTTCTCTGAAAATGACTCCTCAGGTATCTGAGAGCCCTCTGACATGGATCGGACTTTCGGTAGACCAGTTGAAGTCATTTTTGGCCTCCTCAAACAAACTAGATTTTTGCCCCAATTTCTGACATGTTCGACAGGTCCGCTCCTGTCAGAATTTTCAGTTTTCGACCCAAAAAAAGTTTTCCCAGATTTCTCTGAAAATGACTCCTCAGGTATCTGAGAGCCCTCTGACATGGATCGGACTTTCGGTAGACCAGTTGAAGTCATTTTTGGCCCTCTCAAACAAACTAGATTTTTGCCCCAATTTCTGACATGTTCGACAGGTCCGCTCCTGTCAGATTTTTCAGTTTTCGACCCAAAAAAAGTTTTCCCAGATTTCTCTGAAAATGACTCCTCAGGTATCTGAGAGCCCTCTGACATGGATCGGACTTTCGGTAGACCAGTTGAAGTCATTTTTGGCCCCCTCAAACAAACTAGATTTTTGCCCCAATTTCTGACATGTTCGACAGGTCCGCTCCTGTCAGAATTTTCAGTTTTCGACCCAAAATAAGTTTTTCCAGATGTATCTGAAAATGACTCCTCAGGTATCTGAGAGCCCTCTGACATGGATCGGACTTTCGGTAGACCAGTTGAAGTCATTTTTGGCCCCCTCAAAGAAACTAGTTTTTTGCCCCAATTTCTGACATGTTCGACAGGTCCCCTCCTGTCAGAATTTTCAGTTTTCGACCCAAAAAAAGTTTTTCCAGATTTATCTGAAAATGACTCCTCAGGTATCTGAGAGCCCTCTGACATGGATCGGACTTTCGGTAGACCAGTTGAAGTCATTTTTGGCCCCCTCAAACAAACTAGATTTTTGCCCCAATTTCTGACATGTTCGACAGGTCCGCTCCTGTCAGAATTTTCAGTTTTCGACCCAAAAAAAGTTTTCCCAGATTTCTCTGAAAATGACTCCTCAGGTATCTGAGAGCCCTCTGACATGGATCGGACTTTCGGTAGACCAGTTGAAGTCATTTTTGGCCCTCTCAAACAAACTAGATTTTTGCCCCAATTTCTGACATGTTCGACAGGTCCGCTCCTGTCAGAATTTTCAGCTTTCGACCCAAAAAAAGTTTTCCCAGATTTCTCTGAAAATGACTCCTCAGGTATCTGAGAGCCCTCTGACATGGATCGGACTTTCGGTAGACCAGTTGAAGTCATTTTTGGCCTCCTCAAACAAACTAGATTTTTGCCCCAATTTCTGACATGTTCGACAGGTCCGCTCCTGTCAGAATTTTCAGTTTTCGACCCAAAAAAAGTTTTCCCAGATTTCTCTGAAAATGACTCCTCAGGTATCTGAGAGCCCTCTGACATGGATCGGACTTTCGGTAGACCAGTTGAAGTCATTTTTGGCCCTCTCAAACAAACTAGATTTTTGCCCCAATTTCTGACATGTTCGACAGGTCCGCTCCTGTCAGAATTTTCAGTTTTCGACCCAAAAAAAGTTTTCCCAGATTTCTCTGAAAATGACTCCTCAGGTATCTGAGAGCCCTCTGACATGGATCGGACTTTCGGTAGACCAGTTGAAGTCATTTTTGGCCCCCTCAAACAAACTAGATTTTTGCCCCAATTTCTGACATGTTCGACAGGTCCGCTCCTGTCAGAATTTTCAATTTTCGACCCAAAAAAAGTTTTCCCAGATTTCTCTGAAAATGACTCCTCAGGTATCTGAGAGCCCTCTGACATGGATCGGACTTTCGGTAGACCAGTTGAAGTCATTTTTGGCTCCCTCAAACAAACTTGATTTTTGCCCCAATTTCTGACATGTTCGACAGGTCCGCTCCTGTCAGAATTTTCAGTTTTCGACCCAAAAACAGTTTTCCCAGATTTCTCAGAAAATGACTCCTCAGGTATCTGAGAGCCCTCTGACATGGATCGGACTTTCGGTAGACCAGTTGAAGTCATTTTTGGCCCCCTCAAACAAACTAGATTTTTGCCCCAATTTCTGACATGTTCGACAGGTCCGCTCCTGTCAGAATTTTCAGTTTTCGACCCAAAAAAAGTTTTCCCAGATTTATCTGAAAATGACTCCTCATGTATCTGAGAGCCCTCTGACATGGATCGGACTTTCGGTAGACCAGTTGAAGTCATTTTTGGCCCCCTCGAACAAACTAGATTTTTGCCCCAATTTCTGACATGTTCGACAGGTCCGCTCCTGTCAGAATTTCCAGTTTTCGACCCAAAAAAAGTTTTCCCAGATTTCTCTGAAAATGACTCCTCAGGTATCTGAGAGCCCTCTGACATGGATCGGACTTTCGGTAGACCAGTTGAAGTCATTTTTGGCCCCCTCAAACAAACTAGATTTTTGCCCCAATTTCTGACATGTTCGACAGGTCCGCTCCTGTCAGAATTTTCAGTTTTCGACCCAAAAAAAGTTTTCCCAGATTTCTCTGAAAATGACTCCTCAGGTATCTGAGAGCCCTCTGACATGGATCGGACTTTCGGTAGACCAGTTGAAGTCATTTTTGGCCCTCTCAAACAAACTAGATTTTTGCCCCAATTTCTGACATGTTCGACAGGTCCGCTCCTGTCAGAATTTTCAGTTTTCGACCCAAAAAAAGTTTTCCCAGATTTCTCTGAAAATGACTCCTCAGGTATCTGAGAGCCCTATGACATGGATCGGACGTTCGGTAGACCAGTTGAAGTCATTTTTGGCCCCCTCAAACAAACTAGATTTTTGCCCCAATTTCTGACATGTTCGACAGGTCCGCTCCTGTCAGAATTTTCAGTTTTCGACCCAAAAAAAGTTTTCCCAGATTTCTCTGAAAATGACTCCTCAGGTATCTGAGAGCCCTCTGACATGGATCGGACTTTCGGTAGACCAGTTGAAGTCATTTTTGGCCCTCTCAAACAAACTAGATTTTTGCCCCAATTTCTGACATGTTCGACAGGTCCGCTCCTGTCAGAATTTTCAGTTTTCGACCCAAAAAAAGTTTTCCTAGATTTCTCTGAAAATGACTCCTCAGGTATCTGAGAGCCCTCTGACATGGATCGGACGTTCGGTAGACCAGTTGAAGTCATTTTTGGCCCCCTCAAACAAACTAGATTTTTGCCCCAATTTCTGACATGTTCGACAGGTCCGCTCCTGTCAGAATTTTCAGTTTTCGACCCAAAAAAAGTTTTCCCAGATTTATCTGAAAATGACTCCTCATGTATCTGAGAGCCCTCTGACATGGATCGAACTTTCGGTAGACCAGTTGAAGTCATTTGTGGCCCCCTCAAACAAACTAGATTTTTGCCCCAATTTCTGACATGTTCGACAGGTCCGCTCCTGTCAGAATGTTCAGTTTTCGACCCAAAAAAAGTTTTCCCAGATTTCTCTGAAAATGACTCCTCAGGTATCTGAGAGCCCTCTGACATGGATCGGACTTTCGGTAGACCAGTTGAAGTCATTTTTGGCCCCCTCAAACAAACTAGATTTTTGCCCCAATTTCTGACATGTTCGACAGGTCCGCTCCTGTCAGAATTTTCAGTTTTCGACCCAAAAAAAGTTTTCCCAGATTTCTCTGAAAATGACTCCTCAGGTATCTAAAAGCCCTCTAACATGGATCTGACTTTCAGTAGACCAGTTGAAGTCATTTTTGGCCCCCTCAAACAAACTAGATTTTTTCCCCAATTTCTGACATGTTCGACAGGTACATGTACGCTCCTGTCAGAATTTTCAGTTTTCGACCCAAAAACAGTTTTCCCAGATTTCTCTGAAAATGACTCCTCAGGTATCTGAGAGCCCTCTGACATGGATCGGACTTTCGGTAGACCAGTTGAAGTCATTTTTGGCCCCCTCAAACAAACTAGATTTTTGCCCCAATTTCTGACATGTTCGACAGGTCCGCTCCTGTCAGAATTTTCAGTTTTCGACCCAAAAAAAGTTTTCCCAGATTTATCTGAAAATGACTCCTCATGTATCTGAGAGCCCTCTGACATGGATCGGACTTTCGGTAGACCAGTTGAAGTCATTTTTGGCCCCCTCGAACAAACTAGATTTTTGCCCCAATTTCTGACATGTTCGACAGGTCCGCTCCTGTCAGAATTTCCAGTTTTCGACCCAAAAAAAGTTTTCCCAGATTTCTCTGAAAATGACTCCTCAGGTATCTGAGAGCCCTCTGACATGGATCGGACTTTCGGTAGACCAGTTGAAGTCATTTTTGGCCCCCTCAAACAAACTAGATTTTTGCCCCAATTTCTGACATGTTCGACAGGTCCGCTCCTGTCAGAATTTTAAGTTTTCGACCCAAAAAAAGTTTTCCCAGATTTCTCTGAAAATGACTCCTCAGGTATCTAAAAGCCCTCTAACATGGATCTGACTTTCAGTAGACCAGTTGAAGTCATTTTTGGCCCCCTCAAACAAACTAGATTTTTGCCCCAATTTCTGACATGTTCGACAGGTCCGCTCCTGTCAGAATTTTCAGTTTTCGACCCAAAAAAAGTTTTCCCAGATTTCTCTGAAAATGACTCCTCAGGTATCTAAAAGCCCTCTAACATGGATCTGACTTTCAGTAGACCAGTTGAAGTCATTTTTGGCCCCCTCAAACAAACTAGATTTTTTCCCCAATTTCTGACATGTTCGACAGGTACATGTACGCTCCTGTCAGAATTTTCAGTTTTCGACCCAAAAAAAGTTTTCCCAGATTTTTCTGAAAATGACTCCTCAGGTATCTGAGAGTCCTGTGACATGGATAGGACTTTCGGTAGACCAGTTGAAGTCATTTTTGGCCCCCTCAAACAAACTAGATTTTTGCCCCAATTTCTGACATGTTCGACAGGTCCGCTCCTCTCAGAATTTTCAGTTTTCGACCCAAAAAAAGTTTTCCCAGATTTCTCTGAAAATGACTCCTCAGGTATCTGAGAGCCCTCTGACATGGATCGGACTTTCGGTAGACCAGTTGAAGTCATTTTTGGCCCCCTCAAACAAAGTAGATTTTTGCCCCAGATTCTGACATGTTCGACAGGTCCGCTCCTGTCAGAATTTTCAGTTTTCGACCCAAAAAAAGTTTTCCCAGATTTCTCTGAAAATGACTCCTCAGGTATCTGAGAGCCCTCTGACATGGATCGGACTTTCGGTAGACCAGTTGAAGTCATTTTTGGCCTCCTCAAACAAACTAGATTTTTGCCCCAATTTCTGACATGTTCGACAGGTCCGCTCCTGTCAGAATTTTCAGTTTTCGACCCAAAAAAAGTTTTCCCAGATTTCTCTGAAAATGACTCCTCAGGTATCTGAGAGCCCTCTGACATGGATCGGACTTTCGGTAGACCAGTTGAAGTCATTTTTGGCCCTCTCAAACAAACTAGATTTTTGCCCCAATTTCTGACATGTTCGACAGGTCCGCTCCTGTCAGAATTTTCAGTTTTCGACCCAAAAAAAGTTTTCCCAGATTTCTCTGAAAATGACTCCTCAGGTATCTGAGAGCCCTATGACATGGATCGGACGTTCGGTAGACCAGTTGAAGTCATTTTTGGCCCCCTCAAACAAACTAGATTTTTGCCCCAATTTCTGACATGTTCGACAGGTCCGCTCCTGTCAGAATTTTCAGTTTTCGACCCAAAAAAAGTTTTCCCAGATTTATCTGAAAATTACTCCTCAGGTATCTGAGAGCCCTCTGACATCGATCGGACTTTCGGTAGACCAGTTGAAGTCATTTTTGGCCTCCTCAAACAAACTAGATTTTTGCCCCAATTTCTGACATGTTCGACAGGTCCGCTCCTGTCAGAATTTTCAGTTTTCGACCCAAAAAAAGTTTTCCCAGATTTCTCTGAAAATGACTCCTCAGGTATCTGAGAGCCCTCTGACATGGATCGGACTTTCGGTAGACCAGTTGAAGTCATTTTTGGCCCTCTCAAACAAACTAGATTTTTGCCCCAATTTCTGACATGTTCGACAGGTCCGCTCCTGTCAGAATTTTCAGTTTTCGACCCAAAAAAAGTTTTCCTAGATTTCTCTGAAAATGACTCCTCAGGTATCTGAGAGCCCTCTGACATGGATCGGACGTTCGGTAGACCAGTTGAAGTCATTTTTGGCCCCCTCAAACAAACTAGATTTTTGCCCCAATTTCTGACATGTTCGACAGGTCCGCTCCTGTCAGAATTTTCAGTTTTCGACCCAAAAAAAGTTTTCCCAGATTTATCTGAAAATGACTCCTCATGTATCTAAGAGCCCTCTGACATGGATCGAACTTTCGGTAGACCAGTTGAAGTCATTTGTGGCCCCCTCAAACAAACTAGATTTTTGCCCCAATTTCTGACATGTTCGACAGGTCCGCTCCTGTCAGAATGTTCAGTTTTCGACCCAAAAAAAGTTTTCCCAGATTTCTCTGAAAATGACTCCTCAGGTATCTGAGAGCCCTCTGACATGGATCGGACTTTCGGTAGACCAGTTGAAGTCATTTTTGGCCCCCTCAAACAAACTAGATTTTTGCCCCAATTTCTGACATGTTCTACAGGTCCGCTCCTGTCAGAATTTTCAGTTTTCGACCCAAAAAAAGTTTTCCCAGATTTCTCTGAAAATGAATCCTCAGGTATCTGAGAGCCCTCTGACATGGATCGGACTTTCGGTAGACCAGTTGAAGTCATTTTTGGCCCCCTCAAAGAAACTAGATTTTTGCCCCAATTTCTGACATGTTCGACAGGTCCGCTCCTGTCAGAATTTTCAGTTTTCGACCCAAAAAAAGTTTTCCCAGATTTCTCTGAAAATGACTCCTCAGGTATCTAAAAGCCCTCTAACATGGATCTGACTTTCAGTAGACCAGTTGAAGTCATTTTTGGCCCCCTCAAACAAACTAGATTTTTGCCCCAATTTCTGACATGTTCGACAGGTCCGCTCCTGTCAGAATTTTCAGTTTTCGACCCAAAAAAAGTTTTCCCAGATTTCTCTGAAAATGACTCCTCAGGTATCTAAAAGCCCTCTAACATGGATCTGACTTTCAGTAGACCAGTTGAAGTCATTTTTGGCCCCCTCAAACAAACTAGATTTTTTCCCCAATTTCTGACATGTTCGACAGGTACATGTACGCTCCTGTCAGAATTTTCAGTTTTCGACCCAAAAAAAGTTTTCCCAGATTTTTCTGAAAATGACTCCTCAGGTATCTGAGAGTCCTGTGACATGGATAGGACTTTCGGTAGACCAGTTGAAGTCATTTTTGGCCCCCTCAAACAAACTAGATTTTTGCCCCAATTTCTGACATGTTCGACAGGTCCGCTCCTCTCAGAATTTTCAGTTTTCGACCCAAAAAAAGTTTTCCCAGATTTCTCTGAAAATGACTCCTCAGGTATCTGAGAGCCCTCTGACATGGATCGGACTTTCGGTAGACCAGTTGAAGTCATTTTTGGCCCCCTCAAACAAAGTAGATTTTTGCCCCAGATTCTGACATGTTCGACAGGTCCGCTCCTGTCAGAATTTTCAGTTTTCGACCCAAAAAAAGTTTTCCCAGATTTCTCTGAAAATGACTCCTCAGGTATCTGAGAGCCCTCTGACATGGATCGGACTTTCGGTAGACCAGTTGAAGTCATTTTTGGCCTCCTCAAACAAACTAGATTTTTGCCCCAATTTCTGACATGTTCGACAGGTCCGCTCCTGTCAGAATTTTCAGTTTTCGACCCAAAAAAAGTTTTCCCAGATTTCTCTGAAAATGACTCCTCAGGTATCTGAGAGCCCTCTGACATGGATCGGACTTTCGGTAGACCAGTTGAAGTCATTTTTGGCCCTCTCAAACAAACTAGATTTTTGCCCCAATTTCTGACATGTTCGACAGGTCCGCTCCTGTCAGAATTTTCAGTTTTCGACCCAAAAAAAGTTTTCCCAGATTTCTCTGAAAATGACTCCTCAGGTATCTGAGAGCCCTATGACATGGATCGGACGTTCGGTAGACCAGTTGAAGTCATTTTTGGCCCCCTCAAACAAACTAGATTTTTGCCCCAATTTCTGACATGTTCGACAGGTCCGCTCCTGTCAGAATTTTCAGTTTTCGACCCAAAAAAAGTTTTCCCAGATTTATCTGAAAATTACTCCTCAGGTATCTGAGAGCCCTCTGACATCGATCGGACTTTCGGTAGACCAGTTGAAGTCATTTTTGGCCTCCTCAAACAAACTAGATTTTTGCCCCAATTTCTGACATGTTCGACAGGTCCGCTCCTGTCAGAATTTTCAGTTTTCGACCCAAAAAAAGTTTTCCCAGATTTCTCTGAAAATGACTCCTCAGGTATCTGAGAGCCCTCTGACATGGATCGGACTTTCGGTAGACCAGTTGAAGTCATTTTTGGCCCTCTCAAACAAACTAGATTTTTGCCCCAATTTCTGACATGTTCGACAGGTCCGCTCCTGTCAGAATTTTCAGTTTTCGACCCAAAAAAAGTTTTCCTAGATTTCTCTGAAAATGACTCCTCAGGTATCTGAGAGCCCTCTGACATGGATCGGACGTTCGGTAGACCAGTTGAAGTCATTTTTGGCCCCCTCAAACAAACTAGATTTTTGCCCCAATTTCTGACATGTTCGACAGGTCCGCTCCTGTCAGAATTTTCAGTTTTCGACCCAAAAAAAGTTTTCCCAGATTTATCTGAAAATGACTCCTCATGTATCTAAGAGCCCTCTGACATGGATCGAACTTTCGGTAGACCAGTTGAAGTCATTTGTGGCCCCCTCAAACAAACTAGATTTTTGCCCCAATTTCTGACATGTTCGACAGGTCCGCTCCTGTCAGAATGTTCAGTTTTCGACCCAAAAAAAGTTTTCCCAGATTTCTCTGAAAATGACTCCTCAGGTATCTGAGAGCCCTCTGACATGGATCGGACTTTCGGTAGACCAGTTGAAGTCATTTTTGGCCCCCTCAAACAAACTAGATTTTTGCCCCAATTTCTGACATGTTCTACAGGTCCGCTCCTGTCAGAATTTTCAGTTTTCGACCCAAAAAAAGTTTTCCCAGATTTCTCTGAAAATGAATCCTCAGGTATCTGAGAGCCCTCTGACATGGATCGGACTTTCGGTAGACCAGTTGAAGTCATTTTTGGCCCCCTCAAAGAAACTAGATTTTTGCCCCAATTTCTGACATGTTCGACAGGTCCGCTCCTGTCAGAATTTTCAGTTTTCGACCCAAAAAAAGTTTTCCCAGATTTCTCTGAAAATGACTCCTCAGGTATCTGAATGCCCTCTGACATGGATCGGACTTTCGGTAGACCAGTTGAAGTCATTTTTGGCCCCCTCAAACAAACTAGATTTTTGCCCCAATTTCTGACATGTTCGACAGGTCCGCTCCTGTCAGAATTTTCAGTTTTCGACCCCAAAAAAGTTTTCCAAGATTTCTCTGAAAATGACTCCTCAGGTATCTGAGAGCCCTCTGACATGGATCGGACTTTCGGTAGACCAGTTGAAGTCATTTTTGGCCTCCTCAAACAAACTAGATTTTTGCCCCAATTTCTGACATGTTCGACAGGTCCGCTCCTGTCAGAATTTTCAGTTTTCGACCCAAAAAAAGTTTTCCCAGATTTCTCTGAAAATGACTCCTCAGGTATCTGAGAGCCCTCTGACATGGATCGGACTTTCGGTAGACCAGTTGAAGTCATTTTTGGCCTCCTCAAACAAACTAGATTTTTGCCCCAATTTCTGACATGTTCGACAGGTCCGCTCCTGTCAGAATTTTCAGTTTTCGACCCAAAATAAGTTTTTCCAGATTTATCTGAAAATGACTCCTCAGGTATCTGAGAGCCCTCTGACATGGATCGGACTTTCGGTAGACCAGTTGAAGTCATTTTTGGCCCCCTCAAAGAAACTAGTTTTTTGCCCCAATTTCTGACATGTTCGACAGGTCCCCTCCTGTCAGAATTTTCAGTTTTCGACCCAAAAAAAGTTTTTCCAGATTTATCTGAAAATGACTCCTCAGGTATCTGAGAGCCCTCTGACATGGATCGGACTTTCGGTAGACCAGTTGAAGTCATTTTTGGCCCCCTCAAACAAACTAGATTTTTGCCCCAATTTCTGACATGTTCGACAGGTCCGCTCCTGTCAGAATTTTCAGTTTTCGACCCAAAAAAAGTTTTCCCAGATTTCTCTGAAAATGACTCCTCAGGTATCTGAGAGCCCTCTGACATGGATCGGACTTTCGGTAGACCAGTTGAAGTCATTTTTGGCCCTCTCAAACAAACTAGATTTTTGCCCCAATTTCTGACATGTTCGACAGGTCCGCTCCTGTCAGAATTTTCAGCTTTCGACCCAAAAAAAGTTTTCCCAGATTTCTCTGAAAATGACTCCTCAGGTATCTGAGAGCCCTCTGACATGGATCGGACGTTCGGTAGACCAGTTGAAGTCATTTTTGGCCCCCTCAAACAAACTAGATTTTTGCCCCAATTTCTGACATGTTCGACAGGTCCGCTCCTGTCAGAATTTTCAGTTTTCGACCCAAAAAAAGTTTTCCCAGATTTCTCTGAAAATGACTCCTCAGGTATCTGAGAGCCCTCTGACATGGATCGGACTTTCGGTAGACCAGTTGAAGTCATTTTTGGCCCTCTCAAACAAACTAGATTTTTGCCCCAATTTCTGACATGTTCGACAGGTCCGCTCCTGTCAGAATTTTCAGTTTTCGACCCAAAAAAAGTTTTCCCAGATTTCTCTGAAAATGACTCCTCAGGTATCTGAGAGCCCTCTGACATGGATCGGACTTTCGGTAGACCAGTTGAAGTCATTTTTGGCCCCCTCAAACAAACTAGATTTTTGCCCCAATTTCTGACATGTTCGACAGGTCCGCTCCTGTCAGAATTTTCAATTTTCGACCCAAAAAAAGTTTTCCCAGATTTCTCTGAAAATGACTCCTCAGGTATCTGAGAGCCCTCTGACATGGATCGGACTTTCGGTAGACCAGTTGAAGTCATTTTTGGCTCCCTCAAACAAACTTGATTTTTGCCCCAATTTCTGACATGTTCGACAGGTCCGCTCCTGTCAGAATTTTCAGTTTTCGACCCAAAAACAGTTTTCCCAGATTTCTCAGAAAATGACTCCTCAGGTATCTGAGAGCCCTCTGACATGGATCGGACTTTCGGTAGACCAGTTGAAGTCATTTTTGGCCCCCTCAAACAAACTAGATTTTTGCCCCAATTTCTGACATGTTCGACAGGTCCGCTCCTGTCAGAATTTTCAGTTTTCGACCCAAAAAAAGTTTTCCCAGATTTATCTGAAAATGACTCCTCATGTATCTGAGAGCCCTCTGACATGGATCGGACTTTCGGTAGACCAGTTGAAGTCATTTTTGGCCCCCTCGAACAAACTAGATTTTTGCCCCAATTTCTGACATGTTCGACAGGTCCGCTCCTGTCAGAATTTCCAGTTTTCGACCCAAAAAAAGTTTTCCCAGATTTCTCTGAAAATGACTCCTCAGGTATCTGAGAGCCCTCTGACATGGATCGGACTTTCGGTAGACCAGTTGAAGTCATTTTTGGCCCCCTCAAACAAACTAGATTTTTGCCCCAATTTCTGACATGTTCGACAGGTCCGCTCCTGTCAGAATTTTAAGTTTTCGACCCAAAAAAAGTTTTCCCAGATTTATCTGAAAATGACTCCTCAGGTATCTGAGAGCCCTCTGACATGGATCGGACTTTCGGTAGACCAGTTAAAGTCATTTTTGGCCCCCTCAAACAAACTAGATTTTTGCCCCAATTTCTGACATGTTCGACAGGTCCGCTCCTGTCAGAATTTTCAGTTTTCGACCCAAAAAAAGTTTTCCCAGATTTCTCTGAAAATGACTCCTCAGGTATCTAAAAGCCCTCTAACATGGATCTGACTTTCAGTAGACCAGTTGAAGTCATTTTTGGCCCCCTCAAACAAACTAGATTTTTGCCCCAATTTCTGACATGTTCGACAGGTCCGCTCCTGTCAGAATTTTCAGTTTTCGACCCAAAAAAAGTTTTCCCAGATTTCTCTGAAAATGACTCCTCAGGTATCTAAAAGCCCTCTAACATGGATCTGACTTTCAGTAGACCAGTTGAAGTCATTTTTGGCCCCCTCAAACAAACTAGATTTTTTCCCCAATTTCTGACATGTTCGACAGGTACATGTACGCTCCTGTCAGAATTTTCAGTTTTCGACCCAAAAAAAGTTTTCCCAGATTTTTCTGAAAATGACTCCTCAGGTATCTGAGAGTCCTGTGACATGGATAGGACTTTCGGTAGACCAGTTGAAGTCATTTTTGGCCCCCTCAAACAAACTAGATTTTTGCCCCAATTTCTGACATGTTCGACAGGTCCGCTCCTCTCAGAATTTTCAGTTTTCGACCCAAAAAAAGTTTTCCCAGATTTCTCTGAAAATGACTCCTCAGGTATCTGAGAGCCCTCTGACATGGATCGGACTTTCGGTAGACCAGTTGAAGTCATTTTTGGCCTCCTCAAACAAACTAGATTTTTGCCCCAATTTCTGACATGTTCGACAGGTCCGCTCCTGTCAGAATTTTCAGTTTTCGACCCAAAAAAAGTTTTCCCAGATTTCTCTGAAAATGACTCCTCAGGTATCTGAGAGCCCTCTGACATGGATCGGACTTTCGGTAGACCAGTTGAAGTCATTTTTGGCCCTCTCAAACAAACTAGATTTTTGCCCCAATTTCTGACATGTTCGACAGGTCCGCTCCTGTCAGAATTTTCAGTTTTCGACCCAAAAAAAGTTTTCCCAGATTTCTCTGAAAATGACTCCTCAGGTATCTGAGAGCCCTATGACATGGATCGGACGTTCGGTAGACCAGTTGAAGTCATTTTTGGCCCCCTCAAACAAACTAGATTTTTGCCCCAATTTCTGACATGTTCGACAGGTCCGCTCCTGTCAGAATTTTCAGTTTTCGACCCAAAAAAAGTTTTCCCAGATTTATCTGAAAATTACTCCTCAGGTATCTGAGAGCCCTCTGACATCGATCAAACTTTCGGTAGACCAGTTGAAGTCATTTTTGGCCTCCTCAAACAAACTAGATTTTTGCCCCAATTTCTGACATGTTCGACAGGTCCGCTCCTGTCAGAATTTTCAGTTTTCGACCCAAAAAAAGTTTTCCCAGATTTCTCTGAAAATGACTCCTCAGGTATCTGAGAGCCCTCTGACATGGATCGGACTTTCGGTAGACCAGTTGAAGTCATTTTTGGCCCCCTCAAACAAAGTAGATTTTTGCCCCAATTTCTGACATGTTCGACAGGTCCGCTCCTGTCAGAATTTTCAGTTTTCGACCCAAAAAAAGTTTTCCCAGATTTATCTGAAAATGACTCCTCATGTATCTGAGAGCCCTCTGACATGGATCGAACTTTCGGTAGACCAGTTGAAGTCATTTGTGGCCCCCTCAAACAAACTAGATTTTTGCCCCAATTTCTGACATGTTCGACAGGTCCGCTCCTGTCAGAATGTTCAGTTTTCGACCCAAAAAAAGTTTTCCCAGATTTCTCTGAAAATGACTCCTCAGGTATCTGAGAGCCCTCTGACATGGATCGGACTTTCGGTAGACCAGTTGAAGTCATTTTTGGCCCCCTCAAACAAACTAGATTTTTGCCCCAATTTCTGACATGTTCTACAGGTCCGCTCCTGTCAGAATTTTCAGTTTTCGACCCAAAAAAAGTTTTCCCAGATTTCTCTGAAAATGAATCCTCAGGTATCTGAGAGCCCTCTGACATGGATCGGACTTTCGGTAGACCAGTTGAAGTCATTTTTGGCCCCCTCAAAGAAACTAGATTTTTGCCCCAATTTCTGACATGTTCGACAGGTCCGCTCCTGTCAGAATTTTCAGTTTTCGACCCAAAAAAAGTTTTCCCAGATTTCTCTGAAAATGACTCCTCAGGTATCTGAATGCCCTCTGACATGGATCGGACTTTCGGTAGACCAGTTGAAGTCATTTTTGGCCCCCTCAAACAAACTAGATTTTTGCCCCAATTTCTGACATGTTCGACAGGTCCGCTACTGTCAGAATTTTCAGTTTTCGACCCCAAAAAAGTTTTCCCAGATTTCTCTGAAAATGACTCCTCAGGTATCTGAGAGCCCTCTGACATGGATCGGACTTTCGGTAGACCAGTTGAAGTCATTTTTGGCCTCCTCAAACAAACTAGATTTTTGCCCCAATTTCTGACATGTTCGACAGGTCCGCTCCTGTCAGAATTTTCAGTTTTCGACCCAAAAAAAGTTTTCCCAGATTTCTCTGAAAATGACTCCTCAGGTATCTGAGAGCCCTCTGACATGGATCGGACTTTCGGTAGACCAGTTGAAGTCATTTTTGGCCTCCTCAAACAAACTAGATTTTTGCCCCAATTTCTGACATGTTCGACAGGTCCGCTCCTGTCAGAATTTTCAGTTTTCGACCCAAAAAAAGTTTTCCCAGATTTCTCTGAAAATGACTCCTCAGGTATCTGAGAGCCCTCTGACATGGATCGGACTTTCGGTAGACCAGTTGAAGTCATTTTTGGCCCTCTCAAACAAACTAGATTTTTGCCCCAATTTCTGACATGTTCGACAGGTCCGCTCCTGTCAGATTTTTCAGTTTTCGACCCAAAAAAAGTTTTCCCAGATTTCTCTGAAAATGACTCCTCAGGTATCTGAGAGCCCTCTGACATGGATCGGACTTTCGGTAGACCAGTTGAAGTCATTTTTGGCCCCCTCAAACAAACTAGATTTTTGCCCCAATTTCTGACATGTTCGACAGGTCCGCTCCTGTCAGAATTTTCAGTTTTCGACCCAAAATAAGTTTTTCCAGATTTATCTGAAAATGACTCCTCAGGTATCTGAGAGCCCTCTGACATGGATCGGACTTTCGGTAGACCAGTTGAAGTCATTTTTGGCCCCCTCAAAGAAACTAGTTTTTTGCCCCAATTTCTGACATGTTCGACAGGTCCCCTCCTGTCAGAATTTTCAGTTTTCGACCCAAAAAAAGTTTTTCCAGATTTATCTGAAAATGACTCCTCAGGTATCTGAGAGCCCTCTGACATGGATCGGACTTTCGGTAGACCAGTTGAAGTCATTTTTGGCCCCCTCAAACAAACTAGATTTTTGCCCCAATTTCTGACATGTTCGACAGGTCCGCTCCTGTCAGAATTTTCAGTTTTCGACCCAAAAAAAGTTTTCCCAGATTTCTCTGAAAATGACTCCTCAGGTATCTGAGAGCCCTCTGACATGGATCGGACTTTCGGTAGACCAGTTGAAGTCATTTTTGGCCCCCTCAAACAAACTAGATTTTTGCCCCAATTTCTGACATGTTCGACAGGTCCGCTCCTGTCAGAATTTTCAGTTTTCGACCCAAACAAAGTTTTCCCAGATTTCTCTGAAAATGACTCCTCAGGTATCTGAGAGCCCTCTGACATGGATCGGACTTTCGGTAGACCAGTTGAAGTCATTTTTGGCCCCCTCAAACAAACTAGATTTTTGCCCCAATTTCTGACATGTTCGACAGGTCCGCTCCTGTCAGAATTTTCAGTTTTCGACCCAAAAAAAGTTTTCCCAGATTTCTCTGAAAATGACTCCTCATGTATCTGAGAGCCCTCTGACATGGATCGGACTTTCGGTAGACCAGTTGAAGTCATTTTTGGCCCCCTCAAACAAACTAGATTTTTGCCCCAATTTCTGACATGTTCGACAGGTCCGCTCCTGTCAGAATTTTCAGTTTTCGACCCAAAATAAGTTTTTCCAGATTTATCTGAAAATGACTCCTCAGGTATCTGAGAGCCCTCTGACATGGATCGGACTTTCGGTAGACCAGTTGAAGTCATTTTTGGCCCCCTCAAACAAACTAGATTTTTGACCCAATTTCTGACATGTTCGACAGGTCCACTCCTGTCAGAATTTTCAGTTTTCGACCCAAAATAAATTTTCCCAGATTTATCTGAAAATGACTCCTCAGGTATCTGAGAGCCCTCTGACATGGATCGGACTTTCGGTAGACCAGTTGAAGTCATTTTTGGCCCCCTCAAAGAAACTAGTTTTTTGCCCCAATTTCTGACATGTTCGACAGGTCCGCTCCTGTCAGAATTTTCAGTTTTCGACCCAAAAAAAGTTTTCCCAGATTTCTCTGAAAATGACTCCTCAGGTATCTGAGAGCCCTCTGACATGGATCGGACTTTCGGTAGACCAGTTGAAGTCATTTTTGGCCCCCTCAAACAAACTAGATTTTTGCCCCAATATCTGACATGTTCGACAGGTCCGCTCCTGTCAGAATTTTCAGTTTTCGACCCAAAATAAGTTTTTCCAGATTTATCTGAAAATGACTCCTCAGGTATCTGAGAGCCCTCTGACATGGATCGGACTTTCGGTAGACCAGTTGAAGTCATTTTTGGCCCCCTCAAAGAAACTAGTTTTTTGCCCCAATTTCTGACATGTTCGACAGGTCCGCTCCTGTCAGAATTTTCAGTTTTCGACCCAAACAAAGTTTTTCCAGATTTATCTGAAAATGACTCCTCAGGTATCTGAGAGCCCTCTGACATGGATCGGACTTTCGGTAGACCAGTTGAAGTCATTTTTGGCCCCCTCAAACAAACTAGATTTTTGCCCCAATTTCTGACATGTTCGACAGGTCCGCTCCTGTCAGAATTTTCAGTTTTTGACCCAAAAAAAGTTTTCCCAGATTTCTCTGAAAATGACTCCTCAGGTATCTGAGAGCCCTCTGACATGGATCGGACTTTCGGTAGACCAGTTGAAGTCATTTTTGGCCCCCTCAAACAAACTAGATTTTTGCCCCAATTTCTGACATGTTCGACAGGTCCGCTCCTGTCAGAATTTTCAGTTTTCGACCCAAAAAAAGTTTTCCCAGATTTCTCTGAAAATGACTCCTCAGGTATCTGAGAGCCCTCTGACATGGATCGGACTTTCGGTAGACCAGTTGAAGTCATTTTTGGCCTCCTCAAACAAACTAGATTTTTGCCCCAATTTCTGACATGTTCGACAGGTCCGCTCCTGTCAGAATTTTCAGTTTTCGACCCAAAAAAAGTTTTCCCAGATTTCTCTGAAAATGACTCCTCAGGTATCTGAGAGCCCTCTGACATGGATCGGACTTTCGGTAGACCAGTTGAAGTCATTTTTGGCCCTCTCAAACAAACTAGATTTTTGCCCCAATTTCTGACATGTTCGACAGGTCCGCTCCTGTCAGAATTTTCAGTTTTCGACCCAAAAAAAGTTTTCCCAGATTTCTCTGAAAATGACTCCTCAGGTATCTGAGAGCCCTCTGACATGGATCGGACGTTCGGTAGACCAGTTGAAGTCATTTTTGGCCCCCTCAAACAAACTAGATTTTTGCCCCAATTTCTGACATGTTCGACAGGTCCGCTCCTGTCAGAATTTTCAGTTTTCGACCCAAAAAAAGTTTTCCCAGATTTATCTGAAAATGACTCCTCAGGTATCTGAGAGCCCTCTGACATGGATCGGACTTTCGGTAGACCAGTTGAAGTCATTTTTGGCCCCCTCAAAGAAACTAGTTTTTTGCCCCAATTTCTGACATGTTCGACAGGTCCGCTCCTGTCAGAATTTTCAGTTTTCGACCCAAAAAAAGTTTTCCCAGATTTATCTGAAAATGACTCCTCAGGTATCTGAGAGCCCTCTGACATGGATCAGACTTTCGGTAGACCAGTTGAAGTCATTTTTGGCCCCCTCAAACAAACTAGATTTTTGCTCCAATTTCTGACATGTTCGACAGGTCCGCTCCTGTCAGAATTTTCAGTTTTCGACCCAAAAAAAGTTTTCCCAGATTTCTCTGAAAATGACTCCTCAGGTATCTGAGAGCCCTCTGACATGGATCGGACGTTCGGTAGACCAGTTGAAGTCATTTTTGGCCCCCTCAAACAAACTAGATTTTTGCCCCAATTTCTGACATGTTCGACAGGTCCGCTCCTGTCAGATTTTTCAGTTTTTGACCCAAAATAAATTTTCCCAGATTTATCTGAAAATGACTCCTCAGGTATCTGAGAGCCCTCTGACATGGATCGGACTTTCGGTAGACCAGTTGAAGTCATTTTTGGCCCCCTCAAACAAACTAGATTTTTCCCCCAATATCTGACATGTTCGACAGGTCCGCTCCTGTCAGAATTTTCAGTTTTCGACCCAAAATAAGTTTTTCCAGATTTATCTGAAAATGACTCCTCAGGTATCTGAGAGCCCTCTGACATGGATCGGACTTTCGGTAGACCAGTTGAAGTCATTTTTGGCCCCCTCAAACAAACTAGATTTTTGCCCCAATTTCTGACATGTTCGACAGGTCCGCTCCTGTCAGAATTTTCAGTTTTTGACCCAAAAAAAGTTTTCCCAGATTTCTCTGAAAATGACTCCTCAGGTATCTGAGAGCCCTCTGACATGGATCGGACTTTCGGTAGACCAGTTGAAGTCATTTTTGGCCCCCTCAAACAAACTAGATTTTTGCCCCAATTTCTGACATGTTCGACAGGTCCGCTCCTGTCAGAATTTTCAGTTTTCGACCCAAAAAAAGTTTTCCCAGATTTCTCTGAAAATGACTCCTCAGGTATCTGAGAGCCCTCTGACATGGATCGGACTTTCGGTAGACCAGTTGAAGTCATTTTTGGCCTCCTCAAACAAACTAGATTTTTGCCCCAATTTCTGACATGTTCGACAGGTCCGCTCCTGTCAGAATTTTCAGTTTTCGACCCAAAAAAAGTTTTCCCAGATTTCTCTGAAAATGACTCCTCAGGTATCTGAGAGCCCTCTGACATGGATCGGACTTTCGGTAGACCAGTTGAAGTCATTTTTGGCCCTCTCAAACAAACTAGATTTTTGCCCCAATTTCTGACATGTTCGACAGGTCCGCTCCTGTCAGAATTTTCAGTTTTCGACCCAAAAAAAGTTTTCCCAGATTTCTCTGAAAATGACTCCTCAGGTATCTGAGAGCCCTCTGACATGGATCGGACGTTCGGTAGACCAGTTGAAGTCATTTTTGGCCCCCTCAAAGAAACTAGATTTTTGCCCCAATTTCTGACATGTTCGACAGGTCCGCTCCTGTCAGAATTTTCAGTTTTCGACCCAAAAAAAGTTTTCCCAGATTTCTCTGAAAATGACTCCTCAGGTATCTGAATGCCCTCTGACATGGATCGGACTTTCGGTAGACCAGTTGAAGTCATTTTTGGCCCCCTCAAACAAACTAGATTTTTGCCCCAATTTCTGACATGTTCGACAGGTCCGCTACTGTCAGAATTTTCAGTTTTCGACCCCAAAAAAGTTTTCCCAGATTTCTCTGAAAATGACTCCTCAGGTATCTGAGAGCCCTCTGACATGGATCGGACTTTCGGTAGACCAGTTGAAGTCATTTTTGGCCTCCTCAAACAAACTAGATTTTTGCCCCAATTTCTGACATGTTCGACAGGTCCGCTCCTGTCAGAATTTTCAGTTTTCGACCCAAAAAAAGTTTTCCCAGATTTCTCTGAAAATGACTCCTCAGGTATCTGAGAGCCCTCTGACATGGATCGGACTTTCGGTAGACCAGTTGAAGTCATTTTTGGCCTCCTCAAACAAACTAGATTTTTGCCCCAATTTCTGACATGTTCGACAGGTCCGCTCCTGTCAGAATTTTCAGTTTTCGACCCAAAAAAAGTTTTCCCAGATTTCTCTGAAAATGACTCCTCAGGTATCTGAGAGCCCTCTGACATGGATCGGACTTTCGGTAGACCAGTTGAAGTCATTTTTGGCCCTCTCAAACAAACTAGATTTTTGCCCCAATTTCTGACATGTTCGACAGGTCCGCTCCTGTCAGATTTTTCAGTTTTCGACCCAAAAAAAGTTTTCCCAGATTTCTCTGAAAATGACTCCTCAGGTATCTGAGAGCCCTCTGACATGGATCGGACTTTCGGTAGACCAGTTGAAGTCATTTTTGGCCCCCTCAAACAAACTAGATTTTTGCCCCAATTTCTGACATGTTCGACAGGTCCGCTCCTGTCAGAATTTTCAGTTTTCGACCCAAAATAAGTTTTTCCAGATTTATCTGAAAATGACTCCTCAGGTATCTGAGAGCCCTCTGACATGGATCGGACTTTCGGTAGACCAGTTGAAGTCATTTTTGGCCCCCTCAAAGAAACTAGTTTTTTGCCCCAATTTCTGACATGTTCGACAGGTCCCCTCCTGTCAGAATTTTCAGTTTTCGACCCAAAAAAAGTTTTTCCAGATTTATCTGAAAATGACTCCTCAGGTATCTGAGAGCCCTCTGACATGGATCGGACTTTCGGTAGACCAGTTGAAGTCATTTTTGGCCCCCTCAAACAAACTAGATTTTTGCCCCAATTTCTGACATGTTCGACAGGTCCGCTCCTGTCAGAATTTTCAGTTTTCGACCCAAAAAAAGTTTTCCCAGATTTCTCTGAAAATGACTCCTCAGGTATCTGAGAGCCCTCTGACATGGATCGGACTTTCGGTAGACCAGTTGAAGTCATTTTTGGCCCCCTCAAACAAACTAGATTTTTGCCCCAATTTCTGACATGTTCGACAGGTCCGCTCCTGTCAGAATTTTCAGTTTTCGACCCAAACAAAGTTTTCCCAGATTTCTCTGAAAATGACTCCTCAGGTATCTGAGAGCCCTCTGACATGGATCGGACTTTCGGTAGACCAGTTGAAGTCATTTTTGGCCCCCTCAAACAAACTAGATTTTTGCCCCAATTTCTGACATGTTCGACAGGTCCGCTCCTGTCAGAATTTTCAGTTTTCGACCCAAAAAAAGTTTTCCCAGATTTCTCTGAAAATGACTCCTCATGTATCTGAGAGCCCTCTGACATGGATCGGACTTTCGGTAGACCAGTTGAAGTCATTTTTGGCCCCCTCAAACAAACTAGATTTTTGCCCCAATTTCTGACATGTTCGACAGGTCCGCTCCTGTCAGAATTTTCAGTTTTCGACCCAAAATAAGTTTTTCCAGATTTATCTGAAAATGACTCCTCAGGTATCTGAGAGCCCTCTGACATGGATCGGACTTTCGGTAGACCAGTTGAAGTCATTTTTGGCCCCCTCAAACAAACTAGATTTTTGACCCAATTTCTGACATGTTCGACAGGTCCACTCCTGTCAGAATTTTCAGTTTTCGACCCAAAATAAATTTTCCCAGATTTATCTGAAAATGACTCCTCAGGTATCTGAGAGCCCTCTGACATGGATCGGACTTTCGGTAGACCAGTTGAAGTCATTTTTGGCCCCCTCAAAGAAACTAGTTTTTTGCCCCAATTTCTGACATGTTCGACAGGTCCGCTCCTGTCAGAATTTTCAGTTTTCGACCCAAAAAAAGTTTTCCCAGATTTCTCTGAAAATGACTCCTCAGGTATCTGAGAGCCCTCTGACATGGATCGGACTTTCGGTAGACCAGTTGAAGTCATTTTTGGCCCCCTCAAACAAACTAGATTTTTGCCCCAATATCTGACATGTTCGACAGGTCCGCTCCTGTCAGAATTTTCAGTTTTCGACCCAAAATAAGTTTTTCCAGATTTATCTGAAAATGACTCCTCAGGTATCTGAGAGCCCTCTGACATGGATCGGACTTTCGGTAGACCAGTTGAAGTCATTTTTGGCCCCCTCAAAGAAACTAGTTTTTTGCCCCAATTTCTGACATGTTCGACAGGTCCGCTCCTGTCAGAATTTTCAGTTTTCGACCCAAACAAAGTTTTTCCAGATTTATCTGAAAATGACTCCTCAGGTATCTGAGAGCCCTCTGACATGGATCGGACTTTCGGTAGACCAGTTGAAGTCATTTTTGGCCCCCTCAAACAAACTAGATTTTTGCCCCAATTTCTGACATGTTCGACAGGTCCGCTCCTGTCAGAATTTTCAGTTTTTGACCCAAAAAAAGTTTTCCCAGATTTCTCTGAAAATGACTCCTCAGGTATCTGAGAGCCCTCTGACATGGATCGGACTTTCGGTAGACCAGTTGAAGTCATTTTTGGCCCCCTCAAACAAACTAGATTTTTGCCCCAATTTCTGACATGTTCGACAGGTCCGCTCCTGTCAGAATTTTCAGTTTTCGACCCAAAAAAAGTTTTCCCAGATTTCTCTGAAAATGACTCCTCAGGTATCTGAGAGCCCTCTGACATGGATCGGACTTTCGGTAGACCAGTTGAAGTCATTTTTGGCCTCCTCAAACAAACTAGATTTTTGCCCCAATTTCTGACATGTTCGACAGGTCCGCTCCTGTCAGAATTTTCAGTTTTCGACCCAAAAAAAGTTTTCCCAGATTTCTCTGAAAATGACTCCTCAGGTATCTGAGAGCCCTCTGACATGGATCGGACTTTCGGTAGACCAGTTGAAGTCATTTTTGGCCCTCTCAAACAAACTAGATTTTTGCCCCAATTTCTGACATGTTCGACAGGTCCGCTCCTGTCAGAATTTTCAGTTTTCGACCCAAAAAAAGTTTTCCCAGATTTCTCTGAAAATGACTCCTCAGGTATCTGAGAGCCCTCTGACATGGATCGGACGTTCGGTAGACCAGTTGAAGTCATTTTTGGCCCCCTCAAACAAACTAGATTTTTGCCCCAATTTCTGACATGTTCGACAGGTCCGCTCCTGTCAGAATTTTCAGTTTTCGACCCAAAAAAAGTTTTCCCAGATTTATCTGAAAATGACTCCTCAGGTATCTGAGAGCCCTCTGACATGGATCGGACTTTCGGTAGACCAGTTGAAGTCATTTTTGGCCCCCTCAAAGAAACTAGTTTTTTGCCCCAATTTCTGACATGTTCGACAGGTCCGCTCCTGTCAGAATTTTCAGTTTTCGACCCAAAAAAAGTTTTCCCAGATTTATCTGAAAATGACTCCTCAGGTATCTGAGAGCCCTCTGACATGGATCAGACTTTCGGTAGACCAGTTGAAGTCATTTTTGGCCCCCTCAAACAAACTAGATTTTTGCTCCAATTTCTGACATGTTCGACAGGTCCGCTCCTGTCAGAATTTTCAGTTTTCGACCCAAAAAAAGTTTTCCCAGATTTCTCTGAAAATGACTCCTCAGGTATCTGAGAGCCCTCTGACATGGATCGGACGTTCGGTAGACCAGTTGAAGTCATTTTTGGCCCCCTCAAACAAACTAGATTTTTGCCCCAATTTCTGACATGTTCGACAGGTCCGCTCCTGTCAGATTTTTCAGTTTTTGACCCAAAATAAATTTTTTCAGATTTATCTGAAAATGACTCCTCAGGTATCTGAGAGCCCTCTGACATGGATCGGACTTTCGGTAGACCAGTTGAAGTCATTTTTGGCCCCCTCAAACAAACTAGATTTTTCCCCCAATATCTGACATGTTCGACAGGTCCGCTCCTGTCAGAATTTTCAGTTTTCGACCCAAAATAAGTTTTTCCAGATTTATCTGAAAATGACTCCTCAGGTATCTGAGAGCCCTCTGACATGGATCGGACTTTCGGTAGACCAGTTGAAGTCATTTTTGGCCCCCTCAAACAAACTAGATTTTTGCCCCAATTTCTGACATGTTCGACAGGTCCGCTCCTGTCAGAATTTTCAGTTTTTGACCCAAAAAAAGTTTTCCCAGATTTCTCTGAAAATGACTCCTCAGGTATCTGAGAGCCCTCTGACATGGATCGGACTTTCGGTAGACCAGTTGAAGTCATTTTTGGCCCCCTCAAACAAACTAGATTTTTGCCCCAATTTCTGACATGTTCGACAGGTCCGCTCCTGTCAGAATTTTCAGTTTTCGACCCAAAAAAAGTTTTCCCAGATTTCTCTGAAAATGACTCCTCAGGTATCTGAGAGCCCTCTGACATGGATCGGACTTTCGGTAGACCAGTTGAAGTCATTTTTGGCCTCCTCAAACAAACTAGATTTTTGCCCCAATTTCTGACATGTTCGACAGGTCCGCTCCTGTCAGAATTTTCAGTTTTCGACCCAAAAAAAGTTTTCCCAGATTTCTCTGAAAATGACTCCTCAGGTATCTGAGAGCCCTCTGACATGGATCGGACTTTCGGTAGACCAGTTGAAGTCATTTTTGGCCCTCTCAAACAAACTAGATTTTTGCCCCAATTTCTGACATGTTCGACAGGTCCGCTCCTGTCAGAATTTTCAGTTTTCGACCCAAAAAAAGTTTTCCCAGATTTCTCTGAAAATGACTCCTCAGGTATCTGAGAGCCCTCTGACATGGATCGGACGTTCGGTAGACCAGTTGAAGTCATTTTTGGCCCCCTCAAACAAACTAGATTTTTGCCCCAATTTCTGACATGTTCGACAGGTCCGCTCCTGTCAGAATTTTCAGTTTTCGACCCAAAACAAGTTTTCCCAGATTTATCTGAAAATGACTCCTCAGGTATCTGAGAGCCCTCTGACATGGATCGGACTTTCGGTAGACCAGTTGAAGTCATTTTTGGCCCCCTCAAAGAAACTAGTTTTTTGCCCCAATTTCTGACATGTTCGACAGGTCCGCTCCTGTCAGAATTTTCAGTTTTCGACCCAAAAAAAGTTTTCCCAGATTTATCTGAAAATGACTCCTCAGGTATCTGAGAGCCCTCTGACATGGATCAGACTTTCGGTAGACCAGTTGAAGTCATTTTTGGCCCCCTCAAACAAACTAGATTTTTGCTCCAATTTCTGACATGTTCGACAGGTCCGCTCCTGTCAGAATTTTCAGTTTTCGACCCAAAAAAAGTTTTCCCAGATTTCTCTGAAAATGACTCCTCAGGTATCTGAGAGCCCTCTGACATGGATCGGACGTTCGGTAGACCAGTTGAAGTCATTTTTGGCCCCCTCAAACAAACTAGATTTTTGCCCCAATTTCTGACATGTTCGACAGGTCCGCTCCTGTCAGATTTTTCAGTTTTTGACCCAAAATAAATTTTCCCAGATTTATCTGAAAATGACTCCTCAGGTATCTGAGAGCCCTCTGACATGGATCGGACTTTCGGTAGACCAGTTGAAGTCATTTTTGGCCTCCTCAAACAAACTAGATTTTTGCCCCAATTTCTGACATGTTCGACAGGTCTGCTCCTGTCAGAATTTTCAGTTTTCTACCCAAAAAAAGTTTTCCCAGATTTCTCTGAAAATGACTCCTCAGGTATCTGAGAGCCCTCTGACATGGATCGGACGTTCGGTAGACCAGTTGAAGTCATTTTTGGCCCCCTCAAAGAAACTAGTTTTTTGCCCCAATTTCTGACATGTTCGACAGGTCCGCTCCTGTCAGAATTTTCAGTTTTCGACCCAAAAAAAGTTTTCCCAGATTTCTCTGAAAATGACTCCTCAGGTATCTGAGAGCCCTCTGACATGGATCGGACGTTCGGTAGACCAGTTGAAGTCATTTTTGGCCCCCTCAAACAAACTAGATTTTTGCCCCAATTTCTGACATGTTCGACAGGTCCGCTCCTGTCAGATTTTTCAGTTTTTGACCCAAAATAAATTTTCCCAGATTTATCTGAAAATGACTCCTCAGGTATCTGAGAGCCCTCTGACATGGATCGGACTTTCGGTAGACCAGTTGAAGTCATTTTTGGCCTCCTCAAACAAACTAGATTTTTGCCCCAATTTCTGACATGTTCGACAGGTCTGCTCCTGTCAGAATTTTCAGTTTTCTACCCAAAAAAAGTTTTCCCAGATTTCTCTGAAAATGACTCCTCAGGTATCTGAGAGCCCTCTGACATGGATCGGACGTTCGGTAGACCAGTTGAAGTCATTTTTGGCCCCCTCAAACAAACTAGATTTTTGCCCCAATTTCTGACATGTTCGACAGGTCCGCTCCTGTCAGAATTTTCAGTTTTCGACCCAAAAAAAGTTTTCCCAGATTTCTCTGAAAATGACTCCTCAGGTATCTGAGAGCCCTCTGACATGGATCGGACTTTCGGTAGACCAGTTGAAGTCATTTTTGGCCTCCTCAAACAAACTAGATTTTTGCCCCAATTTCTGACATGTTCGACAGGTCCGCTCCTGTCAGAATTTTCAGTTTTCGACCCAAAAAAAGTTTTCCCAGATTTCTCTGAAAATGACTCCTCAGGTATCTGAGAGCCCTCTGACATGGATCGGACTTTCGGTAGACCAGTTGAAGTCATTTTTGGCCCTCTCAAACAAACTAGATTTTTGCCCCAATTTCTGACATGTTCGACAGGTCCGCTCCTGTCAGAATTTTCAGTTTTCGACCCAAAAAAAGTTTTCCCAGATTTCTCTGAAAATGACTCCTCAGGTATCTGAGAGCCCTCTGACATGGATCGGACGTTCGGTAGACCAGTTGAAGTCATTTTTGGCCCCCTCAAACAAACTAGATTTTTGCCCCAATTTCTGACATGTTCGACAGGTCCGCTCCTGTCAGAATTTTCAGTTTTCGACCCAAAAAAAGTTTTCCCAGATTTATCTGAAAATGACTCCTCAGGTATCTGAGAGCCCTCTGACATGGATCGGACTTTCGGTAGACCAGTTGAAGTCATTTTTGGCCCCCTCAAAGAAACTAGTTTTTTGCCCCAATTTCTGACATGTTCGACAGGTCCGCTCCTGTCAGAATTTTCAGTTTTCGACCCAAAAAAAGTTTTCCCAGATTTATCTGAAAATGACTCCTCAGGTATCTGAGAGCCCTCTGACATGGATCAGACTTTCGGTAGACCAGTTGAAGTCATTTTTGGCCCCCTCAAACAAACTAGATTTTTGCTCCAATTTCTGACATGTTCGACAGGTCCGCTCCTGTCAGAATTTTCAGTTTTCGACCCAAAAAAAGTTTTCCCAGATTTCTCTGAAAATGACTCCTCAGGTATCTGAGAGCCCTCTGACATGGATCGGACGTTCGGTAGACCAGTTGAAGTCATTTTTGGCCCCCTCAAACAAACTAGATTTTTGCCCCAATTTCTGACATGTTCGACAGGTCCGCTCCTGTCAGATTTTTCAGTTTTTGACCCAAAATAAATTTTCCCAGATTTCTCTGAAAATGACTCCTCAGGTATCTGAGAGCCCTCTGACATGGATCGGACCTTCGGTAGACCAGTTGAAGTCATTTTTGGCCCCCTCAAACAAACTAGATTTTTGCCCCAATTTCTGACATGTTTGACAGGTCCGCTCCTGTCAGAATTTTCAGTTTTCGACCCAAAAAAAGTTTTCCCAGATTTCTCTGAAAATGACTCCTCATGTATCTGAGAGCCCTCTGACATGGATCGGACTTTCGGTAGACCAGTTGAAGTCATTTGTGGCCCCCTCAAACAAACTAGATTTTTGCCCCAATTTCTGACATGTTCGACAGGTCTGCACCTGTCAGAATTTTCAGTTTTCGACCCAAAAAAAGTTTTCCCAGATTTCTCTGAAAATGACTCCTCAGGTATCTGAGAGCCCTCTGACATGGATCGGACTTTCGGTAGACCAGTTGAAGTCATTTTTGGCCCCCTCAAACAAACTAGATTTTTGCTCCAATTTCTGACATGTTCGACAGGTCCGCTCCTGTCAGAATTTTCAGTTTTCGACCCAAAAAAAGTTTTCCCAGATTTCTCTGAAAATGACTCCTCAGGTATCTGAGAGCCCTCTGACATGGATCGGACGTTCGGTAGACCAGTTGAAGTCATTTTTGGCCCCCTCAAACAAACTAGATTTTTGCCCCAATTTCTGACATGTTCGACAGGTCCGCTCCTGTCAGATTTTTCAGTTTTTGACCCAAAATAAATTTTCCCAGATTTCTCTGAAAATGACTCCTCAGGTATCTGAGAGCCCTCTGACATGGATCGGACCTTCGGTAGACCAGTTGAAGTCATTTTTGGCCCCCTCAAACAAACTAGATTTTTGCCCCAATTTCTGACATGTTTGACAGGTCCGCTCCTGTCAGAATTTTCAGTTTTCGACCCAAAAAAAGTTTTCCCAGATTTCTCTGAAAATGACTCCTCATGTATCTGAGAGCCCTCTGACATGGATCGGACTTTCGGTAGACCAGTTGAAGTCATTTGTGGCCCCCTCAAACAAACTAGATTTTTGCCCCAATTTCTGACATGTTCGACAGGTCTGCACCTGTCAGAATTTTCAGTTTTCGACCCAAAAAAAGTTTTCCCAGATTTCTCTGAAAATGACTCCTCAGGTATCTGAGAGCCCTCTGACATGGATCGGACTTTCGGTAGACCAGTTGAAGTCATTTTTGGCCCCCTCAAACAAACTAGATTTTTGCCCCAATTTCTGACATGTTCGACAGGTCCGCTCCTGTCAGAATTTTCAGTTTTCGACCCAAAAACAGTTTTCCCAGATTTCTCTGAAAATGACTCCTCAGGTATCTGAGAGCCCTCTGACATGGATCGGACTTTCGGTAGACCAGTTGAAGTCATTTTTGGCCCCCTCAAACAAACTAGATTTTTGCCCCAATTTCTGACATGTTTGACAGGTCCGCTCCTGTCAGAATTTTCAGTTTTCGACCCAAACAAAGTTTTTCCAGATTTATCTGAAAATGACTCCTCAGGTATTTGAGAGCCCTCTGACATGGATCGGACTTTCGGTAGACCAGTTGAAGTCATTTGTGGCCCCCTCAAACAAACTAGATTTTTGCCCCAATTTCTGACATGTTCGACAGGTCCGCTCCTGTCAGAATGTTCAGTTTTCGACCCAAAAAAAATTTCCCAGATTTATCTGAAAATGACTCCTCATGTATCTGAGAGCCCTCTGACATGGATCGGACTTTCGGTAGACCAGTTGAAGTCATTTTTGGCCCCCTCAAACAAACTAGATTTTTGCCCCAATTTCTGACATGTTCGACAGGTCCGCTCCTGTCAGAATTTTCAGTTTTCGACCCAAAAAAAGTTTTCCCAGATTTCTCTGAAAATGACTCCTCAGGTATCTGAGAGCCCTCTGACATGGATCGGACTTTCGGTAGACCAGTTGAAGTCATTTTTGGCCCCCTCAAACAAACAAGATTTTTGCCCCAATTTCTGACATGTTCGACAGGTCCGCTCCTGTCAGAATTTTCAGTTTTCGACCCAAAAAAAGTTTTCCCAGATTTATCTGAAAATGACTCCTCAGGTATCTGAGAGCCCTCTGACATGGATCGGACGTTCGGTAGACCAGTTGAAGTCATTTTTGGCCCCCTCAAACAAACTAGATTTTTGCCCCAATTTCTGACATGTTCGACAGGTCCGCTCCTGTCAGATTTTTCAGTTTTTGACCCAAAATAAATTTTCCCAGATTTCTCTGAAAATGACTCCTCAGGTATCTGAGAGCCCTCTGACATGGATCGGACCTTCGGTAGACCAGTTGAAGTCATTTTTGGCCCCCTCAAACAAACTAGATTTTTGCCCCAATTTCTGACATGTTTGACAGGTCCGCTCCTGTCAGAATTTTCAGTTTTCGACCCAAAAAAAGTTTTCCCAGATTTCTCTGAAAATGACTCCTCATGTATCTGAGAGCCCTCTGACATGGATCGGACTTTCGGTAGACCAGTTGAAGTCATTTGTGGCCCCCTCAAACAAACTAGATTTTTGCCCCAATTTCTGACATGTTCGACAGGTCTGCACCTGTCAGAATTTTCAGTTTTCGACCCAAAAAAAGTTTTCCCAGATTTCTCTGAAAATGACTCCTCAGGTATCTGAGAGCCCTCTGACATGGATCGGACTTTCGGTAGACCAGTTGAAGTCATTTTTGGCCCCCTCAAACAAACTAGATTTTTGCCCCAATTTCTGACATGTTCGACAGGTCCGCTCCTGTCAGAATTTTCAGTTTTCGACCCAAAAACAGTTTTCCCAGATTTCTCTGAAAATGACTCCTCAGGTATCTGAGAGCCCTCTGACATGGATCGGACTTTCGGTAGACCAGTTGAAGTCATTTTTGGCCCCCTCAAACAAACTAGATTTTTGCCCCAATTTCTGACATGTTTGACAGGTCCGCTCCTGTCAGAATTTTCAGTTTTCGACCCAAACAAAGTTTTTCCAGATTTATCTGAAAATGACTCCTCAGGTATTTGAGAGCCCTCTGACATGGATCGGACTTTCGGTAGACCAGTTGAAGTCATTTGTGGCCCCCTCAAACAAACTAGATTTTTGCCCCAATTTCTGACATGTTCGACAGGTCCGCTCCTGTCAGAATGTTCAGTTTTCGACCCAAAAAAAATTTCCCAGATTTATCTGAAAATGACTCCTCATGTATCTGAGAGCCCTCTGACATGGATCGGACTTTCGGTAGACCAGTTGAAGTCATTTTTGGCCCCCTCAAACAAACTAGATTTTTGCCCCAATTTCTGACATGTTCGACAGGTCCGCTCCTGTCAGAATTTTCAGTTTTCGACCCAAAAAAAGTTTTCCCAGATTTCTCTGAAAATGACTCCTCAGGTATCTGAGAGCCCTCTGACATGGATCGGACTTTCGGTAGACCAGTTGAAGTCATTTTTGGCCCCCTCAAACAAACTAGATTTTTGCCCCAATTTCTGACATGTTCGACAGGTCCGCTCCTGTCAGAATTTTCAGTTTTCGACCCAAAAAAAGTTTTCCCAGATTTCTCTGAAAATGACTCCTCATGTATCTGAGAGCCCTCTGACATGGATCGGACTTTCGGTAGACCAGTTGAAGTCATTTTTGGCCCCCTCAAACAAACTAGATTTTTGCCCCAATTTCTGACATGTTCGACAGGTCCGCTCCTGTCAGAATTTTCAGTTTTCGACCCAAAATAAGTTTTTCCAGATTTATCTGAAAATGACTCCTCAGGTATCTGAGAGCCCTCTGACATGGATCGGACTTTCGGTAGACCAGTTGAAGTCATTTTTGGCCCCCTCAAACAAACTAGATTTTTGACCCAATTTCTGACATGTTCGACAGGTCCACTCCTGTCAGAATTTTCAGTTTTCGACCCAAAATAAATTTTCCCAGATTTATCTGAAAATGACTCCTCAGGTATCTGAGAGCCCTCTGACATGGATCGGACTTTCGGTAGACCAGTTGAAGTCATTTTTGGCCCCCTCAAAGAAACTAGTTTTTTGCCCCAATTTCTGACATGTTCGACAGGTCCGCTCCTGTCAGAATTTTCAGTTTTCGACCCAAAAAAAGTTTTCCCAGATTTCTCTGAAAATGACTCCTCAGGTATCTGAGAGCCCTCTGACATGGATCGGACTTTCGGTAGACCAGTTGAAGTCATTTTTGGCCCCCTCAAACAAACTAGATTTTTGCCCCAATATCTGACATGTTCGACAGGTCCGCTCCTGTCAGAATTTTCAGTTTTCGACCCAAAATAAGTTTTTCCAGATTTATCTGAAAATGACTCCTCAGGTATCTGAGAGCCCTCTGACATGGATCGGACTTTCGGTAGACCAGTTGAAGTCATTTTTGGCCCCCTCAAAGAAACTAGTTTTTTGCCCCAATTTCTGACATGTTCGACAGGTCCGCTCCTGTCAGAATTTTCAGTTTTCGACCCAAACAAAGTTTTTCCAGATTTATCTGAAAATGACTCCTCAGGTATCTGAGAGCCCTCTGACATGGATCGGACTTTCGGTAGACCAGTTGAAGTCATTTTTGGCCCCCTCAAACAAACTAGATTTTTGCCCCAATTTCTGACATGTTCGACAGGTCCGCTCCTGTCAGAATTTTCAGTTTTTGACCCAAAAAAAGTTTTCCCAGATTTCTCTGAAAATGACTCCTCAGGTATCTGAGAGCCCTCTGACATGGATCGGACTTTCGGTAGACCAGTTGAAGTCATTTTTGGCCCCCTCAAACAAACTAGATTTTTGCCCCAATTTCTGACATGTTCGACAGGTCCGCTCCTGTCAGAATTTTCAGTTTTCGACCCAAAAAAAGTTTTCCCAGATTTCTCTGAAAATGACTCCTCAGGTATCTGAGAGCCCTCTGACATGGATCGGACTTTCGGTAGACCAGTTGAAGTCATTTTTGGCCTCCTCAAACAAACTAGATTTTTGCCCCAATTTCTGACATGTTCGACAGGTCCGCTCCTGTCAGAATTTTCAGTTTTCGACCCAAAAAAAGTTTTCCCAGATTTCTCTGAAAATGACTCCTCAGGTATCTGAGAGCCCTCTGACATGGATCGGACTTTCGGTAGACCAGTTGAAGTCATTTTTGGCCCTCTCAAACAAACTAGATTTTTGCCCCAATTTCTGACATGTTCGACAGGTCCGCTCCTGTCAGAATTTTCAGTTTTCGACCCAAAAAAAGTTTTCCCAGATTTCTCTGAAAATGACTCCTCAGGTATCTGAGAGCCCTCTGACATGGATCGGACGTTCGGTAGACCAGTTGAAGTCATTTTTGGCCCCCTCAAACAAACTAGATTTTTGCCCCAATTTCTGACATGTTCGACAGGTCCGCTCCTGTCAGAATTTTCAGTTTTCGACCCAAAAAAAGTTTTCCCAGATTTATCTGAAAATGACTCCTCAGGTATCTGAGAGCCCTCTGACATGGATCGGACTTTCGGTAGACCAGTTGAAGTCATTTTTGGCCCCCTCAAAGAAACTAGTTTTTTGCCCCAATTTCTGACATGTTCGACAGGTCCGCTCCTGTCAGAATTTTCAGTTTTCGACCCAAAAAAAGTTTTCCCAGATTTATCTGAAAATGACTCCTCAGGTATCTGAGAGCCCTCTGACATGGATCAGACTTTCGGTAGACCAGTTGAAGTCATTTTTGGCCCCCTCAAACAAACTAGATTTTTGCTCCAATTTCTGACATGTTCGACAGGTCCGCTCCTGTCAGAATTTTCAGTTTTCGACCCAAAAAAAGTTTTCCCAGATTTCTCTGAAAATGACTCCTCAGGTATCTGAGAGCCCTCTGACATGGATCGGACGTTCGGTAGACCAGTTGAAGTCATTTTTGGCCCCCTCAAACAAACTAGATTTTTGCCCCAATTTCTGACATGTTCGACAGGTCCGCTCCTGTCAGATTTTTCAGTTTTTGACCCAAAATAAATTTTCCCAGATTTATCTGAAAATGACTCCTCAGGTATCTGAGAGCCCTCTGACATGGATCGGACTTTCGGTAGACCAGTTGAAGTCATTTTTGGCCCCCTCAAACAAACTAGATTTTTCCCCCAATATCTGACATGTTCGACAGGTCCGCTCCTGTCAGAATTTTCAGTTTTCGACCCAAAATAAGTTTTTCCAGATTTATCTGAAAATGACTCCTCAGGTATCTGAGAGCCCTCTGACATGGATCGGACTTTCGGTAGACCAGTTGAAGTCATTTTTGGCCCCCTCAAAGAAACTAGTTTTTTGCCCCAATTTCTGACATGTTCGACAGGTCCGCTCCTGTCAGAATTTTCAGTTTTCGACCCAAACAAAGTTTTTCCAGATTTATCTGAAAATGACTCCTCAGGTATCTGAGAGCCCTCTGACATGGATCGGACTTTCGGTAGACCAGTTGAAGTCATTTTTGGCCCCCTCAAACAAACTAGATTTTTGCCCCAATTTCTGACATGTTCGACAGGTCCGCTCCTGTCAGAATTTTCAGTTTTTGACCCAAAAAAAGTTTTCCCAGATTTCTCTGAAAATGACTCCTCAGGTATCTGAGAGCCCTCTGACATGGATCGGACTTTCGGTAGACCAGTTGAAGTCATTTTTGGCCCCCTCAAACAAACTAGATTTTTGCCCCAATTTCTGACATGTTCGACAGGTCCGCTCCTGTCAGAATTTTCAGTTTTCGACCCAAAAAAAGTTTTCCCAGATTTCTCTGAAAATGACTCCTCAGGTATCTGAGAGCCCTCTGACATGGATCGGACTTTCGGTAGACCAGTTGAAGTCATTTTTGGCCTCCTCAAACAAACTAGATTTTTGCCCCAATTTCTGACATGTTCGACAGGTCCGCTCCTGTCAGAATTTTCAGTTTTCGACCCAAAAAAAGTTTTCCCAGATTTCTCTGAAAATGACTCCTCAGGTATCTGAGAGCCCTCTGACATGGATCGGACTTTCGGTAGACCAGTTGAAGTCATTTTTGGCCCTCTCAAACAAACTAGATTTTTGCCCCAATTTCTGACATGTTCGACAGGTCCGCTCCTGTCAGAATTTTCAGTTTTCGACCCAAAAAAAGTTTTCCCAGATTTCTCTGAAAATGACTCCTCAGGTATCTGAGAGCCCTCTGACATGGATCGGACGTTCGGTAGACCAGTTGAAGTCATTTTTGGCCCCCTCAAACAAACTAGATTTTTGCCCCAATTTCTGACATGTTCGACAGGTCCGCTCCTGTCAGAATTTTCAGTTTTCGACCCAAAACAAGTTTTCCCAGATTTATCTGAAAATGACTCCTCAGGTATCTGAGAGCCCTCTGACATGGATCGGACTTTCGGTAGACCAGTTGAAGTCATTTTTGGCCCCCTCAAAGAAACTAGTTTTTTGCCCCAATTTCTGACATGTTCGACAGGTCCGCTCCTGTCAGAATTTTCAGTTTTCGACCCAAAAAAAGTTTTCCCAGATTTATCTGAAAATGACTCCTCAGGTATCTGAGAGCCCTCTGACATGGATCAGACTTTCGGTAGACCAGTTGAAGTCATTTTTGGCCCCCTCAAACAAACTAGATTTTTGCTCCAATTTCTGACATGTTCGACAGGTCCGCTCCTGTCAGAATTTTCAGTTTTCGACCCAAAAAAAGTTTTCCCAGATTTCTCTGAAAATGACTCCTCAGGTATCTGAGAGCCCTCTGACATGGATCGGACGTTCGGTAGACCAGTTGAAGTCATTTTTGGCCCCCTCAAACAAACTAGATTTTTGCCCCAATTTCTGACATGTTCGACAGGTCCGCTCCTGTCAGATTTTTCAGTTTTTGACCCAAAATAAATTTTCCCAGATTTATCTGAAAATGACTCCTCAGGTATCTGAGAGCCCTCTGACATGGATCGGACTTTCGGTAGACCAGTTGAAGTCATTTTTGGCCTCCTCAAACAAACTAGATTTTTGCCCCAATTTCTGACATGTTCGACAGGTCTGCTCCTGTCAGAATTTTCAGTTTTCTACCCAAAAAAAGTTTTCCCAGATTTCTCTGAAAATGACTCCTCAGGTATCTGAGAGCCCTCTGACATGGATCGGACGTTCGGTAGACCAGTTGAAGTCATTTTTGGCCCCCTCAAACAAACTAGATTTTTGCCCCAATTTCTGACATGTTCGACAGGTCCGCTCCTGTCAGAATTTTCAGTTTTCGACCCAAAAAAAGTTTTCCCAGATTTCTCTGAAAATGACTCCTCAGGTATCTGAGAGCCCTCTGACATGGATCGGACTTTCGGTAGACCAGTTGAAGTCATTTTTGGCCTCCTCAAACAAACTAGATTTTTGCCCCAATTTCTGACATGTTCGACAGGTCCGCTCCTGTCAGAATTTTCAGTTTTCGACCCAAAAAAAGTTTTCCCAGATTTCTCTGAAAATGACTCCTCAGGTATCTGAGAGCCCTCTGACATGGATCGGACTTTCGGTAGACCAGTTGAAGTCATTTTTGGCCCTCTCAAACAAACTAGATTTTTGCCCCAATTTCTGACATGTTCGACAGGTCCGCTCCTGTCAGAATTTTCAGTTTTCGACCCAAAAAAAGTTTTCCCAGATTTCTCTGAAAATGACTCCTCAGGTATCTGAGAGCCCTCTGACATGGATCGGACGTTCGGTAGACCAGTTGAAGTCATTTTTGGCCCCCTCAAACAAACTAGATTTTTGCCCCAATTTCTGACATGTTCGACAGGTCCGCTCCTGTCAGAATTTTCAGTTTTCGACCCAAAAAAAGTTTTCCCAGATTTATCTGAAAATGACTCCTCAGGTATCTGAGAGCCCTCTGACATGGATCGGACTTTCGGTAGACCAGTTGAAGTCATTTTTGGCCCCCTCAAAGAAACTAGTTTTTTGCCCCAATTTCTGACATGTTCGACAGGTCCGCTCCTGTCAGAATTTTCAGTTTTCGACCCAAAAAAAGTTTTCCCAGATTTATCTGAAAATGACTCCTCAGGTATCTGAGAGCCCTCTGACATGGATCAGACTTTCGGTAGACCAGTTGAAGTCATTTTTGGCCCCCTCAAACAAACTAGATTTTTGCTCCAATTTCTGACATGTTCGACAGGTCCGCTCCTGTCAGAATTTTCAGTTTTCGACCCAAAAAAAGTTTTCCCAGATTTCTCTGAAAATGACTCCTCAGGTATCTGAGAGCCCTCTGACATGGATCGGACGTTCGGTAGACCAGTTGAAGTCATTTTTGGCCCCCTCAAACAAACTAGATTTTTGCCCCAATTTCTGACATGTTCGACAGGTCCGCTCCTGTCAGATTTTTCAGTTTTTGACCCAAAATAAATTTTCCCAGATTTCTCTGAAAATGACTCCTCAGGTATCTGAGAGCCCTCTGACATGGATCGGACCTTCGGTAGACCAGTTGAAGTCATTTTTGGCCCCCTCAAACAAACTAGATTTTTGCCCCAATTTCTGACATGTTTGACAGGTCCGCTCCTGTCAGAATTTTCAGTTTTCGACCCAAAAAAAGTTTTCCCAGATTTCTCTGAAAATGACTCCTCATGTATCTGAGAGCCCTCTGACATGGATCGGACTTTCGGTAGACCAGTTGAAGTCATTTGTGGCCCCCTCAAACAAACTAGATTTTTGCCCCAATTTCTGACATGTTCGACAGGTCTGCACCTGTCAGAATTTTCAGTTTTCGACCCAAAAAAAGTTTTCCCAGATTTCTCTGAAAATGACTCCTCAGGTATCTGAGAGCCCTCTGACATGGATCGGACTTTCGGTAGACCAGTTGAAGTCATTTTTGGCCCCCTCAAACAAACTAGATTTTTGCTCCAATTTCTGACATGTTCGACAGGTCCGCTCCTGTCAGAATTTTCAGTTTTCGACCCAAAAAAAGTTTTCCCAGATTTCTCTGAAAATGACTCCTCAGGTATCTGAGAGCCCTCTGACATGGATCGGACGTTCGGTAGACCAGTTGAAGTCATTTTTGGCCCCCTCAAACAAACTAGATTTTTGCCCCAATTTCTGACATGTTCGACAGGTCCGCTCCTGTCAGATTTTTCAGTTTTTGACCCAAAATAAATTTTCCCAGATTTCTCTGAAAATGACTCCTCAGGTATCTGAGAGCCCTCTGACATGGATCGGACCTTCGGTAGACCAGTTGAAGTCATTTTTGGCCCCCTCAAACAAACTAGATTTTTGCCCCAATTTCTGACATGTTTGACAGGTCCGCTCCTGTCAGAATTTTCAGTTTTCGACCCAAAAAAAGTTTTCCCAGATTTCTCTGAAAATGACTCCTCATGTATCTGAGAGCCCTCTGACATGGATCGGACTTTCGGTAGACCAGTTGAAGTCATTTGTGGCCCCCTCAAACAAACTAGATTTTTGCCCCAATTTCTGACATGTTCGACAGGTCTGCACCTGTCAGAATTTTCAGTTTTCGACCCAAAAAAAGTTTTCCCAGATTTCTCTGAAAATGACTCCTCAGGTATCTGAGAGCCCTCTGACATGGATCGGACTTTCGGTAGACCAGTTGAAGTCATTTTTGGCCCCCTCAAACAAACTAGATTTTTGCCCCAATTTCTGACATGTTCGACAGGTCCGCTCCTGTCAGAATTTTCAGTTTTCGACCCAAAAACAGTTTTCCCAGATTTCTCTGAAAATGACTCCTCAGGTATCTGAGAGCCCTCTGACATGGATCGGACTTTCGGTAGACCAGTTGAAGTCATTTTTGGCCCCCTCAAACAAACTAGATTTTTGCCCCAATTTCTGACATGTTTGACAGGTCCGCTCCTGTCAGAATTTTCAGTTTTCGACCCAAACAAAGTTTTTCCAGATTTATCTGAAAATGACTCCTCAGGTATTTGAGAGCCCTCTGACATGGATCGGACTTTCGGTAGACCAGTTGAAGTCATTTGTGGCCCCCTCAAACAAACTAGATTTTTGCCCCAATTTCTGACATGTTCGACAGGTCCGCTCCTGTCAGAATGTTCAGTTTTCGACCCAAAAAAAATTTCCCAGATTTATCTGAAAATGACTCCTCATGTATCTGAGAGCCCTCTGACATGGATCGGACTTTCGGTAGACCAGTTGAAGTCATTTTTGGCCCCCTCAAACAAACTAGATTTTTGCCCCAATTTCTGACATGTTCGACAGGTCCGCTCCTGTCAGAATTTTCAGTTTTCGACCCAAAAAAAGTTTTCCCAGATTTCTCTGAAAATGACTCCTCAGGTATCTGAGAGCCCTCTGACATGGATCGGACTTTCGGTAGACCAGTTGAAGTCATTTTTGGCCCCCTCAAACAAACAAGATTTTTGCCCCAATTTCTGACATGTTCGACAGGTCCGCTCCTGTCAGAATTTTCAGTTTTCGACCCAAAAAAAGTTTTCCCAGATTTATCTGAAAATGACTCCTCAGGTATCTGAGAGCCCTCTGACATGGATCGGACTTTCGGTAGACCAGTTGAAGTCATTTTTGGCCCCCTCAAACAAACTAGATTTTTGCCCCAATTTCTGACATGTTCGACAGGTCTGCTCCTGTCAGAATTTTCAGTTTTCGACCCAAAAAAGGTTTTCCCAGATTTCTCTGAAAATGACTCCTCAGGTATCTGAGAGCCCTCTGACATGGATCGGACTTTCGGTAGACCTGTTGAAGTCATTTTTGGCCCCCTCAAACAAACTAGATTTTTGCCCCAATTTCTGACATGTTCGACAGGTCCGCTCCTGTCAGAATTTTCAGTTTTCGACCCAAAAAAAGTTTTCCCAGATGTCTATGAAAATGACTCCTCAGGTATCTGAGAGCCCTCTGACATGGATCGGACGTTCGGTAGACCAGTTGAAGTCATTTTTGGCCCCCTCAAACAAACTAGATTTTTGCCCCAATTTCTGACATGTTCGACAGGTCCGCTCCTGTCAGAATTTTCAGTTTTCGACCCAAAAAAAGTTTTCCCAGATGTCTATGAAAATGACTCCTCAGGTATCTGAGAGCCCTCTGACATGGATCGGACTTTCGGTAGACCAGTTGAAGTCATTTTTGGCCCCCTCAAACAAACTAGATTTTTGCCCCAATTTCTGACATGTTCGACAGGTCCGCTCCTGTCAGAATTTTCAGTTTTCGACCCCAAATTTTTTTTCCCAGATTTATCAGATTGGCTCCAAAATAGCCGAGGAAACTAAAGAAATTGCGTCAATTTTCCCAACAGGGAAAAACTTTGTCTCACAGTCCCGGAAAAACTGGTTTTGGCAAGATTGTCAATATTGGCCATTTTTGACGCAAATTTTTTGTCTTCAGATTGGCTCTAAAATAGCCGAGGAGACTCGTAGGGACCCATAGAACACGTTTCTGAAGAAATTACGTCAAATTTCCTGCTAGGGAAAAAATTCGTCTCACAGGGTCAGAAAATCTGGTTTTGGCAAGACTACAGTGTATATATATATCGTAGGGTGTCCTATAGACCCGTCTTCGATGATGTCACGGTTTTGTTCATCGGCCATCTTGGATTACACACATGAGCATGTCACCGCCATTACTAAATCAGCTGTGCATACAAACAACTCCACATGCACGGCGGCAATTTTTGAACTCGTCTTAGTTGTACTTACTACTACTACTGTACACATTATATAGTACCTGTACTCCTACTACTAATACTTTTTACTACTAGTATTAATTACTACTTTTGCTATGGAGGAATCTCTTATTTTCCTCCGTGGTTGTACCATGGATTGGAGGTACATGTACTTGTTTGTTGAAAGATGGTTATCCTTGGCTGTGGAAGCAGCAGGGATTGTGATAAAAAATCTTTTTATCGTTTACCTGCTGTACTGACAAGAGAAGGTGACGCAACTCGTACACTTTCGGTAAAAAGACGGACGAAATGGTTATCACGGGTTTCAAGAAACATCAGTGATAGAAACTTACCATACACAAGTATATGCTCAGATCACTTCATATCTGGTGAGTAGGCCTATACATGTACCATAGCAATGAACGTAACTAATATTAGAAATTAACAAAATTTCAGTGCACTTTGAAGATACGGGTATAATTATCAAAATAATTGGTTTGCTAAATTGATAAGACTGAGTTATGACTCGATATCACACCGATTACTATACTAGTACTATGTACTGTAGTAGTACTAGTAGTAGTAGTAACTTGTACACTACTACACGACAAACTGTGATGTACACTGTACTGTAGGCCTACTGTACATGTAGTGATGTACATGTACATGTACATCACTGACAAGTCATATTCGCCATGGATCCCGGTAAATATGAAAAGGCCACAGTGCAATGCATTGAGAAAGAAAACATCCAGAAATAATTTTTCCCAGCCCAAAATATGCCATCAGGGAAGTAATTTATTTTCCATCAATGGTCTTTTGACCAAGGTTGACTGTGAAATTTAGCACTGGAGAATTTCACAACATACATGTAGTTCTAAGAAAACTCTGATTTTTTTAAAAACCAATCCCATTGTATAATTAGTATAAGTACATGTATGTAAAGTATGTCAACAGATGACTATATTTATGATATTCTCCCTCAACATTAATATTGAAATCTATACATGTATGTTTCTATGTTTATGTTGGCCATGCTTTTATAAGCCCTTCTTTCTTTAAATATTATTTGACACCACAGGAAAACCATCAACACTGTATGACACCACTAATCCTGATTGGGCACCCTGCTTGAAGCTTGGACACAACAAGATACCGGTAGATACATGTAGTTGCTCAATCAGTCGCTCGTGACTCCGACATTTATCTGTATGCGAGAAGTGTGAAGAGACAAGGGCAGAAACACATAAACACAAACTAGATGCTGCGGAAGCTCTCTTACAGCTCGTATCAGACCACGAGACACAACCAGTGGGATGATGACAGTAAGCTTCTGAAGCAGCTTGCCAAACTGACCTTGAAGGTAACGTTCTGTCTGCATCACAAAAAGAACTCCAGCGACTTTTGGGAGAAAACAGAACATTGAAAGAACAGCTGCAATAGCTTCGATGAGGGATTCTTCAAAGACAATGATGAAAATGTTAGGCATTACACAGGACTTCCAAGTTTTACTGTACTAGTTGCACTGTTTAAATTTCTCAAAGGATATATTCCACATACACCCTTGAACAGTTTAACTAAATTTCAACAGCTAATTTTCACTCTAATGAAACTTTGGCTTAATCTTTCCCATATGGATCTTGGAAACAGATTTCGTGTACATAAGTCTACATCATCAAAATTGGTTTTAAATATGATTGATATTATGTAACCAAATAACTGTAATTACATGTGTATTGGTTGTATTGAAGTATTCTTAGAAAGGCCATCAAATCTTGCAGCACGGTCATCAACATGGTCTTTTTTATAAATCAAACAATACAAACAAATATTTGATAGGTATAACACCACAAGGTGTAATATCCTACATATCAGAGGGGTGGGGTGGCAGGGCAAGTGACAAATATGTTGTTGAACACAGTAGCTTTCTGCACAAATTGTGTGTTGGTGATGTGGTCATTGCAGACAGGGGATTGGATGTTTCTGACAGCATTGGAATGATGGAGGCTAAACTTTTAATTCCTACATTTAGACGTGACAGACGTTGGTTTACAGGAGAAGAAGTGGAGAAAACACGGCGTATTGCCAACTCCAGAATTCATGTAGAGCGAGTGATGGGGCTATTCGTCAGAAATATACAATTCTTCATAGCACAATTCCAATAGCCTATGTTAAAGCATGTGACAGTATTTTCCAATTTTTTTTTATGAAGTATTAATACAGTGGAACATTACTATAACAAAACATTCGACTATAACAAACTTGTCCTTTTGGCTCCCAGTTTTGTGTACAGAATATATGGCTGCAACTGCTATAACAAACGACTGCTATACCGAACCAATGTCATGTATCCCGGGACGTTTATTATAGCGATGTTCCACTGTACATTTCCAAGTATATAATGGCACTAAATTCAACTTTTAGTATAAACAGATAAAGAACACTTAGTTCTTGTTGTTTTCCCATATATTCCTGTCATAGAGAAATAGGATAATTACATGTGTATGGCAAAGGAAATAATTAGGCCGTTGGCTTCATGCATGTCACAAGCATGGAAAACACTTTGTATAGAATGTACACTTATAGGATTGGTAAACTTCTGCATTATAAGTATTTATAGAGCAGGCTTCTTTCATGCAGCAGGATCTTGACTTGTACACAATGTACATGAATGGTCCACGCAAAACATGATGACACTTAATCCAATCAAATGTCAGGTGATGATTACATCTTTTCAAAGTGGTGCCTATATTCCATATTGGAAATTCTGTTCTTACACAAGGTAGATGTGTTAAATTGTTATGCATTATTTGCAAGACAATTTAAAATGGGATACCCAAGGTTAGCTCTGTGTATTTAATAGGCCTATAGAAAAATTGTACTTTCTGCGTCAACTGAAATGGTGCAACATTCCTGTTCCTGATTTGTTAACTATTTATCTTCAGTACATTGTGTATATCCAACCTGCTCTTGAGTATGCCTCACCTCCATGGTTCTGTGGTTTAACTAAAACTCAGAAGGAATGCTTGGAGAAAAAAGAGCGGAAAGCTTTGTGTAGCACTTTTACTGATGATTTTTGTAAAATGAAATCTACAATGATATTTGTCAATCTCATAATTCCCTGTTTTGTGTGACAGACTTAAATAACTCTCCCTCAATGTACCGTTTGAGTGAATTGTACCTGTTCATATAATTGTCTCAATACAACAATATTTTTAAAACTATGTAATTTATGAAATTTAATTATTGGATCGTCGACACACAATTCAGATTCGTCTGTGAGGGGTCATCTAATGCAATAAACAATCTATTTATTAATCTATGTGGAGAGAAATTGTGTGTATGTACATGTACCTGTCTTATTTTTGCATCCCCTTACGTGTACGGTTTTTACGGCACTCTGCGCAGAACCACATCCCTTCTGGAAGCTTCTTTATCTGGAGACAGCTCCGATGCAACCATTTTATCCTGCATGTTTCATTGTGACATGCAACCATGCTATCTTTCTCACTTTTTGGTTTGCCGCAGTAACAGTGATTCATTGACCTAGTACTAGAGGCTACATGTGAAGTTGATGGTCTGGTATAAAATTTCCCAAGCAGTTCAGGTAGTACTGCCTTTAGGAAGAAATTGTGACTCTTCTCGCAAATCTCCTCCCACATGTCTTGATTTTGTTTGATTCGTTCTCTATGTGCAAATCGGCCGAAGTCCACACAATGAAATCAGCATACTCTACTTTGCAGGTGTGTATCTGTGTCTGTACTTGGTATAATAATCATGATCTTGAAGTAGAGAAATTTCCATCCTTGTCAGAGCGAAGGCACGTTCTTGGCAGTGAGGCATATTCTTCTATTTGATTGTCACTAGCACAATATGGGCATTTAACTTCAATTACACCTTCTCCACAACATTCGCAGGAAACAAGCCCATCTGGTGAAGTCCCAATATAAGGATACTTCATGCTGATGACAAAGCCAGACTGCTTGACTGCAAATTTGTGATGAGTGAGCTCTATTTTCTCCTCATATGCTCGCCGGGCATCTTCCCCAGCTATACAGTGGCAGTGTGCTGCCAATACCTTGCCACTCCTTTCTGCAATTATCCATAGCTTCAGGGGAGTTTCTAGAAGTCGTTGAGAATGCATAACCTGTAAATCAACAAATATGGATGGAGTCAATCAATAATACAAATAATTGATATACCAAATTGTTGCAAACTGCTTACTGACTAAAATTACCAAAATGCAAATCTTAAAATGCCAATCTTAAATTTTCCCTTTGATCTCTCCCTACCAGCTTTACTCTTTGTACTTTGTTTCTCAGCCGTGTCCTATTCACTCTCTTCCCCCTTCCTTCGTGTACATGTACATGTATCTGTTTTATCCTTGTCACTCTGCCTTTGAGAAAGGTCGTGCTAGGATCGAAACATCAGGCCCACTCAATTTTAAGAATAATACAAATAATGAAATAATGGACTTTCTAGAAAACACACCCTTCAATAGTAAGTACCAGGGAGCTGATACAACAGACATGGTTGGTTACATTTTGTTGAACTAGAATTTTGGCAAATTCTTTAATATCTAGCAATACATACCGGGTAGACCAAAACAACTTAAAGCCTTTTGGTGTTTTAATTGAGGAAACATCTCTATTTTTAATTCAAACATTCACGTTAGTTTTGTGTTGACATGGTTTGTCGGTTGTTTACCCACTGAAAGCTGTACCTTAGTTAAGGTTCTCCATGTATTCCAACATGTAAAGGTTCAAATAATGATTGCTATTGAGATGCTGTATGTACATGTGTACATGGTGGATCTGTGGCTAAAAAAACCTGACTCGTCACTTGAGGCACTGCGTCAAAGTAGGAACAACACCAATGGCTCTTTAATGTTGGTAGAAAGCAGAACTCAAACTTGTAGAACTTAGAAGTGATGGAAAATGGGCTCCTTCATGTACTGATTAACCAATTAATTAAATTCAAAATTGGCTCAACAGATGATGTAGGATTTGTAATGCAGCCAACGTCATGCAAACTCAACTGTCAACACCCAGCAAACCCTGCAATAAAACAAACAAAAACCAGTCCAAAACAGAGACAGGCCTAGGCCTAAAAATAAAAAATAACATACAGTAAAAAAACTGAAATAAAAGTTCCCAAAACCTCCAACACTATACCATGTATCGTAGACGAGGCTCCTAGCCTAGGCCACTACAGAGTACTGTACATGTGACTGGTCCAACATTTATTAACCCAGTCATTGGGGCCAGGCTAGTCCCCAAGTAATTAAGACCTTAATTTCCTTAAAGCTCATGCTTTTTCAATCACTTTAAAAACTGTCCACCTCAGATTAAAAAATCTTCAGATTTTTTTTTTCAACTGAGCCTCAGGTGGACATATTATTATCAATTATTATCAACTCACTGACACTACCAGTACTATAATCAGAGTAACTTGGACCCGACAAGTCACCCTTTTTTAATAGAATTTTCAAATTTCAAAATTCGATAAATAACAAAAACAAAACAATTCATGATGCCTTTGTTTTAAAGAAATTTAATTGTTTAGTCTAAATTATAAACTAAGCAGGTTTATTTTTTTTTTCCAATTTGTTTAGTCTGTGTGATAAATGCGACTGACAGAGTAGTAACTACCAACTTGGCAAGACAGCTGAGAGGGTTGAGAGAAGGCTCACCAACCCAGAGGTTGCAGGTTCCATCCCCAAGGTGTGCACTTGTTTTTTTAAATCAGTAAAATAGAGTTGACTGTTTGAGTAGTTTGCTAGCCAACTGAGTGAATGTTTGATTAGCTTGCATAGTGTCAAAGCAAGAAAAGCATATCAAACATACACTCTGTTGGCTGGCTGTATTTTTTTATTTTTTTTCTGGGGCCCCATAAATAAGAGTGACTATTGCAGTGAAATTTTTGTCAAAGCAAGACAGCTGGGTTGGATGGGTGCAGACTAACCAACCCAGAGCTCCCCAGTTCAGACCTGGGTGCATGCGCAGGATATTTTTTACTGAGTTGTTTATACGTTGTTTATAATGTTCAAATAGGTGCAAGTAAAGTATAAATGGGAGTAAAAAGAATGGTTGTTATTGTGGCAGGACAGCTGAGTTGGTAAAGCCTTGGCTTTCCAACCTGGAGGTTCCTGGTTCAAACCTGGGTGCATGCACAGGGATATTTTTTACTGAGTGCTATCTAATTTTCAAATTAAATAGGTGCAAGTAGAGTATAAATGGGAGTAAAAAGAAGAGTTGTCATCGCAGCAGGACAGCTGAGTTGGAAAAGCCTTGGCTTTCCAACCTGGAGGTTCCTGGTTCGAACCTGGGTGCATGCACAGGGATATTTTTTACTGAGTTCTTTCTCATTTTCAAATTGAATAGGTGCAAGTAGAGTATAAATGGGGGTAAAAAGAAGAGTTGTCATCACAGCAGGACAGCTGAGATGGTAAAGCCTTGGCTTTCTAACCTGGAGGTTCCTGGTTCAAACCTGGGTGCATGCATAGGGATATTTTTTACTGAGTTCTATCTAATTTTCAAATTAAATAGGTGCAAGTAGAGTATAAATGGGAGTAAAAAGAAGAGTTGTCATCGCAGCAGGACAGCTGAGTTGGTAAAGCCTTAGCTTTCCAACCTGGAGGTTTGCGGTTCGAACCCAGGTAAAACCAATGTTGTATAATGATTAAAAATGTGATGTATAATGATTTAAAATGTACATGTGATTCTGCCAACAGATAACCCACCCTCCCAGAACCAACCCCCCTCCTCCAAGAACCACCCCCTCCTCCCAGAACCACCCCTCCTCCCTGAACCAACCCCCCTCTGCCCAGAACCAACCCCCCTCCTCCCAGAAAGAACCCTCCCTCCTCCCAGAACCAAACCCCCTCCCAAGAACCAACCCCCCCTCCTAAGAAAGAAACCCCCCTCCCAAGTAAGAAACCCCCCCTCCAAGAAAGAAACCCCCCCCTCCAAGAAAGAAACCCCCCTTCCAAGAAGGAGCCCGGGAGCCCGGGAGCCCGGGAGCCCGGGAGCCCGGGAGCCCGGGAGCCCAGACCCAGGGGCCCAGGGGCCCAGCACCAGACCCAGGGGCCCAGAAAACCAGTTTTAACCAGTTTTAACCAGTTTTAACCAGTTTTAACCAGTTTTAACCAGTTTTAACCAGTTTTAACCAGTTTTAACCAGTTTTAACCAGTTTTAACCAGTTTTAACCAGTTTTAACCAGTTTTAACCAGTTTTAACCAGTTTTAACCAGTTTTAACCAGTTTTAACCAGTTTTAACCAGTTTTAACCAGTTTTAACCAGTTTTAACCAGTTTTAACCAGTTTTAACCAGTTTTAACCAGTTTTAACCAGTTTTAACCAGTTTTAACCAGTTTTAACCAGTTTTAACCAGTTTTAACCAGTTTTAACCAGTTTTAACCAGTTTTAACCAGTTTTAACCAGTTTTAACCAGTTTTAACCAGTTTTAACCAGTTTTAACCAGTTTTAACCAGTTTTAACCAGTTTTAACCAGTTTTAACCAGTTTTAACCAGTTTTAACCAGTTTTAACCAGTTTTAACCAGTTTTAACCAGTTTTAACCAGTTTTAACCAGTTTTAACCAGTTTTAACCAGTTTTAACCAGTTTTAACCAGTTTTAACCAGTTTTAACCAGTTTTAACCAGTTTTAACCAGTTTTAACCAGTTTTAACCAGTTTTAACCAGTTTTAACCAGTTTTAACCAGTTTTAACCAGTTTTAACCAGTTTTAACCAGTTTTAACCAGTTTTAACCAGTTTTAACCAGTTTTAACCAGTTTTAACCAGTTTTAACCAGTTTTAACCAGTTTTAACCAGTTTTAACCAGTTTTAACCAGTTTTAACCAGTTTTAACCAGTTTTAACCAGTTTTAACCAGTTTTAACCAGTTTTAACCAGTTTTAACCAGTTTTAACCAGTTTTAACCAGTTTTAACCAGTTTTAACCAGTTTTAACCAGTTTTAACCAGTTTTAACCAGTTTTAACCAGTTTTAACCAGTTTTAACCAGTTTTAACCAGTTTTAACCAGTTTTAACCAGTTTTAACCAGTTTTAACCAGTTTTAACCAGTTTTAACCAGTTTTAACCAGTTTTAACCAGTTTTAACCAGTTTTAACCAGTTTTAACCAGTTTTAACCAGTTTTAACCAGTTTTAACCAGTTTTAACCAGTTTTAACCAGTTTTAACCAGTTTTAACCAGTTTTAACCAGTTTTAACCAGTTTTAACCAGTTTTAACCAGTTTTAACCAGTTTTAACCAGTTTTAACCAGTTTTAACCAGTTTTAACCAGTTTTAACCAGTTTTAACCAGTTTTAACCAGTTTTAACCAGTTTTAACCAGTTTTAACCAGTTTTAACCAGTTTTAACCAGTTTTAACCAGTTTTAACCAGTTTTAACCAGTTTTAACCAGTTTTAACCAGTTTTAACCAGTTTTAACCAGTTTTAACCAGTTTTAACCAGTTTTAACCAGTTTTAACCAGTTTTAACCAGTTTTAACCAGTTTTAACCAGTTTTAACCAGTTTTAACCAGTTTTAACCAGTTTTAACCAGTTTTAACCAGTTTTAACCAGTTTTAACCAGTTTTAACCAGTTTTAACCAGTTTTAACCAGTTTTAACCAGTTTTAACCAGTTTTAACCAGTTTTAACCAGTTTTAACCAGTTTTAACCAGTTTTAACCAGTTTTAACCAGTTTTAACCAGTTTTAACCAGTTTTAACCAGTTTTAACCAGTTTTAACCAGTTTTAACCAGTTTTAACCAGTTTTAACCAGTTTTAACCAGTTTTAACCAGTTTTAACCAGTTTTAACCAGTTTTAACCAGTTTTAACCAGTTTTAACCAGTTTTAACCAGTTTTAACCAGTTTTAACCAGTTTTAACCAGTTTTAACCAGTTTTAACCAGTTTTAACCAGTTTTAACCAGTTTTAACCAGTTTTAACCAGTTTTAACCAGTTTTAACCAGTTTTAACCAGTTTTAACCAGTTTTAACCAGTTTTAACCAGTTTTAACCAGTTTTAACCAGTTTTAACCAGTTTTAACCAGTTTTAACCAGTTTTAACCAGTTTTAACCAGTTTTAACCAGTTTTAACCAGTTTTAACCAGTTTTAACCAGTTTTAACCAGTTTTAACCAGTTTTAACCAGTTTTAACCAGTTTTAACCAGTTTTAACCAGTTTTAACCAGTTTTAACCAGTTTTAACCAGTTTTAACCAGTTTTAACCAGTTTTAACCAGTTTTAACCAGTTTTAACCAGTTTTAACCAGTTTTAACCAGTTTTAACCAGTTTTAACCAGTTTTAACCAGTTTTAACCAGTTTTAACCAGTTTTAACCAGTTTTAACCAGTTTTAACCAGTTTTAACCAGTTTTAACCAGTTTTAACCAGTTTTAACCAGTTTTAACCAGTTTTAACCAGTTTTAACCAGTTTTAACCAGTTTTAACCAGTTTTAACCAGTTTTAACCAGTTTTAACCAGTTTTAACCAGTTTTAACCAGTTTTAACCAGTTTTAACCAGTTTTAACCAGTTTTAACCAGTTTTAACCAGTTTTAACCAGTTTTAACCAGTTTTAACCAGTTTTAACCAGTTTTAACCAGTTTTAACCAGTTTTAACCAGTTTTAACCAGTTTTAACCAGTTTTAACCAGTTTTAACCAGTTTTAACCAGTTTTAACCAGTTTTAACCAGTTTTAACCAGTTTTAACCAGTTTTAACCAGTTTTAACCAGTTTTAACCAGTTTTAACCAGTTTTAACCAGTTTTAACCAGTTTTAACCAGTTTTAACCAGTTTTAACCAGTTTTAACCAGTTTTAACCAGTTTTAACCAGTTTTAACCAGTTTTAACCAGTTTTAACCAGTTTTAACCAGTTTTAACCAGTTTTAACCAGTTTTAACCAGTTTTAACCAGTTTTAACCAGTTTTAACCAGTTTTAACCAGTTTTAACCAGTTTTAACCAGTTTTAACCAGTTTTAACCAGTTTTAACCAGTTTTAACCAGTTTTAACCAGTTTTAACCAGTTTTAACCAGTTTTAACCAGTTTTAACCAGTTTTAACCAGTTTTAACCAGTTTTAACCAGTTTTAACCAGTTTTAACCAGTTTTAACCAGTTTTAACCAGTTTTAACCAGTTTTAACCAGTTTTAACCAGTTTTAACCAGTTTTAACCAGTTTTAACCAGTTTTAACCAGTTTTAACCAGTTTTAACCAGTTTTAACCAGTTTTAACCAGTTTTAACCAGTTTTAACCAGTTTTAACCAGTTTTAACCAGTTTTAACCAGTTTTAACCAGTTTTAACCAGTTTTAACCAGTTTTAACCAGTTTTAACCAGTTTTAACCAGTTTTAACCAGTTTTAACCAGTTTTAACCAGTTTTAACCAGTTTTAACCAGTTTTAACCAGTTTTAACCAGTTTTAACCAGTTTTAACCAGTTTTAACCAGTTTTAACCAGTTTTAACCAGTTTTAACCAGTTTTAACCAGTTTTAACCAGTTTTAACCAGTTTTAACCAGTTTTAACCAGTTTTAACCAGTTTTAACCAGTTTTAACCAGTTTTAACCAGTTTTAACCAGTTTTAACCAGTTTTAACCAGTTTTAACCAGTTTTAACCAGTTTTAACCAGTTTTAACCAGTTTTAACCAGTTTTAACCAGTTTTAACCAGTTTTAACCAGTTTTAACCAGTTTTAACCAGTTTTAACCAGTTTTAACCAGTTTTAACCAGTTTTAACCAGTTTTAACCAGTTTTAACCAGTTTTAACCAGTTTTAACCAGTTTTAACCAGTTTTAACCAGTTTTAACCAGTTTTAACCAGTTTTAACCAGTTTTAACCAGTTTTAACCAGTTTTAACCAGTTTTAACCAGTTTTAACCAGTTTTAACCAGTTTTAACCAGTTTTAACCAGTTTTAACCAGTTTTAACCAGTTTTAACCAGTTTTAACCAGTTTTAACCAGTTTTAACCAGTTTTAACCAGTTTTAACCAGTTTTAACCAGTTTTAACCAGTTTTAACCAGTTTTAACCAGTTTTAACCAGTTTTAACCAGTTTTAACCAGTTTTAACCAGTTTTAACCAGTTTTAACCAGTTTTAACCAGTTTTAACCAGTTTTAACCAGTTTTAACCAGTTTTAACCAGTTTTAACCAGTTTTAACCAGTTTTAACCAGTTTTAACCAGTTTTAACCAGTTTTAACCAGTTTTAACCAGTTTTAACCAGTTTTAACCAGTTTTAACCAGTTTTAACCAGTTTTAACCAGTTTTAACCAGTTTTAACCAGTTTTAACCAGTTTTAACCAGTTTTAACCAGTTTTAACCAGTTTTAACCAGTTTTAACCAGTTTTAACCAGTTTTAACCAGTTTTAACCAGTTTTAACCAGTTTTAACCAGTTTTAACCAGTTTTAACCAGTTTTAACCAGTTTTCAAATTATTTCTATATATCTTTCTTATATGATAGTATATCTTTCTTATATTTTAGTTTGTTAATTGCTCTGACATACTTACCTGATATATACTTACCTTGATATACTTACCTTTACTTTAAAATACTTACCTTGTTCGATCTTCAGCCTTGGCTCCCCTGCAATGAGAAAATACATTTTTGTTACTTGGAAACCTTAACAAGTGTGTGTTCTAAAAGACCCTCTAATTAAAAAGTTGCTTCCACGCTGGTGGTCAAGAATCGTTTTCCATCAGTCAGAGGAAACTAGAGACCCTTTCAAACCATGTGAGCAGGGAAAACAACAGTAGACCTTCTGTTTGTAGAAGGCTTGCCATAGTGTCCTCCATGCACATTGATTTCAAATGGTCCCTGGTATAGTGGGAAGAAAAGTAACACATACGATTCCAAGTTGTCTTCCTCCAGTGCTGACTGGACCGGCAGGTAGCCCGCCTGGGGATGTTTCTGGAAGTAGGGCTTGAACTTGTTCCGCACCACTGTGGTGAAGTCTCTCACGTCCTCGCCTGATGTAGCCTGAGGGAAAGGGGAAAAAATAAGTACATTCAGAGTAAAATGCTATACAACGATGCCATTTCATCAGTGTCCAGCTGAGATGCTTTCACTCCAAGAGTCAAGAAATATCTCGATAACCATGTTAGTAGGGAAAACAACATAATGTGTCTTCCATACGCACATCAGTTTGAAATGGTCACCAGTATAAAGGAAAACAAGTCAAACAAGGTACACTTACAATTACAAGTTGTCTCCCTCTACAACTGGATCAGCAGGTAGCCCACCTCAGGTAGCCTGAGGGAAAGGGGAAAGACAAGTGATTAAAATTATGCTGGGTCATGCAGTAATAGGTGCCTAGTAGATGTAATGTCCTGCACAACTTGGTGCTTTATTATATTTTAATTGGTTAGTTGCTCTGACATTTAAGTCTGAAGCCAAACATTTTTTTTTTTCAAATAGTGTTGCCAGTCGTGTTGCTTCCACTCTGGTAGCTGGTAGTCAGGAAAGGTTTTGATGACCAAAGTAGGAAGATGCAAGATTAGGTCATGTCTAGAAAGCATTTGAAATTGTGTGGACCTTCTGTTTGTACCGGTAGAAGGCTTGCCATACTGTGTCTTCCATACTCACCCGTTTCAAATGGCCGCCATTATAAAGAAAAACAAGGTACTCACAGTTACATGTTGTCTTCTAGTACTGACTGGATCAGCAGGTAGCCCACCTGAGGTAGCCTAGAAAGGGGAAAGAAAAGTGATTAAAATGATGGTGTGCCATGCAGTAATGAGTGCCTTCATGAAATCAGAGGAGTTGATGCTGCGTTCTTCATGCTGACTGTGATAAAGAGATCTTCTTCTCTGGCAAAAAATACACCCATTTAAAAACCAAAGTCAAATGCTGTCAGACAGGGGTTATGTTGTCTCATCAGTCGCTTCCACTCAATGTCACAAAATTACAGACCATTTAAAATCATGTGAGTAGGGAAAACGATAGAAGACCTTCTGTTTGTAGGTAGGCTACTGTGCTTTGTCCTCCATATGCTCGTAGATTTCAAATAGATTCGTAGATTTCCAGTATAAACAACAAGTGAAGCAAGCCACTTACAGTTCAAAGTCATCTCCCTCTTGCGCTGACTGGATCGGCAGGTAGCCCTCCCAGTGGTGCTTCTAGAAGTACATGTAGCACTTGAAATTGTTCCGCACCACCTTGGCAAAGTCGTCGCTTGAGGGAAAGGGGAAAAGAAAAGTGATTAAAATGGTCCAGTATCAGGCTGGGTCATGCAGTAACTAGGTGCTTAGTAGATGCAAAGTCATGCACAAACACACACAAGGAATGGTTGAACCTGGTTGGTGTTTTGTTGGTGGATCAAATAGTCTTTTTAAAACCATGGCTGGAGCTCAGGCTCTGACATCCACTTTCATTCAAAGATGCGTCAAACTACAGTTTTGGAGGCAGTTCTTAAAACAGGGCATCCAATGACTTCGCAAGCCAATGGTTGAAAGAACCATTGGCTTACGAAGTCAAAGCCCTACACTTCAGCCATGGTTTCCAAAAGACCTGATACAAAATCATAGTAAAATACTGCTATACAAGTGGATGTCATCACATCGCTTCCAGCTGAGTCGCTTCCACTCTGGTAGTCAAGAAAAGTCTTTCTGTCTGTAAAAGGCTTCCCATACAGTGTCTTCCATATGCACATCAATTTCAAATGGTCCCTGGTACAATGGAAAACAAGTGAAGCAAACCACTTACAACACCAAGATGTCTCCCTCTTGTACTGACTTGGATGCTTCTTGTAGTAGCACTGGAACTTGTAGTCTAAGAGAAAGGGGACAAGAGAAAAATGCTCTATATGAGGCTGGGCCATGCAGATATAGGTGCTTTATTAGTAGATGCAAAGTCCTGCACAAACATACGGGATGCTTAGACTTTGTGCATTTTGGCCGTCTAGGTTATTTGATGAAACAGTTGGAGGCAATTCTAAAAATTGGAAAATTAACGAGTCTTTTCACAAGTCGGCTTATGAAGTCCTATGCTAGAGTAATGATATAGAGAGACCCTCTGTTTAAAAAAAAGTCTAATTCTGCCAGGACCTGTCCACATTGCTTCCACACTGATAGTAGCGGCAGAATACTGGCACCATCTAAAACCATGTGAGTATGTACCATAGTTGAAACGCCAACCCACTATTTATAGTTTGGGGCTTACCATACTGGGTCGTCCATACTCACATCAATTTTAAATGGTCCCCAGTGTCATTGCAAATAAGTGAAGAAGCCACTTACAATTCCGAGTCTTCTGCCTCTTGTACTAGACCCGCAAGCAGCCCTCAAAGTGGTGCTTCTTGTAGTAAGGCTTCCACTTCAACTTGCCAACGTCTCTCACATCCACACTGAAAGGACAAATGACACAGGCTTGTCTGGCCCTGAAACAGCATAGCACCAAAGCCACTGGTTATCTTTAGAAAGACAGGATGAAAACATTGGTGACAGCAAGACCTGACAAACAAGAAAATGTGAAGGAAAGAGAATAAAATTGTCACAAGAAATTAGCAGACACACAAATAAAACAAAGCAAATCTAAACAAATTCGATTTCAACTTTGCCAACTTAGTCAGTAACATGGACACAATGCAGCGTGAGCGTAAGTTTTCCAGACAAATAGCATGCAAATATCAATAAGATTGTGTAGTCTACTTTTTGCATAACAGCTGCCTTACTGGCTCTTCCATACACACATCCATTTCAAATGGTCCCTAGTGAAATGAAAACAATTGAAGTGAGTCACTTACGAATTCAAGTCGTCTCTCTATGGGACTTACTGGACAGACGGCAGACTGGCAGTGGCAGCACAGCCAGAGGTGCCTCTGGAAGTACACTGACTGTAATGCTTACAGTTGAACTTGGTTTCCAACAAGATGACAAAGTCTAAATGATAGCACAACAAAGGAGTTCTTCAGAGAAAGACCAGGGGCCAAATTCACAGAGCCACTTAAAACCCCTACACAACATTGGTCGAGGACAAAGAATAGCATCCATACATTTTCTGATCCAAAATATGCCTGAAATAGCACACCTGTGAAAATTTCAGCTCAATCCGCCAACCGAGTCTCGAGAAAATTGTTAAAACTGCTTCATTTGTTTTGCGCAAATACAGCATTCAACGCCATACTGTTCCGAAAAATAGTTTAGATATCTCAGTGAGACGTAAACAATTTATTTTACTATTTTCTCCCAAAATACAACATTTATATCATAAGTTTCACGTAAATCTGTGAACATTTCTGTTTTTTATCTGACCAATGTTGTGTAGGGCTTTAAGTGCCAAAATGTGCTTAAGCACAAAAAGTCATGAGCCAGAGGATCCCCATGCCTTCCCAAACTTCACTGATGTTTCATGCTGAGCAATAAAGAGTGGAGTACAAGTCAAAACCAATGGACATCGCATGGCAGGGCAGTTTGTAATCCTGCTTAGCAGTTTTTCACGCTTAAGTTAAATCTTCAGCCTGAAAATGCGAAGTAAACAATCCCTCCTCAGAAATTCTCTCTTAAGTCTTGCGAGTTTTTTTCATCATCGTCTGAAAAGGGCTTTTATCAACATGACCTGGACAGAATTATATGCTCCACATACGGTAGTAGCAGGGGAGAGAGGGCAGGGAAGAGATGGCAGGAGCGTGGAGAGAAGGGATGGGAGGGATCGCAGGAGTGTGGAGGAAGGAAGGAGCATGGAGAGAAGGGATGGGAGGGATCGCAGGAGTATGGAGGAAGGAAGGAGCATGGAGAGAAGGGATGGGAGGGATCACAGGAGCATGGAGGAAGGAAGGAGCATGGAGAGAAGGAATGGGAGGGATTGCAGGAGTGTGGAGGAAGAAAGGAGCATGGAGAGAAGGGATGGGAGGGATCACAGGACTGTGGAGGAAGGGATGGGAGGGATCACAGGACTGTGGAGGAAGGAAGGACCATGCAGAGAAGGGATGGGAGGGATTGCAGGGGTGTGGAGGGAGGAAGGAGCATGGAGAGAAGGGATGGGAGGGATCGCAGGACTGGAGGAAGGAAGGACCATGCAGATAAGGGATGGGAGGGATTGCAGGAGTGTGGAGGAAGGAAGGAGCATGGATAGAAGGGATGGGAGGGATCGCAGGACTGTGGAGGAAGGAAGGACCATGCAGAGAAGGGATGGGAGGGATTGCAGGAGTGTGGAGGAAGGAAGGAGCATGGAGAGAAGGGATGGGAGGGATTACAGGAGTGTGGAGGAAGGAAGGAGCATGGAGAGAAGGGATGGGAGGGATCACAGGACTGTGGAGGAAGGAAGGACCATGCAGAGAAGGGATGGGAGGGATTGCAGGGGTGTGGAGGAAGGAAGGAGCATGGAGAGAAGGGATGGGAGGGATCGCAGGACTGGAGGAAGGAAGGACCATGCAGATAAGGGATGGGAGGGATTGCACTAAAATTGCGAAGTAAACAATCCCCCCTCGGAAATTCTCTCTTAAGTCTTGCGAGTTTTTTTCATCATCGTCTGAAAAGGGCTTTTATCAACATGACCTTGACAGAATTATATGCTCCACATACGGTAGTAGCAGGGGAGAGAAGGCAGGGAAGACATCGCAGGAGCGTGGAGAGAAAGGATGGGAGGGATCGCAGGAGTGTGGAGGAAGGAAGGAGCATGGAGAGAAGGGATGGGAGGGATCGCAGGAGTATGGAGGAAGGAAGGACCATGAAGGGATGGGAGGGATTGCAGGAGTGTGGAGGAAGGAAGGAGCATGGAGAGAAGGGATGGGAGGGATTGCAGGAGTGTGGAGGAAGGAATGAACATGGAGAGAAGGGATGGGAGGGATCGCAGGACTGTGGAGGAAGGAAGGACCATGAAGAGAAGGGATGGGAGGGATTGCAGGAGTGTGGAGGAAGGAAGGAGCATGAAGAGAAGGGATGGGAGGGATCACAGGAGCGTGGAGGAAGGAAGGAGCGTGGAGAGAAGGGATGGGAGGGATCGCAGGAGTGTGGAGGAAGGAAGGACCATGCAGAGAAGGGATGGGAGGGATCACAGGAGCGTGGAGGAAGGAAGGAGCGTGGAGAGAAGGGATGGGAGGGATCACAGGAGCATGGAGGAAGGAAAGAGCATGGAGAGAAGGGATGGGAGGGATTGCAGGAGTGTGGAGGAAGGAAGGACCATGCAGAGAAGGGATGGGAGGGATTGCAGAAGTGTGGAGGAAGGAAGGAGCATGGAGAGAAGGGATGGGAGGGATCGCAGGAGCGTGGAGGAAGGAAGGACCATGCAAAGAAGGGATGGGAGGGATCACAGGAGCGTGGAGGAAGGAAGGAGCGTGGAGAGAAGGGATGGGAGTGATCGCAGGAGCGTGGAAGAAGGAAAGAGCATGGAGAGAAGGGATGGGAGGGATTGCAGGAGTGTGGAGGAAGGAAGGACCATGCAGAGAAGGGATGGGAGGGATCGCAGGAGTGTGGAGGAAGGAAGGAGCGTGGAGAGAAGAGATGGGAGGGATTGCAGGAGTGTGGAAGAAGGAAGGAGCGTGGAGAGAAGGGATGGGAGTGATCGCAGGAGCGTGGAAGAAGGAAGGAGCATGGAGAGAAGGGATGGGAGGGATTGCAGGAGTGTGGAAGAAGGAAGGAGCATGGAGAGAAGGGATGGGAGTGATCGCAGGAGCGTGGAAGAAGGAAGGAGCGTGGAGAGAAGGGATGGGAGGGATTGCAGGAGTGTGGAAGAAGGAAGGAGCATGGAGAGAAGGGATGGGAGGGTTCGCAGGAGTGTGGAGGAAGGAAGGAGCATGAAGAGAAGGGATGGGAGGAATCACAGGAGCATAGAGGAAGGAAGGAGCATGGAGAGAAGGGATGGGGGGATCGCAGGAGCATGGAGGAAGGAAGGAGCGTGGAGAGAAGGGATGGGAGGGATCGCAGGAGCGTGGAGGAAGGAAGGAGCATGGAGAGAAGGGATGGGAGGGATTGCAGGAGTGTGAAGGAAGGAAGGAGCATGAAGAGAAGGGATGGGAGGGATTGCAGGAGTGTGGAGGAAGGAAGGAGCATGGAGAGAAGGGATGGGAGGGATCACAGGAGCGTGGAGGAAGGAAGGAGCGTGGAGAGAAGGGATGGGAGGGATCGCAGGAGTGTGGAGGAAGGAAGGACCATGCAGAGAAGGGATGGGAGGGATCACAGGAGCGTGGAGGAAGGAAGGAGCGTGGAGAGAAGGGATGGGAGGGATCACAGGAGCATGGAGGAAGGAAAGAGCATGGAGAGAAGGGATGGGAGGGATTGCAGGAGTGTGGAGGAAGGAAGGACCATGCAGAGAAGGGATGGGAGGGATTGCAGAAGTGTGGAGGAAGGAAGGAGCATGGAGAGAAGGGATGGGGGGGATCACAGGAGTGTGGAGGAAGGAAGGACCATGCAGAGAAGGGATGGGAGGGATCACAGGAGCGTGGAGGAAGGAAGGAGCGTGGAGAGAAGGGATGGGAGTGATCGCAGGAGCGTGGAAGAAGGAAAGAGCATGGAGAGAAGGGATGGGAGGGATTGCAGGAGTGTGGAGGAAGGAAGGACCATGCAGAGAAGGGATGGGAGGGATCACAGGAGTGTGGAGGAAGGAAGGAGCATGGAGAGAAGGGATGGGGGGATCGCAGGAGCATGGAGGAAGGAAGGAGCGTGGAGAGAAGGAATGGGAGGGATTGCAGGAGTGTGGAGGAAGGAAGGAGCATGCAGAGAAGGGATGGGAGGGATCACAGGAGCGTGGAGAAAGGAAGGAGCATGGAGAGAAGGGATGGGAGGGATCACAGGAGTGTGGAGGAAGAAAGGAGTGTGAACAGAAGCAATGGGAGGGATCACAGGAGCATGGAGGAAGGAAGGAGCATGGAGAGAAGGGATGGGAGGGATCGCAGGAGCGTGGAGGAAGGAAGGAGCATGGAGAGAAGGGATGGGAGGGATTGCAGGAGTGTGAAGGAAGAAAGGAGCATGAAGAGAAGGGACGGGAGGGATCGCAGGACTGTGGAGGAAGGAAGGACGATGCAGAGAAGGGATGGGAGGGATCGCAGGACTGTGGAGGAAGGAAGGACCATGGAGAGAAGGGATGGGAGGGATTGCAGGAGCATGGAGGAAGGAAGGAGCATGCAGAGAAGGGATGGGAGGGATCGCAGGAGTGTGGAGGAAGGAAGGAGCATGGAGAGAAGGGATGGAAGGGATCGCAGGAGCATGGAGGAAGGAAGGAGCATGGAGAGAAAGGATGGGAGTGGAGGAAGGACGGAGCGTGGGGAAGGACGGAGCATGGAGGAAGGAAGGAGCATGGAGAGAAAGGATGGGAGTGGAGGAAGGACGGAGCGTGGGGAAGGACGGAGCGTGGAGGAAGGATAGAGCGTGGAGGAAGGATGGAGCGTGGAGGAAGGACAGAGCAAGGGGAAGGAAGAAGCGTGGAGGAAGGAAGGAGTGTGGAGGAAGGAAGGAGTGTGGAGAGAAGACAGGGGAGGGATAACAGGAGCATGGAGGAAGGACAGAGCGTGGAGGAAGGACGAAGCGTGGAGGAAGGACGGAGCATGGAGGAAGGATGGAGCATGGAGGAAGGATGGAGCGTGGAGGAAGGATGGAGCGTGGAGGAAGGATGGAGCTTGGAGGAAGGATGGAGCATGGAGGAAGGATGGAGCATGGAGGAAGGATGGAGCATGGAGGAAGGATGGAGCGTGGAGGAAGGATGGAGCATGGAGGAAGGATGGAGCATGGAGGAAGGATGGAGCATGGAGGAAGGATGGAGCGTGGAGGAAGGATGGAGCGTGGAGGAAGGATGGAGCATGGAGGAAGGAAGGAGCGTGGAGGAAGGATGGAGCATGGAGGAAGGATGGAGCATGGAGGAAGGATGGAGCATGGAGGAAGGACGGAGCGTGGAGGAAGGATGGAGCGTGGAGGAAGGATGGAGGAAGCAAGGACCGTGGAGGGATCGCAGGAGCGTGGAGGAAGGAGGCTCTGACATCCACTTATATGCAAAGATGCATCAAACTAGAGTTTTGGAGGCAGTTCTTCCAATTTTAAATGGTCCGCAGTGTCATTGCAAATAAGTGAAGAAGCCACTTACAATTCAGAGTCTTCTGCCTCTTGTACTAGACCGGCAAGCAGCCCTCAAAGTGGTGCTTCTTGTAGTAAGGCTTCCACATCAACTTCCCAAAGTCTCTCACATCCACACTGAAAGGACAAATAACTCAGAGTTGTCTGGCCCTGAAACAGCATAGCACCAAAGCCACTGGTTATCTTTAGAAAGACAGGATGAAAACATTGGTGACAGCAAGACCTGACAAACAAGGAAATGTGAAGGAAAGAGAATAAAATTGTCACAAGAAATTAGCAGACACACAAATAAAACAAAGCAAATCTAAACAAATTCGATTTCAACTTTGCCAACTTAGTCAGTAACATGGACACAATGCAGCGTGAGCGTAAGTTTTCCAGACAAATGTTCAAATAGCATGCAAATATCAATAAGATTGTGTAGTCTTCTTTTTGCATAACAGCTGCCTTACTGGCTCTTCCATACACACATCCATTTCAAATGGTCCCTAGTGAAATGGAAAACAATTGAAGTGAGTCACTTACGAATTCAAGTCGTCTCTCTATGGGACTTACTGGACAGACGGCAGACTGGCAGTGGCAGCACAGCCAGAGGTGCCTCTGGAAGTACACTGACTGTAGCGCTTACAGTTGAATTTGGTTTCCAACAAGATGACAAAGTCTAAATGATACCACAATAAAGGAGTTCTTCAGAGAAAGACAGGGGGCCAATTTCACAGAGCGGCTTAAAGCCCCTACACAACATTGGTCGAGGACAAAGAATAGCATCCATACGTTGTCTGATCTAACATATGCATGAAATAGCACACCTGTGAAAATTTCAGCTCAATCCACCAACCGAGTCTCGAGAAAATCGTTAAAACCGCTTCATTTCTTTTGCGAAAATACAGCATTCAACGCCATACTGTTCAGAAAAATAGTTTAGATCTCAGTAAGATGTAAACGATTTCTTTTACTCTTTTCTCACAAAATGCAGCATTTATACCGTAAGTTTCATGTAAATCTGTGAACATTTCTGTTTTTTGATCTTACCAATGTTGTGTAGGGGCTTTAAGTGCCAAAATGTGCTTAAGCACAAAAAGTCATGAGCCACAGGATCCCCATGCCTTTCCAAACTTCACTGATGTTTCATGCTGAGCAATAAAGAGTGGAGTACAAGTCAAAACCAATGGACATCGCATGGCAGGGCAGTTTGTAATCCTGCTTAGCAGTTTTTCACGCTTAAGTTAAATCTTCAGCATGAAATTGCGAAGTAAACAATCCCTCCTCCGAAATTCTCTCTTAAGTCTTGCGAATTTTTTTCATCATCGTCTGAAAAGGGCTTTTATCAACATGACCTTGACAGAATTATATGCTCCACATACGGTAGTAGCAGGGGAGAGAGGGCAGGGAAGAGATCGCAGGAGCGTGGAGAGAAAGGATGGGAGGGATCGCAGGAGTGTGGAGGAAGGAAGGAGCATGGAGAGAAGGGATGGGAGGGATCGCAGGAGTATGGGGGAAGGAAGGAGCATGGAGAGAAGGGATGGGAGGGATCACAGGAGCATGGAGGAAGGAAGGAGCATGGAGAGAAGGAATGGGAGGGATTGCAGGAGTGTGGAGGAAGGAAGGAGCATGGAGAGAAGGGATGGGAGGGATTGCAGGAGTGTGGAGGAAGAAAGGAGCATGAAGAGAAGGTATGGGAGGGATCACATGACTGTGGAGGAAGGAAGGACCATGCAGAGAAGGGACGGGAGGGATTGCAGGAGTGTGGAGGAAGAAAGGAGCATGAAGAGAAGGGATGGGAGGGATTGCAGGAGTGTGGAGGAAGAAAGGAGCATGAAGAGAAGGGATGGGAGGGATTGGAGGACTGTGGAGGAAGGAAGGAGCATGGAGAGAAGGGATGGGAGGGATTGCAGGGGTGTGGAGGAAGGAAGGACCATGCAGAGAAGGGATGGGAGGGATTGCAGGGGTGTGGAGGAAGGAAGGACCATGCAGAGAAGGAATGGGAGGGATTGCAGGGGTGTGGAGGAAGGAAGGAGCATGAAGAGAAGGGATGGGAGGGATTGGAGGAGTGTGGAGGAAGGAAGGAGCATGGAGAGAAGGGATGGGAGGGATTGCAGGAGTGTGGAGGAAGGAAGGACCATGCAGAGAAGGGATGGGAGGGATCGCAGGAGTGTGGAGGAAGGGAGGAGCATGGAGAGAAGGGATGGGAGGGATTGCAGGAGTGTGGAGGAAGGAAGGAGCATGAAGAGAAGGGATGGGAGGGATTGGAGGACTGTGGAGGAAGGAAGGAGCATGGAGAGAAGGGATGGGAGGGATTGCAGGAGTGTGGAGGAAGGAAGGAGCATGCAGAGAAGGGATGAGAGGGATCGCAGGAGTGTGGAGGAAGGGAGGAGCATGGAGAGAAGGGATGGGAGGGATTGCAGGAGTGTGGAGGAAGGAAGGAGCATGAAGAGAAGGGATGGGAGGGATTAGAGGACTGTGGAGGAAGGAAGGAGCATGGAGAGAAGGGATGGGAGGGATTGCAGGAGTGTGGAGGAAGGAAGGAGCATGAAGAGAAGGGATGGGAGGGATTGGAGGACTGTGGAGGAAGGAAGGAGCATGGAGAGAAGGGATGGGAGGGATTGCAGGGGTGTGGAGGAAGGAAGGACCATGCAGAGAAGGGATGGGAGGGATTGCAGGGGTGTGGAGGAAGGAAGGAGCATGAAGAGAAGGGATGGGAGGGATTGGAGGACTGTGGAGGAAGGAAGGAGCATGGAGAGAAGGGATGGGAGGGATCGCAGGAGTGTGGAGGAAGGAAGGAGCATGGAAAGAAGGGATTGAAGGGATCACAGGAGTGTGGAGGAAGGAAGGAGCATGCAGAGAAGGGATGGGAGGGATCACAGGAGTGTGGGGGAAGGAAGGAGCATGGAGAGAAGGGATGGGAGGGATCACAGGAGCATGGATGAAGGAAGGAGCATGGAGAGAAGGGATGGGAGGGATTGCAGGAGCGTGAAGGAAGAAAGGAGCATGGAGAGAAGGTATGGGAGGGATCACATGACTGTGGAGGAAGGAAGGACCATGCAGAGAAGTGACGGGAGGGATTGCAGGAGTGTGGAGGAAGGAAGGAGCATAGAGAGAAGGGATGGGAGGGATTGCAGGAGTGTGGAGGAAGAAAGGAGCATGAAGAGAAGGGATGGGAGGGATTGGAGGACTGTGGAGGAAGGAAGGAGCATGGAGAGAAGGGATGGGAGGGATTGCAGGGGTGTGGAGGAAGGAAGGACCATGCAGAGAAGGGATGGGAGGGATTGCAGGGGTGTGGAGGAAGGAAGGACCATGCAGAGAAGGGATGGGAGGGATTGCAGGGGTGTGGAGGAAGGAAGGACCATGCAGAGAAGGAATGGGAGGGATTGCAGGGGTGTGGAGGAAGGAAGGAGCATGAAGAGAAGGGATGGGAGGGATTGGAGGAGTGTGGAGGAAGGAAGGAGCATGGAGAGAAGGGATGGGAGGGATTGCAGGAGTGTGGAGGAAGGAAGGACCATGCAGAGAAGGGATGGGAGGGATCGCAGGAGTGTGGAGGAAGGGAGGAGCATGGAGAGAAGGGATGGGAGGGATTGCAGGAGTGTGGAGGAAGGAAGGAGCATGAAGAGAAGGGATGGGAGGGATTGGAGGACTGTGGAGGAAGGAAGGAGCATGGAGAGAAGGGATGGGAGGGATTGCAGGAGTGTGGAGGAAGGAAGGAGCATTCAGAGAAGGGATGAGAGGGATCGCAGGAGTGTGGAGGAAGGGAGGAGCATGGAGAGAAGGGATGGGAGGGATTGGAGGACTGTGGAGGAAGGAAGGAGCATGGAGAGAAGGGATGGGAGGGATTGCAGGTGTGTGGAGGAAGGAAGGACCATGCAGAGAAGGGATGTGAGGGATTGCAGGGGTGTGGAGGAAGGAAGGAGCATGAAGAGAAGGGATGGGAGGGATTGGAGGACTGTGGAGGAAGGAAGGAGCATGGAGAGAAGGGATGGGAGGGATCGCAGGAGTGTGGAGGAAGGAAGGAGCATGGAGAGAAGGGATGAGAGGGATCGCAGGAGTGTGGAGGAAGGGAGGAGCATGGAGAGAAGGGATGGGAGGGATTGCAGGAGTGTGGAGGAAAGGAGGAGCATGGAGAGAAGGGATGGGAGGGATCACAGGAGCATGGAGGAAGGAAGGAGCATGGAAAGAAGGGATTGAAGGGATTACAGGAGTGTGGAGGAAGGAAGGAGCATGGAGAGAAGGGATGGGAGGGATCACAGGAGTGTGGAGGAAGGAAGGAGCATGGAGAGAAGGGATGGGAGGGATCACAGGAGCATGGATGAAGGAAGGAGCATGGAGAGAAGGGATGGGAGAGATTGCAGGAGCGTGAAGGAAGGAAGGAGCATGGAGAGAAGGGATGGGAGGGATCACAGGAGCATGGAGGAAGGAAGGAGCATGGAGAGAAGGTATGGGAGGGATTGCAGGAGTGTGGAGGAAGGAAGGAGCATGGAGAAAAGGGATGGGAGGGATCGCAGGAGTGTGGAGGAAGGAAGGACCATGCAGAAAAGGGATGGGAGGGATTGCAGGAGTGTGGAGGAAGGGAGGAGCATGGAGAGAAGGGATGGGAGGGATCACAGGAGTGTGGAGGAAAGAAGGAGCATGGAGAGAAGGGATGGGAGGGATCGCAGGAGTGTGGAGGAAGGAAGGAGCACGGAGAGAAGGGACAGGCGGGATCACAGGAGTGTAGAGGAAGGAAGGAGCATGGAGAGAAGGGACGGGAGGGATCACAGGAGCATGGAGGAAGGAAGGAGCATGGAGAAAGGACAGAGTGTTGAGAAAGGACGGAGAGTGGAGAAAGGACAGAGCGTGGAGGAAGGACGGAACGTGGAGGAAGGATGGAGCATGGAGGAAGGACGGAGCATGGAGGAAGGAAGGAGCATGGAGGAAGGAAGGAGCATGGAGGAAGGAAGGAGCATGGAGGAAGGAAGGAGCATGGAGGAAGGAAGGAGCATGGAGGAAGGAAGGAGCATGGAGGAAGGAAGGAGCATGGAGGAAGGAAGGAGCATGGAGGAAGGAAGGAGCATGGAGGAAGGAAGGAGCATGGAGGAAGGAAGGAGCTTGGAGGAAGGAAGGAGCATGGAGGAAGGAAGGAGCATGGAGGAAGGATGGAGCATGGAGGAAGGATGGAGGAAGCAAGGACCGTGGAGGGATCGCAGGAGCGTGGAGGAAGGAGGCTCTGACATCCACTTATATTCAAAGATGCGTCAAACTAGAGTTTTGGAGGCAGTTCTTCCAATTTTAAATGGTCCACAGTGTCATTGCAAATAAGTGAAGAAGCCACTTACAATTCCGAGTCGTCTGCCTCTTGTACTAGACCGGCAAGCAGCCCTCAAAGTGGTGCTTCTTGTAGTAAGGCTTCCACTTCAACTTAGCAAAGTCTCTCACATCCACACTGAAAGGACAAACAACTCAGACTTGTCTGGCCCTGAAACAGCAAAGCACCACAGCCACTGGTTATCTTTAGAAAGACAGGATGAAAACTTTGGTGACAGCAAGACCTGACAAACAAGGAAATATGAAGGAAAAGAGAAAAATTTAGTCACAAGAAATTAGCAGACACACAAATAAAACAAAGCAAATCTAAACTAATTCGATTTCAACTTTGACAACTTTGTCAGTAACATGGACACAATGGCGCGTGAGCGTAAGTTTTCCAGACAAATGTTCAAATAGCACGCAAATATCATTAAGATTGTGTAGTCTACTTTTTGCATAACAGCTGCCTTACTGGCTCTTCCATACACACATCCATTTCAAATGGTCCCTAGTGAAATGGAAAACAATTGAAGTGAGTCACTTACGAATTCAAGTCGTCTCTCTATGGGACTTACTGGACAGACGGCAGACTGGCAGTGGCAGCACAGCAAGAGGTGCCTCTGGAAGTACACTGACTGTAGCGCTTACAGTTGAATCTGCTTTCCAACAAGATGACAAAGTCTAAATGAAAGCACAACAAAGGAGTTCTTCAGAGAAAGACAAGGGGCCAATTTCACAGAGCGGCTTAAAGCCCCTACACAAAATTGGTCGAGGACAAAGAATAGCATCCATACGTTGTCTGGTCCAACATATGCATGAAAGAGCACACCTGTGAAAATTTCAGCTCAATCCGCCAACCGAGTCTCGAGAAAATTGTTAAAACCGCTTTATTTGTTTTGCGAAAATACAGCATTCAACGCCATACTGTTCCGAAAAATAGTTTAGATCTCAGTAAGACGTAAACGATTTCTTTGACTCTTTTCTCCCAAAATACAACATTTATATCATAAGTTTCATGTAAATCTGTGAACATTTCTGTCTTTTGATCTAACCAATGTTGTGTAGGGGCTTTAAGTGCCAAAATGTGCTTAAGCACAAAAAGTCATGAGCCAGAGGATCCCCATACCTTCCCAAACTTCACTGATGTTTCATGCTGCGCAATAAAGAGTGGAGTACAAGTCAAAACCAATGGACATCGCATGGCAGGGCAGTTTGTAATCCTGCTTAGCAGAATTTCGCGCTTAAGCGGCTCTATGAAATTAGGCCCTGCAGGCGATTTCACAAAACTTCAAATATTGCATACGCAAGATTTTGTTGCGTAACTTTCGCAACATTTTGCTGCCTTTGCTTAATACTGCAGAAAAGAGCCATTTTGGTGCAAGACTTACGCAACATTTGACGTTGCGTAACTTTGTACGCAACTTCTTGTGAAATCGGCCCCTGGTGACCAAAGTAGAAAACATCCTTTAGTTGTGTGCAATTCTAAACAAGCACAATGTCAACTTCAATAGTCAGGGGCAGTAACATGGACACAATTGAGAATGAGCATAAATTTTCAACATTAGTGACAACAAGACCGAACAAACAAGGAAAGATGCAAGTAAATAGAGTGACCAAGAACCCAAATTTGCATAAAAACTAAAACTACATTGCATGGTGTACTGTTTGTATAATGGCTGCCATACTGTATACATACACCGTCTTTCATATACTCTATATGCATATCGGTTTCAAATGGTCCCTGGTAAAATGGAAAACAAGGGAAGCAAGCCACTTACAATTCCAAGTTGTCTCTCTCGCTAGTACTGACTGGATTGGCAGGTAGCACACCCAGTGGTGCTTCTGGAAGTACACTGCAGCGCTTTACAGTTAAACTGGTTTCCCACCAAGATGACAAAGTCTGAAGGAAGGCAAAGAGAAGGAGTCCTTCAGGGATTCATGTCTGTAGATACTGTACATGCATGTCTGAAAACACACATCTGTTTGGCTTTGATACAGCAAAGAAGGAAAAACCACTATGTCTTAGTGACAACAAGACTGAACAAACAAGGAAAGATGCAAATAAATAGAGCGGCTCAGAAACTTGCTGAAGAGTTCAAAGCCCTGCTTAAAACCTGACCATCCTCAATCCTCCACAATCCTCAGGGTTGTTGTGGAGGATTTGGGAGAATTTAGGCAAGTATGAAAAATTCCAGTTGGAACATTGTGGAGGATTGAGGAAGGTTGTTTAAGAGAAGGGATGGGAGAGATCGCAGGAGTGTGGAGGAAGGAAGGAGCATGGAGAGAAGGGATGGGAGGGATCACAGGAGTGTGGAGGAAGGAAGGAGCATGGAGAGAAGGGATGGGAGGGATTGCAGGAGTGTGGAGGAAGGAAGGAGCATGAAGAGAAGGCATGGGAGGGATCGCAGGAGTGTGGAGGAAGGAAGGAGCATGGAAAGAAGGGATGGGAGGGATCACAGGAGTGTGGAGGAAGAAAGGAGCATGAAGAGAAGGAATGGGAGGGATCACAGGAGCGTGGAGGAAGGAAGGAGCGTGAAGATAAGGGATGGGAGGGATCGCAGGAGTGTGGAAGAAGGAAGGAGCATGGAGAGAAGGGATGGGAGGGATCACAGGAGTGTGGAGGAAGGAAGGAGCATGGAGAGAAGGAATGGGAGGGATCACAGGAGCGTGAAGGAAGGAAGGAGCGTGAAGATAAGGGATGGGAGGGATCACAGGAGTGTGGAGGAAGGAAGGAGCATGGAGAGAAGGAATGGGAGGGATCACAGGAGCGTGGAGGAAGGAAGGAGCGTGAAGATAAGGGATGGGAGGGATCGCAGGAGTGTGGAGGAAGGAAGGAGCATGGAGAGAAGGGATGGGAGGGATCACAGGAGTGTGGAGGAAGGAAGGAGCATGGAGAGAAGGGATGGGAGGGATTGCAGGAGTGTGGAGGAAGGAAGGAGCATGAAGAGAAGGCATGGGAGGGATCGCAGGAGTGTGGAGGAAGGAAGGAGCATGGAAAGAAGGGATGGGAGGGATCACAGGAGTGTGGAGGAAGAAAGGAGCATGGAGAGAAGGAATGGGAGGGATCACAGGAGCGTGGAGGAAGGAAGGAGCGTGAAGATAAGGGATGGGAGGGATCGCAGGAGTGTGGAAGAAGGAAGGAGCATGGAGAGAAGGGATGGGAGGGATCACAGGAGTGTGGAGGAAGGAAGGAGCATGGAGAGAAGGAATGGGAGGGATCACAGGAGCGTGGAGGAAGGAAGGAGCGTGAAGATAAGGGATGGGAGGGATCGCAGGAGTGTGGAAGAAGGAAGGAGCATGCAGAGAAGGGATGGGAGGGATCACAGGAGTGTGGAGGAAGGAAGGAGCATGGAGAGAAGGAATGGGAGGGATCACAGGAGCGTGGAGGAAGGAAGGAGCGTGAAGATAAGGGATGGGAGGGATCGCAGGAGTGTGGAAGAAGGAAGGAGCATGGAGAGAAGGGATGGGAGGGATCACAGGAGTGTGGAGGAAGGAAGGAGCATGGAGAGAAGGGATGGGAGGGATCGCAGGAGTGTGGAGGAAGGAAGGAGCATGGAAAGAAGGGATGGGAGGGATCACAGGAGTGTCGAGGAAGGAAGGAGCATGGAAAGAAGGGATGGGAGGGATCGCAGGAGTGTGGAGGAAGGAAGGAGCATGGAGAGAAGGGATGGGAGGGATCGCAGGAGTGTGGAAGAAGGAAGGAGCATGGAGAGAAGGGATGGGAGGGATCACAGGAGTGTGGAGGAAGGAAGGAGCTTGAAGAATAGGGATGGGAGGGATCACAGGAGCATGGAGGAAAGAAGGAGCATGGAGAGAAGGGATGGGAGAGATTGCAGGAGTGTGGAGGAAGGAAGGAGTGTGAAGAGATGGGATGGGAGGGATTGCAGGAGTGTGGAGGAAGGAAGGAGCATGGAGAGAAGGGATGGGAGGGATCACAGGAGTGTGGAGGAAAGAAGAAGCATGGAGAGAAGGGATGGGAGGGATCACAGGAGTGTGGAGGAAGGAAGGAGCATGGAGAGAAGGGATAGGAGGGATCACAGGAGTGTGGAGGAAAGAAGGAGCATGGAGAAAAGGGATGGGAGGGATCACAGGACCGTGCTAGAAGGAAAGAGCATGGAGGAAGGATGGAGTGTGAAGGAAGGAATGAGCATGGAGGAAGGAAGGAGTGTTGAGGAAGGGTGGAGTGTGGAGGAAGGACGGAGCATGGAGGAAGGAAGGCGCATTGGGGAAGGATGGAACACAGAGGAAGGACGGAGCGTTGAAGAAGAAAGAAGCGTGGAAGAAGGACGGAGCGTGGAGGAAGGATGGAGCGTGGAAGGACGGAGTGTGGAGGTAGGACGGAGCGTTGAGGAAGGATGGAGCACAGAGGAAGGACAGAGCGAGGACAGAGCGTGGAAGAAGGACGGAGCACAGAGGAAGGACGGAGCATGGAGGAAGGATGGAGCACAGGAAGGACGGAGCGTGGAGGAAGGATGGAGCATGGAGGAAGGATGGAGCGTGGAGGAAGGACGGAGCATGGAGGAAGGATGGAGCATGGAGGAAGGATGGAGCATGGAGGAAGGATGGAGCGTGGAAGAAGGACGGAGTGTGGAGGAAAGACGGAGTGTGGAAGGAGGACGGAGCGTGGAGAAAGGACGGAGCGTGGAGGAAGGACGGAGCGTTGAGGAAGGATGGGGCACAGAGGAAGGACGGAGCGTTGAAGAAGGAAGAAGCGTTGAGGAAGGACGGAGCGTGGAGGAAGGACGGAGTATGGAAGGACGGAGTGTGGAAGGACAGAGTGTGGAGGAAGGACGGAGCATGGAGGAAGGAAGGAGCGTGCAGAAATGAAGGAGCGAGCAGGAAGGAAGGAGCAGATATTAGCAGATAAATCAAGATATTAGGGGGAAAAGATGAAATTCATACTTACTCCTTGGGATTGATCAGGTGATATGAAATGCATTGCAGAAAGCAGTCAAATTGTATCACATTGTGAGTTATCCTGCATTGCCAATGGGAAAGGTGACGTTTGGAGTCAAATTCTGAGTCCAGAAGAGGAGTTCACAATGGACGGTGACATTTCCAAGGCTGGATTAGACCTGCAACAAAAATACAGCACAATAGAACTGAACATGTAACAACATGCATGCACACATCATTACATGATTATATCACACTTTGGCTAGGAACTATCAAAAATGTTAACACATCTCGTACAAATGCTTTGCAGTTGATGGGCTTAATCCTAAATCCTAAGTGGACCGTTTGCGGTGAATAAACTGAAGGTAACTTTGTATTGAAATATGTTGCTTTTGCCTATATTAGTTCTTATATTAGGTGCGTTCCCACTAGAAAAAAATTGAAAAGTGGATCGCGATTGAAAAACCGATCAGATTCGGTCAGAACTGCGCATGCCTGAAATATGACCCAGGATATCTAGGCGCATGGAATTGTGGGATGTAACTTTTTAATTTTCTCTTTTCGATAGCGTCCACACACAGCGCCCGGCAAATAATCGCACTGTTTCAAAACAATCACAAGCAGAACTGCGATTTGGTCCACGATTCAAATCACACTTATTAGTGAGCTTTTTGCGTCCACACACAAAATAAAATCAAATTTGAATCGTGATTCACAAATCGAAAAGTGAATTGCGTTGTTATGTTCTAGTAGGAACGCACCTAATAATTAAAAACATGAAACATTAGAGCCCCCCCTCCAACAAAAAAAATGGTTCTGTTTCCGATTACATGGCATTTCAAAATATAGGGTAGAAAGGTTGGGAATGGCATCCGGGTGAATACCCAAAGAGAGGCCTAGTGCTAGTTCTACTGAATAAAATGCATACAGAATAATTTTTTGTGTGAAAATGAGTCTTCATTGATCAAGAAAAAAATGAGGTTGAATAGGACGTAGAAGTGCATTGACATGATTGAATATGCCTGGTTAAAAACAATCTCATAATGCCCAATCATAAATGGACTGTAAGCGCCGAATAAACAATGTGGTAACAAAAGGGTAGAACATTGCATAGTAAGAGAACATTAATTTTATTTGAAAATGGACCAATCACAATCTATCGACACAATACTCAATTCTTAGAAAACACTAAGGCAATATTTTAGTTATCCTCACTGTAAAAGTCTGGAGAAAAAAACCCTGGGAAAAGTCCACAATAGACCACCTATTGTTATGAAGAAAATAGCCATCGTCTGGCACAATAAAAAATCATTGAAATTGGACAAATATTTATCTAAAAAATCAAGATTTTGTGACACGATTGTGTGGCTCATATGTAAGCGCAGAGAAGTGCATGTATGGCAGTAAATGGTACACAGCCGCGTACTGTCCGACATCCGGTGGACAGCATCGGACCCCAAGGGGGTCCTAAAAACAGACAACACGGAATCCTGATGTCTGGGGAAATAGCCGCTTACCCTTAGGGATATATTATAAAGGCTAATTGGACAGGACGGAGAGAGAAGGGAGGGATCGCAGGAGTATGGAGAGAAGACAGGGGAGGGATCGCAGGAGCGTGGAGGAAGGACGGACCGTGGAGGAATGATGGAGCGTGGAAGGACGTAGCGTGGAAGGAAGGAACGTGGAGGGAAGGCAGGGGAGGGATCACAGAAGCATGGAGGAAGGAACATGGCAAGAAGGGATTGGAGGGATCACAGGAGTTTGGAAGAAAGATGAAGCGTGGAGGAAGGACCGAGCGTGGAGGAAGACGGAGCATGGAGGAAGAAAGGAGCGTGGATAGGAGGCAGGGGAGGAGTCGCAGGACCATGGAGGAAGAAAGGAGCATGGAGAGAAGGGATGGGAGGAATCACAGGTGTGTGGAGGAAGGAAGGAGCATGGAGAGAAGGGATGGGAGGGATCACAGGAGAGTGGAGGAAAGAATGAGAATGGAGAAAAAGGAGCGTTGAGGAAGGATGGAGCACAGAGGAAGGAAGGAGCGTGGAAGAAGGACGGAGCGTGGAGGAAGGACGGAGCGTTGAGGAAGGAAGAAGCGTGGAGGAAGAAAGGAGCGTGGAGGAAGAAAGGAGCATGGAGGAAGAAAGGAGCATGGAGGAAGAAAGGAGCATGGAGGAAGAAAGGAGCGTGGAAGAAGAAAGGAGCATGGAGGAAGAAAGGAGCGTGGAGGAAGAAAGGAGTGTGGAGGAAGGACGGATCATGGAGGAAGGAAGGAGCGTGCAGAAATGAAGGAGCGAGCAGGAAGGAAGGAGCAGATATTAGCAGATAAATCCAGATATGAGGGGGAAAAGATGAAATTCATACTTACTCCTTGGGATTGATCAGGTGATATGAAATGCATTGCAGAAAGCAGTCAAATTGTATCACATTGTGGGTTATCCTGCATTGCCAATGGGAAAGGTGACGTTTGGAGTCAAATTCTGAGTCCAGAAGAGGAGTTCACAATGGACGGTGACATTTCCAAGGCTGGATTAGACCTGCAACAAAAATACAGCACAATAGAACTGAACATGTAACAACATGCATGCACACATCATTACATGATTATATCACACTTTGGCTAGGAACTATCAAAAATGTTAACACATCTCGTACAAATGCTTTGCAGTTGATAAGCTTGATCCTAAATCCTAAGTGGACCGTTTGCAGTGAATAAACTGAAGGTAACTTTGTATTGAAATATGTTGCTTTTGCCTATATTAGTTTTTATATTAGGTGCCTTCCCACTAGAAAAAAATTGACAAGTGGATCGCGATTGAAAAACCGATCAGATTCGATCAGAACTGCGCATGCCTGAAATATGACCCAGGATATCTAGGCGCATGGAATTGTGGGATGTAACTTTTTAATTTTCTCTTTTCGATAGCGTCCACACACAGCGCCCGGCAAATAATCGCACTGTTTCAAAACAATCACAAGCAGAACTGCGATTTGGTTCACGATTCAAATCACACTTATTAGTGAGCTTTTTGCGTCCACACACAAAATAAAATCAAATTTGAATCGTGATTCACAAATCGAAAAGTGAATTGCGTTGTTTTGATCTAGTGGGAACGCACCTAATAATTAAAAACATGAAACATTAGAGCCCCCCCCTCCAACAAAAAAAATGGTTCTGTTTCCGATTACATGGCATTTCAAAATATAGGGTAGAAAGGTTGGGAATGGCATCCGGGTGAATACCCAAAGAGAGGCCTAGTGCTAGTTCTACTGAATAAAATGCATACAGAATAATTTTTTGTGTGAAAATGAGTCTTCATTGATCAAGAAAAAAATGAGGTTGAATAGGACGTAGAAGTGCATTGAAATGATTGAATATGCCTGGTTAAAAACAATCTAATAATGCCCAATCATAAATGGACTGTAAGCGCCGAATAAACAATGTGGTAACAAAAGGGTTAACATTGCATAGTAAGAGAACATTAATTTTATTTGAAAATGGACCAATCACAATCTATCGACACAATACTCAATTCTTAGAAAACACTAAGGCAATATTTTAGTTATCCTCACTGTAAAAGTCTGGAGAAAAAAACCCTGGGAAAAGTCCACAATAGACCACCTATTGTTATGAAGAAAATAGCCATTGTCTGGCACAATAAAAAATCATTGAAATTGGACAAATATTTATCTAAAAAATCAAGATTTTGTGACACGATTGTGTGGCTCATATGTAAGCGCAGAGAAGTGCATGTATGGCAGTAAATGGTACACAGCCGCGTACTGTCCGACATCCGGTGGACAGCATCGGACCCCAAGGGGGTCCTAAAAACAGACAACATGGAATCCTGATGTCTGGGGAAATAGCCGCTTACCCTTAGGGATATATTATAAAGGCTAATTGGACAGGACGGAGAGAGAAGGGAGGGATCGCAGGAGTATGGAGAGAAGACAGGGGAGGGATCGCAGGAGCGTGGAGGAAGGACGGACCGTGGAGGAATGATGGAGCGTGGAAGGACGTAGCGTGGAAGGAAGGAACGTGGAGGGAAGGCAGGGGAGGGATCACAGGAGCATGGAGGAAGGAACATGGCAAGAAGGGATTGGAGGGATCACAGGAGTTTGGAAGAAAGATGAAGCGTGGAGGAAGGACCGAGCGTGGAGGAAGACGGAGCGTGGAGGAAGAAAGGAGCGTGGATAGGAGGCAGGGGAGGGGTCGCAGGACCATGGAGGAAAAAAGGAGCACAGAGAGAAGGGATGGGAGTGGAGGAAGGACGGAGCGTGGAGGAAGGAAGGAGCATGGAGAGAAGGGATGGGAGGGATCACAGGAGAGTGGAGGAAAGAAGGAGCATGGAGAGAAGGGATGGGAGGGATCACAGGAGTATGGAGGAAAGAATGAGAATGGAGAAAACGGAGCGTTGAGGAAGGATGGAGCACAGAGGAAGGACGGAGCATTGAGGAAGGAAGGAGCGTGGAAGAAGGACGGAGCGTGGAGGAAGGACGGAGCGTTGAGGAAGGAAGAAGCGTGGAGGAAGAAAGGAGCGTGGAGGAAGGACGGATCATGGAGGAAGGAAGGAGCGTGGAAGAAGGACGGAGCGTGGAGGAAGGACGGAGCATTGAGGAAGGAAGAAGCGTGGAGGAAGAAAGGACCGTGGAGGAAGGACGGATCATGGAGGAAGGAAGGAGCGTGCAGAAATGAAGGAGCGAGCAGGAAGGAAGGAGCAGATATTAGCAGATAAATCCAGATATGAGGGGGAAAAGATGAAATTCATACTTACTCCTTGGGATTCATCAGGTGATATGAAATGCATTGCAGAAAGCAGTCATATCGTATCACATTGAGGGTTATCCTGCATTGCCAATGGGAAAGGTGACGTTTGGAGTCAAATTCTGAGTCCTGAAGAGGAGTTCACATTGGAGGGTGACATTTCCAAGGCTGGATTAGACCTGCAACAAAAATACAGCACAATAGAAAGTTCTGAACATGTTACAACATGCATGCACACATCATTACATGATTATATCACACTTTGGCTAGGAACTATCAAAAATGTTAACACATCTCGTACAAATGCTTTGCAGTTGATGGGCTTGATCCTAAATCCTAAGTGGACCGTTTGCGGTGAATAAACTGAAGGTAACTTTGTATTGAAATATGTTGCTTTTGCCTATATTAGTTCTTATATTAGGTGCGTTCCCACTAGAAAAAAATTGACAAGTGGATCGCGATTGAAAAACCGATCAGATTCGATCAGAACTGCGCATGCCTGAAATATGACCCAGGATATCTAGGCGCATGGAATTGTGGGATGTAACTTTTTAATTTTCTCTTTTCGATAGCGTCCACACACAGCGCCCGGCAAATAATCGCGCTGTTTCCAAACAATCTCAAGCAGAACTGCGATTTGGATCACGATTTAAATCACACTTATTAGTGAGCTTTTTGCGTCCACACACAAAATAAAATAAAATTTGAATCGCGATTCACAAATTGAACAGTGAATCGTGCTGTTTCCTTCTAGTGGGAACGCACCTAATAATTAAAAACATGAAACATTAGGGCCCCCCCCCCTCCAACAAAATTTTTTTTTCTGTTTCCGATTACATGGCATTCCAAAATAGAGAGGAAGGTTGGGAATGGCATCCGGGTGAATACCCAAAGAGAGGCCTAGTGTTAGTTCTACTGAATAAAATGCATACAGAATTATTTTTGTGTGTGAAAACGAGTCTTCATTGATCAAGAAAAAAATGAGGTTGAATAGGACGTAGAAGTGCATTGAAATGATTGAATATGCCTGGTTGAAAACAATCTAATAATGCCCAATCATAAATGGACTGTATGAACATTGCATAGTCAGAGAACATTTATTTGAAAATGGACCAATCACGATCTATCGACATAATGCTCAATTCTTAGAAAACACTAAGGCAATATTTTAGTTATCCTCACTGTAAAAGTCTGGAGAATTTTTTTTCTTAAAGGCATAAAGTAACATAGCCGAATAGGCTTTTAAAAAATTATAAAAAAGAAAAGGGCACCTAGAGAAAGTACCAAGAAGGAGGAAATGTGTCTCTGGAGTGATATTGGGAAAGGTTATAACTGAAGAAGCAGTGAGAAAGAGGATTGTGGAGTTTTTTTAAACGTCACAGAAGAAGACATCAACCAGATGAAAAAATACAACCCCACCAAAAGGGCAAAGAAAACAGAATGTGCTTCCATGGCTGAATCACAATTAGCTTGGACCAAGCCGAACAATCACATCCTGCCTCGATGTATCTTCTGATGTGGAAATTAACAAGGATGAGAAATGCTGCGTGTCACTCGGCATAGATACCCCCTACCGTATTTCACCTCTATGGTTTACTTGAAGATCCAAATTTAAAAAAGATATCTTTCAGTTAAATGAACTTCTTTTCACATTCTAAGAGAATTATTCTCAATTTGAATTATTCATTATGGTGATTAAATTTATTTCCTTATTATTATAGGACAGTTTTGATGATTTGGAAAAGGATGGGAAAGGAGAGGGTAGCATGAAGGGAAAGGAGTTGATACTGTAGGTGATAACAAAAAGTAAATCCAACTTCCCCATCTCAAAGTGGCTCAGGGCAATGGGACAAAATTAATTGCAAACCAATAAGTTTAATAGCATAAATTATGAATGTTTTGAAGAAAGTGTTAGAAGCAGTGTTGAAAAAAAACCGAAAGATGAAAAAAAAAAATACAGGGAAGAATGTTACAGTGCCACACAGCATTTGAGTTATTTTAAGAATTTATTTTGCGTTTGGCTGCACTGGGACACCTTACTTAACACCATGTAGTGGAAAATAGGTGAAGATGCTTACTGCGTGGTGCACCATGGACATCAACAAAACCGGGTAATCTTAGGGAAGTGACAGGCTTGATCAACATTCTACTTTTTTTATACATGATTATTCTAATAGTCTGTGGTTTGGAAAAAGTGACTGAAACCTCTTTTAGTGTGATACTTTCGTTCACATTGGTCAGCTTGAAGAAAAGGCCTTATATTGTTGAAAACCGGTAACTGCAGGATACATGTGTAGTACTAGTAGTACTGCTACTAACTAGTAGTAGCATGGACATGTACGTAGTAGTAATATAGTAGGTATAGTAGGCCTACTACTACACTTAGCATTATGATAAATTGATAATACAGTACACACAGTTGACATACACTGCACACAGTAAGCAGGTACATGTAAAACGGTTGAAATGTTTGTAAATGATTGTTGAACTAGAAATTTACATGTACTTGATATATCAAGTGCTGTCAGAATTAAGACATTTCTTATTTCTCTCTCTCTCTCTTCGGTTGAAGGGGTTTATAGCCTGACAAACACCTATAGAACTTACAGGTTTTGTTGAGTATCGTTTTTGACTCTTCGCGTCAACCAATAATAATTAGGAAAGATTATCTCCAAAGATGAAAACGCACATGTATGTATGTTTTCATAGCGGCCGCCGTGTCGATTATTAAAAAATGACAGAGTTAGACTGCCCTCATGCGGTCAGTATTGGCAATTTGGATCAACTTTTTATTCAGCGGCTCCAAAACATCGACGAACGACCTCAGTGTTTGCTCGTTTGTCTCATCTCTTTAACAATACAAATAATTCTTGCTTCATGTCAAAAGAATGATAGTCAAACAAAGAAAAGAAAAACTGACTGGGAACTTTTTAATATTTTTTTTGGGGGGGATCGGGTTCAAATCTAGTCCTTAGTCAAAGTTTTCTTTGCCATTATTATTATTTTTTTTTTAATGCTCAAAAGATCCAGGTCGTTTTTTCCTTAATTAAAAAAAACCTGCATCCCCGAACCGCTGTAAATGGCCACTGGCCAAAAATAATGTAACTCGATTGCTGCATCCACTATCTGTACCAAACTGGGCTGGCTAATAATGGAGTAGCATGGCTTCTGACTTTGTGGACTCAAGTAAAATGCATGCCTGAAAATGTGACCCAAGCCTATAATATATTAGCCTTTATAAGCCGAGAGCTCTATAAATAAACCAGAGTGCGCACTCATCGCCTGACGCGTGCCGACAGGGGGACTGCGACGCCATTACCAAAGAGGTGCAAATGCATGGATCTCTATGGGGCACACTAATCCCAATTTATTTACAACAGAAAGTAGGACATTAAAATTCGCCAATCCCTTGAGGTATTGATGGCCTTTCCTTTCATTACTAAACAACATTTCTATAACATTTTAGTTTCCGCATACACAACCTTTCGGCTATACCTTTCCCCATTCATATTACGCGCGATTGCTACTGACATCCGGGCACTTCGAGCTGAAGTTGACCTCTTTGGTAATGGCGGGTGCGCGTCCACACGAAATAAAAATGGATTTTTGAGTCGCGAAAAGTGAATCGCGTTGTTTCGTTCTAGTGGGAACGCACCTAATAATTAAGACCCCCCCCAAAAAAAAAATGAAATTAATGATATTAAGCCCCCCCCCCAAAAAAGAAAATGGTTCTGCTTCCGATTACATGGCATTTCAAAATAGGATAGGTAGGTTGGGAATGGCATCCGGGTGAATACCCAAAGAGAGGCCTAGTGCTGGTTCTACTGAATAAAATGCATACATATTTGTTTGTGTGTGAAAACGAGGCCTTCTTAAATGGTCACTAGCCCTAAAACAAATTATGTAACTCGATTGCTGCATCCACTATCTGTACCAAACTGGTCCGACCTACTGGCTAATAATGGAGTAGCATGGCTTCTGACTTTGCTGTGCATGCTTCATATAGAAAGTAGACTCAAGTAAAACGATCTTTAGGCTTTTAATAAACCATTTTTTGGCAGCTGGAGGCCATCAAGCCAGGTGTATAAAGCAAAGAGCAACTCATAGTCTCATACAAAGTTTAGTCCCCAATAAATAAATAAATAAAATAAAATATGCAAATAAAAATAAATTGTTAATACAAAAACATATCTTTCGAAGTAACTGATCAGTGTTTTGAGTATAGCTATAGGGCCTACATTCATGTAGGCCCTACGGACTGTACAGTCATGTAGAAATTAATATATATTATTTCCCTCTCTTCAACTAAATTGCGATTTAAGAGTCTGCAGAACAACTGAAATGTTGACTTTTTTTGCCAAAATCGATTTTAAGAGTAGTCTTTTAAGTTACATGTCATACAAAAACTGACTAAAATGACCTGCAATACATGAATCTCAAAAGTCAGAGGGCCTGACGTTTCGATCCTAGCCAAAGGTCCTGCTTGTATCGAAACGTCAGGCCCTCTAACTTTTGAGATACGTGTAGGCCTAGTCTTTGTTTGCAGGTATGGTTAGGATGCTAAAAAAGATTCCCGAGGAGAAAGGCAGCTACCGAGTAATTAACGTGGTTAATAATATCATCATTACTAGACTTCACAAGTAGGCCTACATGTAATTAGACCAACTTGTAAAAGGTTTTTCTAGACTTTATTCCTACAATTTTAGCGAGCGGCAAAACGCTGCACAAAATAAGGGCATTGCTGCTATAATTACACGCGCTTCATTGGGAACAATATAATTTATTTTCCGTAATACAAAATTTTTAGCGGTCATGCAGATAAACCTTAACAATTAATTAATTTTTGTGCCACACTTTTGACCACAAGTAAAACGGCCGCCAAAAGTAAGGGCCTAAATTATTCGGCGCTTGCCCACGGGCAAATACGTCCGTGTAGTGAGCACGTAACGCCAGACGCGCGCCCTCTATATACGGCCAATCTGAAAAATAATACGGAAGTGTAGAGCTGACAAGCATTAAAAAAAAACCGGTTGAGTTATCTCGTACGAGATGAAATGGGGAAAGGGAGATTACCATATGCTTGCTATCTTGGGTGTACGAAATAGGCGAATTGAAGAAAGCATCTTGAAATGATAGGCCTTGCAGATGATTGAATCCCAGCATCGACTTCATAATCATTATGGCCATGGGTCTTATCTATTTCGCACGCACGTTCCAGATAGCTGACGATTTCTTTTCCATGCTTGGCAGCTCTGGGCCTCCGTACTCTACATGCCTTTCCACGAATTGCATTTTTAGGAGGTTGTTTACTTGAATCCGGGTGTAATGTAGAGACCATTCAATTATGTCTTTTGCATGGGTGCTATTTTTTATCCGTTTTTTTACACTCCGTATAAGCCTATGATATCGCATACCCCCCCAAAAAAATGTGATGAATACGACTATGAGTGCGGTTAACCGCAAAATTATTGGAAACAGATGGTCTTTCTTTTAATAATGACTTTAAATGGACCAAATTCCCAGAAGCCACATAGCTGTCACGTAAAATCTAAAACTGTTTAATCATCTGGGAGGAAATAGAGTATATTCTGGGAACTATTTGAGGTCTATACGGTAATCCGGGAACAACTCCAAAATTAACGGATTTCCGGCACTTCGCGTGAAGTGAAACGTTGGAGTGGCCCGGCCGTCCAACTTTTGTCAGATTAAGAGAGACGTACCGGTAAACGGGTATGGAGGGTGGATTGCAGTTTTGCACCACGGAGTAGGAAGAAGCATGATTGAGGGACTTTCAGTTGGTTCGTTCTTTGAAAACCAAAACCCCATGTGGCAAATGCACAGGTTGGAAAACACATACACACACACACAAAAACACTTGTGGAACTCCATTAGCAACAATTCAGCATCGTACATTTCGGTCCCTTGCTTGCAATGTCAACAGTCGAAATATGGTCACAATAGATCAAACAAACTCGTTAGTTCTAAAACACCCACATCGGGGAATCTTATATTTCTAAGGTTATTCTTTACGATGGCCTTTTATATTATCGTGGAGGTTGCTTTGGTGTGTTTTTTTAAAATCATTTTGTCTCAGAATTTTTTGAGGCCCAGATGTTTCGATTGTCCACATAAGTTTTGTCATAGGTAGAATGTCAAAGACCCCCAAAAAACCCAGACATGAAGAGATTAGTCTTGACGGTTTCCATGGTGGAAGTGACACCACGTAACACATCTCTTTCGAGAAGGAGCGTACGTGACTCTTTTCAGAGCCACACTTCTCAAAAGAGATTAGAATTCAGTGCATGCAAGTCATGCAAGGTGTCACCGCAAACCTTCCCCTTAGATATGAAGAGACAGATGTAATAAGATGAATCAAGCTCTGATTACAAAGAAACACAGTGTCTGACGTTAATTTAGATCTTCGCAAGAGAATGAAGACATTTTTGGCGAGGAGAAAACGATCAAACAGGACAGATTGGTCTCACAGCGGCCTCGAGTTCGGCAAGAGGCAGAAATTTGACCAAAAGTTGACCGCAAACGGTTAGCTACGTGCTGAGCTAACGGCCTCGAGGTTTTTAAGTTGTTTTGCTCAGCAGATAGCTCCCGCGTGCGGCGACCTTTAGGCAGAATGGGATTTCCAGATCTATAATTATTTATTAATTAAACAACAGGCCTTTCAGAAAGGTTCCGATAGAATAGAAACGTTAAACACTCCAAAATTGCATTTTTGGTCATAACATTGTTGCCCTACTATTTCTTTCTTCTTCTTTTTCCGGTCACTGGAAAAGATGAAATTGGAACCTTACGCGAAAGCCACTAACGGCAGTTTTTACCCTTGAGAGCAACGATGTGTCACGCGTATGACTGCAACCACTTCGGTGGAAAAATAATGGTTAGATGGTGGCCTTTTCTTTCCGGAAAAAAAAAATGTGGATGAGTCGGGATTACACGGTGGCTTTAGCCAGAAAAATGATGGTCTGTTCCACAGCGGTTCCAGACCACTCGACACACGACTACGCCCTCGTTTCTAGCTCAACGTCCAACTCGGATTCCACAGAATTACAGTGAGTCATTCACTGCAGTCCTGTCGATATTGAGTATGACAAAGCAGTCTCAATCGTTGAACTGGCCTTGATTGGCTGACACGTCTGCGACGTGTACCGGGAGGGTGACCGTAATAGACTTGATTCAGCTTTTTATTCATAATTCTGACTGGTACCAATGCCCGGGCGTTCTTGTCTCCCGGTACGATGCGTTGCGGGGCGATAAATGCAGAGCAGACTGGATAGACGAGTCTATCTAGCCGGCTCCGTCATTCAACGAATTAGCGGTCACGAAGAAGCGGACCGTTCCACTTACGCGCACCGGAGGGGTGCGCTTTATGCTAATCAGATGAGTCGCGCGCATCCACGTTGCCAGGAAAAATATGAATGGGGGGGGGGGAGGCCTAACGCGCAGGCAGACAACGCAAGGCCACACACTCAATCACACACGACCCCTCCGCCTGCGCACTAAAGGAAGCGCGGTATTCATCGTTGCGGTCGAGTTAGTGGGAAAGGGGAAAATGATCGCCGATACCGAGAAAAGGAAACTGCACAATATAATTGCCGTGATGATATAAAACCCGAGATTAGTCCACAGTCGACCGTCATCTGATGAACATCAGCCGGTAGCAGCCGCCGCTCAAATTCACGCAGGAATATTTTAATTTCGGCACTGTTGACCGTGCAACGTCTGCAGAGTGGTGTTTTTTTTCTTTCTTTCGCCCTCTGTGTGTATGTGTGTGTGCGTGCGACACAGTCGCCCAGTGCAGTAGTGGGGGACCCCATTCACAGCAGATGGTTTCGGTGCTGCACGGTAATTACGTGTGCGGCAGCGGCTAGCAGCGGCCCGGCTCGTTAAAAGGCTCAGAATTCATAAGGGTCTTTTCGGATTCCTGGAAATCACGGGGCTTTGCGGTGCAAAGGGTAATAAGCTTAGGCGCGGGCAGGGCCGGGCCACACAACGTCGTCTCTCTCGTCTGGTCAGGAGGAGTTTAGTGTCAGCCTCGCCATCGTCGAGAGCGGAAGGCTCTGTGTTGGCCGGAGAGGATTTTTTTGTTCTGCTGAACCAGAGGGAAGAAGGCCTTGTGCTATTTCTTCTTCTTCTTTTCTGCCGCTTCTTCGGGGGGACCCCTATCTGGATGTGTGTGGAGCAGACGTCGCCCGTGCTCGTCGGAGGGGGAGAGACGATCGACATTTGCGACAAGAAGCGACAGCGAGTTGCCGTCACGGCCCCCATGTCGCCGGAAGCGATGTCTCACCACCACCACCATCACCACCACCATCATCACCACCACCACCATCACCACCACCGCCGCCAGGACTCGCCGCCGGCGCCTCCCGGCGGCTTGGAGCCGGTGGCCGGCGGCGGCCGCCAGCAGCAGCTGGTGCCGACCCGGAGGACTACCCAGGACGATCTGGAGCGGCTGGGCACGGCCGTCAGCACCCTGCACGCGTCGGGCTGGTACCACGGACCCATGGACTTCCAGGAGGCCCGCCAGCGGCTGGGCCGGTGCGAGAGCGGGACTTTCCTGGTGCGGGACAGCTCCAACCCCAACTACCTGTACACGGTCAGCGTGCAGACGCCTCGCGGTACCACCAGCGTGCGCATCGAGTACGAGGCCGGCAAGTTCACGCTGGACTCGGAGAAGGCTCTCCGGCGCCTGGCGCCCAGCTACGACTGCGTGGTCAAGCTGCTGCACCACTACGTCAAGATGACGGCCCTCGAGTCGTCGAACAGCGCTACCACTACTACGAGTACTGCTGCTGCTGCTACCACTACTACTACTACTACTACTACTACTACTTCTAACACCAGTACCAGTAGCGAAAACAGCAGCGGCGGCGGCGGAAACTTGGGTCGCCTGGTCTGGCTGGAGCCGTCCGGACGCAAGGACACGGCGGCCCGCATCGTCAAGCCGCTACGGAGCAAGGCGCCCAGCCTTCAGCACCTGTGCCGGCTGAGCATCAACCGATGCGTGCAGCCCGTGCACCAGGACCGGCTCGAGTTGCCAGGTCGGCTCAAGGCCTACCTGAAACAGTACCCCTTCGATCAATGATGATCGAGCAAGACAAATCGAGAGGAAGAGAGACAGAGGGGGAAAAGCTCTCATCAAGGGAGAACTCAGTAAGGAATTAGACAAACAGATCAGCGAATCTGGTAGTCTGTCAGGTTCTTATCCTTACGACACTTTCTGTAGTGGAGAACTAAAAAAGGAGAGATAGTTCCCCGTACAGTTATAACTTCGGTGGAGTCCTGAATCCAGGAGGAGTGCTGTTTTTCTTCATCGAACAGGATGCTGCAATGTGTGGCGGCACGGGAAAACCACGGAAGGAATGACCCGACAATGACCCAGCCAAGCGTCCACACACCTCGATGACCCCTCGCCAACCTCCTCTCTCCGAAACGACAGACCGCAACTGACCCGTGCGTGCCTGAGTTGGAGTTGAGTGGAGAGGAGAGGGGGGAAGAGAGAGAGAGAGAGAGTGTTGGGCTACACGTTGACCCTTGTTTCACCCGACGACCAACACCGACGCTCGAAAGCTTCGCACCCGGCCTGACTAGCTCGCACCACAGCAGGAAGGGGGAGACCTTCCCCCCCAACCGAGACGGTCCCGACCTAGCCCCGAGGCCTCCACCCCTACCGCCGTCGGTCACCTGTTTTTGTGGAGAACTTCGAGGGGGGAGAGAGAGAGAAAAAACACACCCCACAAACCACTATCCGCATCCTGTTTACTCACAACCGCACTTAGTTCGCCCTGTACGTGAGCGGGAGACCATTCACGTGGGAGGCCAAACCGCAAGTCACAGAGGTCAACCGTTCGTGCCTTAACGTCTATTTCAAAATTACCCTCGTAAAAATGTCTACGGTACCCATGGAATTGTTTAAACACTAAATCAATTGTAATGGACAAACGTTTTCCCTATTTTCGTTGTAGAAGAAGAGCCGTGGTAAAAAGTACTTTGTTACCGCTTACACGGTCGGGAAGTTGAATCACGCTTTCTCCGAATTAAGGAAAAGCCTTTGTCCACTCGGTATAATGATTCTCTGTTCAACTTGTCTCACTGACTTGGTTTAATTTTAGGCCACCTGACGGCTTTGAGTAATCAACTGATAAGGATTCATGAAAAAGAAATGTACGAAAAAAGATGTATCTATTAATATATAGCCATTCTCTGAAAACTTCAGTCGGCTGCTTATCAGAAACCATATTATTTTTGAGACCGTAGAAAGATGTGGGTTTGAATCTGAATCAGTTGGTTAACACATGGTTGGGACGACTGTGAGATTTATGGTATAGGAGTGCTAGTAGAGAAAGACGCTAGTGGTTTTTTTGATCCAAAACAAGTTTCCCCTTTACCTCTCGAGAGGATTGGGGTGATACATACTGAGTGCATTCCACCCTGATTTCATATCCTGATACCCTGAAATGATATTCGTTTGTGCCTGAGCAGATGTGAATTACCAAGTCACTTCCGAAATGGTTATGGTACTCGGTACTACTACTACTTCTACTAGTACAGAGCTGTTTTACTTTGCCGTTGAAAGGGTGACCCTTTGTTCGCGACATCTCTCGTAAAACCAAAACCACATGTTGGAAAAAATGTTTCCACTTACCAACCCAAGACCAACTGCGGGTTTTGGATACCGTATTAGCAGTTATCAAATTGCGACAGAATTGTGTCAACCAGTTGTCCTTTGCCGAATAATTTATAATGCGATTGTATATTTTCACCCTTTCTGATCGATTGGCAAGTGTACAAAATACAGAGGAATGATCATTTCAGGGAATGACTTTACCTGGCCAACTGTTACTAGAAATAAAAGTGCCACTATCTTTCCGCTTACCGATAATCCTCGGAGATGGTCTTTTAAAACCTTGTTCAAACTACTTTACGAGGAAAAGTACCCCCCCCCCCCATTGACAATAGATATTGGTTGAGAGTGAGACTGTTATGTAACGAATTTCTATTCTGTACCGTGTGTGGCCCTGGGATACTGTCTATCCGGCCTGACAAAGGACGGATTTGATCGGAAAGGCGGCATTGTTAGAACCGGTTCCCTTTCCACAATGCAGCCGACTGTAATTTTGTCAGAACGTGTACAATAGCACACTTCCTGACCGGTTTTTGTTGTGGGAGGACTAGCAGTTTTTTTTTTGGAAAGGGGGAAAAGAAAGAGAGGAAAGAAAGTGGGTGTACTTGAATACCATGTAGCTGAGTCTTAAGGTGCGTTAAACATTCTTCAAACGTTAAAGTGAAAATGAAATGAAACTTCCCCAAAGAGTTATTCATCGCTATTTATTTATGCAGGGAAGTAAGGCTAAGGGATCTGACTCGAATCTCCCCCAAGTGTCTTAGGTAGTGTGCGCTTCTTAAAATAAAATTAACTATATGTATATTTTTTTCCATTCCAAATCCATTTGTAAATTGATATTGTATTTAGAAAAACGCAACTCCAAACAGGCACGAAGTCGGCCTTTCTTAAGTTCAGATGTACTGGTACTTTGGGGGAAAAGACCTTCCTTACTAAGTTCCGTCGACAACAAAGTTGTCATGAGTTCTTCCGAATGTTCACCGGATTTTTTTAAACTTGAAACACTTGACGGTAAAACTAAGGACTTGTAATCTATTTATTGGAGGCCAAGACAAAGGACAATCTTTTCCCCCGAGGGTAGCAGTCAGTCACAATTGAAATGTTTCCCTCCAAAAAGTGGACTAAATTTCCAGCCGTTGACCGTTAGACAAAGTGGATCCGACCCACGCATAGTGGAGCTAGGTTACCAACTCAACTGAAAAACAAACCTTAGTAGAATACTATCACTGGTACCCGTGCGGTAAAGACGCACTCCATATTCCTTTCAGAATGTAGCCATATCAATAATACGTAGTTCGCCCTTGAACAATGGCGGTTGTTGTCCTTTTTAATGCCGCTTAATAGGTTATCAATTATTGCAACCGACTGTTCCAACCTCGTTAGATATGTTTTTATCGCTCTAATTACCGTTTGGTCGTAAGTGAACGGCCTTAAAGGTAAATTATTGCAGAGCACTTATAATGCTGCCAACATCGGGTCTGAAAGGAACAGCACAGCTGTGGTATGGACAGCGAAGTTTTATTTTTTAGATACGTTTAAACTCTTTGTGAGGATATGTTTGTTAGTGTTACTGAAATGCTGTCGAAATGCAGTGGTTGCCATCCGTAAGATGACTGGGATCGGTAACGATGTAAGTCCAGTGCTATTATCATGTCATGTTAATATCTGATCAACTTGAGAGCATACCTTGTCCAAATGGCTTCTCGGTATTCCGTACCCCCAAACCATCGAATTGTACACAGTTGGCATTTCATCAGATATTATTTGAGGGAAATCAATTGAATTGAAGCGATCCCATTATCATTTAATCCGGAAATCTGTTTATCTTCTGATATACGGTTTAGTCAGAATTGTCAATTAGGCCTATAGTATAAAGCACGACTTCACTGATGATGGTAGCTTGACGGAAATGGGAATAGAAATAATGTAGAAGGGCACGGTATGCGCCTACGAGCCAGTTTACCGATACTTAATTGATATGTGGCGATTGGCCCAGGGCGTAGCACAAAAAAAAACCTGCCTTCCTGCGATGTTGCCATGGCCACCACATATGGCGCTGGAATGAGTTCCTGGAAAAATGCCGCCCGCCCGATATGTAAGCGCTGTTTGCATAATGACGAAGTGATTTGGCAAGTGCGGGTCTGCTTTTATCGGTTCAGCGCCGTGCATGCCGTGGCCAGTGTAGAACACAGTACACACAATCAATAGGCTAACGACTGCAATGCTGTTTGTCCCGCATGGCTTCGCCCGCGCTGTGTGGCACAGGCACGGCCGTGAAAAGGGATGAGGCGAGGACAGAAGAAAAAAAAAACCCTCAGTACTTGGAACTCCCAGAATAGGCACTGAGTAACGCGCGTGCACGGGCTGACAAATAAAAAACCTACCGCGCCAATTGCGTGGCCTGTTTGTGTAGTGTAGCCAGGGACTGTTCGCGTACATTTACATGTTCTATCATCCAGTGGATAGAAAAAAAGAAAAGAAAACCCCACATTTTTCTTTTAAAACATCGCCATGATATGATCAAGAATATGTACCTGTACGTTACTTATAACATGGAGGCTGATAGCTTTTAGTACTTGAGTACGTATCGCATTGTCTCTTTGCTACATCTACAACATTCGTCCCACAAACGTATCTTTGGAAGGAGGCTGACTTGTCTATATGTGTTTTTTGCTTGAAACGTTAATTTCTAAGGGTTCGAAACTTTTCCACTCAGTTGAGGCGACCTTCGTCATTCCTGGAAGCGATGTGAGCGATAACACTTAGGAGATTAAGGGGGTCCATTATTATGCTAGTCTTTGGCAGGGTCGGCGGTTGAACGGGCATTACCGTAATGGGGGCATACTTGCCTCAGTTTCTGTTCAAATTCTGTAATCCGTTGATTGAATGAGCCGCCTCCCGTTTTGTTTTCGTCGAAGAGAATTATTTACGAGACTTGTAAATAGATATTCTGTACAGTTATTATATTTATACACATTACCAGAAGCTATTGGAAGTTGTAAACATTTTTTCCCCAGTCCACGCCGACTGGAAAAGTGTTTTTACGAGAAGTAACATTCACAAGTGCAATATAGTTGATCCAAATCTAAAAAAAAAAAAATGATGAATAAAATTTGAAAAAAAAAAAGGAGAACAAAGTTAACGCGTATTGGTGATGTATTATTTCCAGTATCTGTCTGTGGCGTGTTTTGTTCAAGGGTGTTTTGATTTTGTTTGGTTTTGGTTTCTTTGTTTTTTGTTTCAGGAGTGTTTTAACTTGCTTGGGCAAATCGTCACAGGAAGATCAACAATGGTGTGGGGACTGTGGGTTTTGTGGAGTTAAAAAAAAACCAAAAGAGTCCAGAGAGATGGAAACAATGAGGTTTGCATGGCGTGATGTGTGTGGTTGTCTGGTTGACTGCCGTGGGCGCGAATCATAGTGCGTTGTGGAGACCTAAGACAATAGGTTGAATAGGTCTCCACAAGGAAATGGTAAAGGTGTATTTCCACAAGGTTTTCACAAAACTGGTATTTGGAAAAACAAATCAAAAACGGGAAATTTGTGATGGCTAAGAATCCGTCGCAAATTGAAGTGGTATTATAAGGGACATACGGTCCCCCAAAAACCTCAAAATTGCTACCTCAGGAAAGTGAATGTGGCTGAAACGGAATCATTTTTAAAACATCGTTTCTCGTTCGGATACAGTGGGAAGGTGTATACAGTGTACATATATGTACAGTGCATCACATTGAGAGTCCGCCCAATACACTGTGCTGCAGTTTCGGGCAAAACGTTGGGAGAGGCAGAAATGTCACAATACGGTCTGGGATGCTGTATTTCTCGAGAAAACTTCACTCAAACATCGACAAATCGTTTATTACTCGCGAGTATAAACTATTTTGTTACACTACAGAAGGCGGTGCGGAGACCCGTGAAGGTTTTTTACCTTTTTCTGCTTTCTCAGATTACCTTAAAAACCTTCGCAGGATTTCTTTTTAGGGATGTTTAATGGTTTAACTCACAAACTATGGCAATATTTTGACCTTAACCAATATTGTATGTAGGGCCTTTGAGGTGAGGTGCGTGCTTGTACAGTACTATAATAATTATGTACAATTATATGTACATGGAACGTGCTGCAACAAATGAGCCGCTTCAATGTGCATAATACCGACGAACCCGTACTACTACATGAACATGTACGTACATGCGCTATATTTTAAGGCACCTCCTTCGCGACGCCCACTTCCTACGCGTTATTAAAGGAGGTCGAGTAATTGATTATCGGTAATGCCATCTCTGCCCATGTCCCGTGGCAAGGGGGGCCGATGTTTGGGGTTCATCGCCACGCGGGGCGGGGGTGAGGGGTGGGGTTGGGTGGTGGGTTTAACCCTTTGACCGTCGTCGACTGCAGAATGAAGTGGGTCGACTCGAAGTACGCTCGCTGAGCCTGTCACTTTTTGCACCGTACTTTGGTTCGCCATTTATTGTTAACGCGAGGCGACCCTACCTCTAAGTTAGTCTAACATGCTTTGCGTGGGAATTTCTCTCTCCTTCCTCTGTCTCTCTGGCTGCCTCTTACATCTCATGTCTCTCTGTCTCCCCCTCTGTCCATGCTTCATTCTCCTCTCTCCGCTCTATCTGAATTTTTCTCACTGTGTCTCCATGTCTCTCTGTCTGTGCGTCTCTCTCTCGTTGATCTGTCGTCCTTTCTGTATTTCTCCCTGTCCCTTTCTCTTTTCCTCTCCCCATCTCGCTCTCTCCTCTCTTCCCTGTGTCTCTCTTTCTGTTTGTCTCTTCCCTGTGTCTGTCTGTCTGTCTGTCTCTCCCCCACACCTGTCTCATCTCTCCCCTGTGCCTATTTGTTTGTCTGTCTGTCTCTCCCCACCTGCCTCCTCCCTCCCTGTGTCTGTCTGTCTGTCTCTGCCTCTCCCCCACCTGTCCCCTCTCCCTTTCTATCTCTTCACCCCTTCCGCTCCCTCTCTCCCGCCTATCTCCCTTTCTCCCTCCACCCATTCCTCGCACTCGATCTCGCCACGCAGCGGAATCTGACAAGGACCGCCCTTTGACCCCTAGCGGCCACCCGGCTCGATGTCGTCATATTTCTCGGAAGCGGCTGGCCTTGTCCGCGCCCGTCCCATTCTGACGAGGGGGGTTGTTAGAGAGCCGAAGGAATGGCTTCGGCGAGGCCATTATTATAATCGCATTTATTTTTGGGAGAGCTTGGCGGATGAGTTATCATTGCCAGGCGGTCGGCGTGTTCGTTCAAGAGGCCACAAACCTGGGGTCGGGTGGGGTGGTGGGGTAGGGGGTCGGGGGTCGGGTGGGGTAGGGGGTCGGGGTCGGTGGGGTAGGGGGAGGGGGGGTTGAGGCTACTTGGTGCGGCACTGCATCGTGTCGTACTTCGACCTTTTCATTAATTGTTTTCGGTCTTGGGGCGCGCTGCCAAACTATACAGCTTGATGACGTCTAAACCACGAAGACTAATTCCAAAATGCCGGGCATTAAATCACTCGGAGCGGACACACTCCATCGATTCGTTTCTTCGAGAAACGACGAAGCGCAGGCAACGGGTTTTTAGCAGTTAAAGGGAGGGTACATTTACGCCATTTGTAAAGTGCCCAATTTCCGGTCATTCCAAATTTGAATAATTACCGATTCAGAAGACTGTAATAGTGTCAGCTATTCCGTGAAATTTTAGCGCTCGAAATTTGGCCGTTTTCAAGAAAAGGGGAAATGTGTTCAATTGTGTTCAATTTCTAACGAGCGATCGTTGGAACAAAGAGTTCCTTTAACAAATATCGCCTATATGTCTGAAAAAAAGGAAAGCTTTCAATTTTGTTTCCACAGTTTTTCTCATGTCATGGATTACGGATTGAGCCGAAGCCGAAACTAACGCCGGTGTAGGCTTATACGTTGAGTTTGACAAAGTATGGAAGCGATTCTTTGACCTTTCCAATAGAGTGTATGTTATTCATGAAGGGTTTGCCCTACTCGACTAGTCACTGGATGCTCAGTGCTTACATTCATACATATGACGTATTCTAAGCACATCAATTTGTGTTAAATCCAGGCGATATCTATATATCATCTGTGCCAACTTTATATCCCATATGCCATATCTATGAATGATATAATATGATTTGCATTGTATCTATGGTACATCGACGATTATGACATCTTGATAATATCTACCATAATCGCACTTTTCAGCGAAATATCTACGAGTACGATATCTCCACGATATGTCAATGATAGCCCGGCACCATAAATCAATGCTATAGCCACGATATAGGCCTATCAATGATATTCTGGCCTGAATTCTGAACGAGGACGTGGCACGTCAACGTGTCACGAGTGACCGCAACACGACATTGCCTTTTAGTTTTAGCCAGCGGATACATCTGACGAGACAGCTTCAGCCCTAGTCGGGGAGGTTAAGGTCGCTCCAACGCCACGGCGCGCACGTATACTCCATGGACGGTTTGCTTGGCACATGCAACATTCCAATCTAACGGCTGTCAAAGAAAGTTGCTTACTGATTGAAATGACCCAAACGATACACGTGTCCGTCGTGCTGAAGGCCCAGCGTTTCGATCCTATAGCAGAATCTGTCTCATCGACAGGAGATTGATTCGAAGTACATGTAGGCCTACATGTAATACAAAACTTGTTGCAAACTGCTTACTGATCAAAAAGACCTAAATGCAAACACAGTATCGAAATTCTGTAGGACCTGTTGTTTCGGCGATAACCGGGACCTTTCTCGAAGGCAGAATTAATGCTTTGGAAGATTTGAAGGAAGAACGCAATACAAAACGGATTGGAACTACTTAGGCCTATTCCAGTACTGATTTAAAGGACACAAAACTCCGCATTTGAATCTGCCTTTGAGAAAGGTCCTGCTACTGCTAGGATCGAAACGCCAGGCCCCGTAATCCTGTATATTTGAATCTGGCTTTGAGAAAGGTCCTGAAAAAGGATCGAAACGTCAGGCCCTCTACATGTTTTTGAGATTTGTATTTGGGTCATATATGTTTTCTTTTAATATTAGAGCGCTGCGTGTTTCGAAGCAGACGAAACCTTTACCACAGGCCGTGGACAGACACTGCCTCTAGGCAAGGTCCTGCCAAGATCGAAACGTCACGTCCCCCTTCCTTCGGCAGGGTTTTGTAGTGCACGTGCCAGCGTTCATAGACTGACAGAAGGGCCAAATGAAACCGAGAGTATCAACCTACATACGTGTGTAAATGTGTACACAGAGCGTGCGCTGTAATACATCATCCCCCACGCACAAATTAACGAGGTCCGTTGACGTTGTCCGCCGTCATTACTATGTAAACGTTTGGGGGGATTTCAATAGTCCGAGCGATCACACAGGCGTACATTCTTACGAGGAGTACCAGGAATAATAGACCAATGGGCATGGCCGATGATTCTTTACTTTCGTGACGCACCGCGTGAATCTACGTGAATTTTGCCTTAAACTACTATGCATGAAATCCACAATTCATCGGAGCCCCAGTTTTTGACAAATTCGCCATTAAAAAGTCACGATTTCACCGTTTCACACGCTAAAAAACGCCAGACGAAGGATTACGTCATCATTTTCCAACGTTCACATTGTGGGGGCGTCCATTTTGGGTGTCATCGTTGGGGCGGGGTCTACCGTGTAGTTGGAACAACAAGCGCTACCGTACGTCTCACGTCTTCCGAGCGTGGACACGACATGACAATGGATAGCTCGGCGATGACGTCACGGCAGGACAAAGGGACCTAACTAATGATTGTGTAGAAGGGGGAGGGGCAGATGTGTGGAGTGGAGACCTGTTTAAACTTGCTTATACCTAACTCCATGCCAAGCTCAAACCATAGGCTTCAGTTCTATTTCGCCTCATCCCCTAATAAAGTATACAAGTTGTGCAAGAGAGCGTGTTTTGTGGCTGAGGTCTCTGATTTCTAGGCCTGCACTGCTTTTGGTTTCGCCATTCGGAATAAGGAAAATGGAAGTTCAACTTCGGCGAACAGCCACAAGGCTTTTAAAGGTAGGCCTATTAATTATTATTTTTTGTCTTTTTTCGCGGGATTGAGACAATGCACGTTGCCTGGGCCAAGTTTTAGCGGGAAAAGTAGACGGTTAAGCCAAACAAAAAAACCGCGAAGGAAACAATTAGGAAAGCGATTTCAAAATTTACAGTTCGGCGAAAAAATCCCCCAACAACCCACGACTGACGGATGGAGAGCTGGAGGGGCAGGCGAGATTGCACGGACGAGAAGTGCATGCGCGAAGTTCTACCAGGAAGTGTTGGCCGCCAAAGACCACACTCCCCGACATTGCGACATTGGCGAGATCCCGCCAACCCGCTTCATGAATATGCATGCATCCCGGCGTGACGTAGGCAGCCACCCCTACCCCCGCGAAGCCTCGCCGATACTACGATAGGCGTGCTTGGGAAACACGGCAGCTTTCTTTCTCCTGACCTCGAAGGAATTCCGCCTTCCAGGAGAATGAAAAAAACAACAACCTTTGCTAGGATCAAAATGTCTGACCCTCAAATGTTATTTAGAGATTCATGGAAATACAACATTGGTAAAGGTCAAAAGATTGCCACAGTTTGTCCAAATAAGCAATCCTGCGAAGGTTTTACTTTTAACTCAAATGGTAATCTGAGAAAAGTAGAAAAAATGCAAAACACCGTTACGGGTTTACGCACCGTTATGTAGTGTAAAAAATAATTTATTATTCGCGAGTATTTTAACATGAGGATTCTATCATGCTCAAATATACAAACTGTGTAAAATAAGTAGGAAATCTGTGGACATCGATGTTTTCCGATCTTCCCAATGTTGTAACGATGGTTTGGCGAGAATTCTACCTTTGAGGAGGGTCCCTGCCTGGATCGAAACGGTATTAAAGCCCTCGAATTCGGTTCGGAGAATCATGGAAATTCCAAAGGAAGCTTGCCGGGAACAGAACTGTTCATTCGAGAGATCGAAAACTCGGGTCGAAACGTCAGGCCCTCAGAAAAATCGAAACAAATCGAAACTGAATAACTTTGGCTGGACATGGATTTGAAACCAGGCCTAACTATACCGGCGCTCAGATACAGCCAGAGCCAGCCATACCTTATGCGTGGGGCAAACTCTTCCTGAATCTAATCCCCCTTTCAAGATGACAAACAAACAAAGGAAAAACTGACTGGGGACTTCTGAACAAATTTAACAACTGGCAAAGAAAACTTGGACTGAACTCGTGGTTGAATTCGAGACCTCTGGATTAACGTACCAGTGCTCTTCCATCTGAGCTATCCAGCCCTTAGATGGTGGTCTTCACTAACAGGGGTTGGGGCGCCAGTCAGAAGTAATTCAACCCTTTAAAAAAAAAAAAGATGTGTGTAATATGTTGGTCATTTCAGTAAGTATAAGCAGTTAGCAGTGACAATTTTTTTTTTGCATCACTTTAAGCCCCCTTTGTTTTGTTTTTGTTTTGACTCGCTGCCAACGATAGTTGTTTGTTTACAACTCGATCTCCAACCGATGATGTTGGGGATTGCCCGTCGGCGGGGCTGGAGACGGGGAGAGAAGGGATTGTGCCGCCCAAACCGGTTCTAACTTCTCCCCTTGTTTTCTCCTCGCCAGATGAGTTTCAGACACCGTGGGTCGCGTCCCCTCCCCCTCCCACCACCGCAATCGATGTCTGCTGGGCCGGCCGTGGCAGCATCTACCCCCCTTGACATCACCAGCTCCACACGCCAGAAGCGAATGCCAACAGAGACCTCCCCGTGATACTGCCTCATATACTCTGTCCCTTACCACCGTCAACCCCTCCCTCGCTCGCTCCCTCCGCCACCAAAACATGGTCTAATGCCGGCAGCTATTGAGTGGAACGATTACAGAGGGTCGGAAGGCTAGAGAGAAAAGGAGAGATACAGAGAAACACACCGATACAGAGCAGAGAGAGACAGAGATACAGAGACAGAGAGATAGAGAGAGAGTGAGATTGAGAGGCAGAGAGAGACAGAGACACAGAGATACAGAGAGACAGAAAGAGACAAAGAGAGACAGAGATACAGAGAGACATATATACAGAGAGACAGAGAGGGACACAGATAGACAGAAATAGACAGAGAGAGACAGGGAAAGACAGAGAGAGAGATATAGAGTGACTCCAGTGAGTGAGAGAGAGGGGGGACGGAGGCAGAGACTGAGAGAGAGGGAAGGAGAGAGAGAGAGAGAGAGAGAGAGAGAGAGAGAGAGAGAGAGAGAGAGAGAGAGGGAGGGGCAGAGACAGAGAGACAGAGAGAGGGAGAGAGTGAGGGGGGACAGAGAGAAAGAGCGTGTGAAAAAATGTAAAGACGAAGTCAGAGAAGGTAGGAGAGAGGGTGGGCGAGGGGGGGGGAGGGGGGAATAAACCAGACCGCGTCACACAAAGCCGCACTGACGTCATCCCGAAATTGCTTCGATCGGAATTCTGGGAAAGGAAAATATTCCCGGCAGTGGAGCACGGCACTCGAGCGGAAACCGCAGGGAAGGCGGGTTGGGACGACGTGCGTGCATGCCACTGTTTGTACAAGTGTGTCCGTCTGTGTCTCTTTACGGGAGAGAGATGGGAGGAGGAGGGAGGGGGGGATAGTTGATGGTGGGTGGATATGCGGCCCATTTGGCGAAAAAAAAAATCCCATAGCAACTCATCACGCGTTCACATCCAAGGAGGGGAGTCGCATACACTATTAAACCTATTTGGGCAGATTTGTCAAAACCGATCGCCACACCCACGGTTTGGATTGCATCGGGAGTGTAGGGAGTTTAAGATTGTCTTTTGTCGTCACAATCCAAAGGCCAGACTCTTACTGACCATTTATGCTACTAGGGATGGATTTCACAAAGCTTTACGATGCATCGTAGCTCAACGTACGCTGGATAACCCATCGTAAGTTGTGTGATAGGCCGTACGGTTTCTGCGCATCGCCCATTGTCATGCGATTGATCGTAAGTTACGATGGGCTTGGTGCAATCGACTGGTGGTGATATTTTGACGGACGTTGAGGCAAAATATTGGTAGAGAATGATAGCCGCCAACATTTCTTCTTGGTTTTCACACTCAGTGAATGGTTGCGCAGTGCCGCGTGTAATTGTCTCACTGATAGGATATCGACGAGCGGGGAGGGTTGTTTTGAGGGAGAGGGCGGACGTCAACGATCGATGCAATGGATCGTGACGTCCGGGGCGTTTACCAGAAAAGACACCGACAACAAGAAACTTTTGCATCGACTTGGCGCGGGAATGGGAGAGGAGGAACCACGGACACACAACCTTCACAACAAATAAGGTGCAGACAGACAAACAAACAGAGACTGATACAGAGACGGAAATATAGACATGGACAGATACAGAGACAGACAGAGAGAGAGACAGACAGACAGAAAGAGAGAGAAACAGTAAGAGAGAGAGAGAGAGACAGAGACAGAGAGAGAGACAGAGAGACAGATACAGAGACAGAGACAGGGACAGGGACAGGGACAGGGACAGGGACAGGGACATGGACAGGGACAGGGACAGAGACAGAGACAGAGACAGAGACAGAGACAGAGACAGAGACAGAGACAGAGACAGAGACAGAGACAGAGACAGAGACAGAGACAGAGACAGAGACAGAGACAGAGACAGACACAGACATATGACTAGACATAGACATAGACATAGATATAGACATAGACATCGACAGAGATAGAATGACCGACACGCATACGGGCAGACAGACAGACAGACAGACAGACGGGCAAACAGACAGATTGGTGTGCAGACAGTCACAAAATAAGACAGCCAAGACGAACAGGCAAAAGGGCAAACCTAAATGCAGATAGACAGATACCGTAGACAGACAGACAAATATAGACATACACAAACAGACCAAGACAAAGAGCACATGCGGTGACCAACTATTCAAATAATGCAGCTCGCATGAAGTCCTTGGGATTAAATTAGGATTGGCCGTCTGCGAACCACAATGGCCGCATTATTGACTGACCACGTCATCGTTATGGAGGCTCCGTAAAAGCGCCGTCTTTGGGACCGGATGCTGTGATGGATAGCACGGCGGGCGCACGCACGCGTCATCGTTTTATGTACATGGCAGGCGTGTCTGGTGCGGCAATCTTGGGACAAAGGATTATGATTAGTTCCATCACGCCGAAGGGTATCCACAGTACGGTAATGATTCTCTTGGGAGTTGTAAAGGTCATTTGAAATCATTCGTGTCACTTTTTGAATCATGTGTGAATTTAGTGGCTAGTTTCATTTCTGTTGGCCCAACACAGTACTGTATAGGTTGGGTTGTGATTCTCTTCCACTCTTCTTGATTTGTGGCTGAGAGATAGAGTGACTGACTGACTGGGTGACTGGGTACCTGAGATAGAGTGACTGACTGACTGGGTAGCTGACTGACTGACTGTCTGAGTGACTGAGTGGCTGAGAGATACAGTGACTGACTGACTGTCTTGAGTTACTGCGTAGCTGAGAGATACAGTGACTGACTGACTGACTGACTGACTGACTGACTGCCTTTCAGAGTGACTGACTGACTGACTGACTGACTGACTGACTGCCTTTCAAAGTGACTGACTGACTGACTGACTGACTGCCTTTCAGAGTGACTGACTGACTGACCGACTGACTGACTGCCTTTCAAAGTGACTGAGTGACTGAGTGACTGACTGACTGCCTTTCAAAGTGACTGACTGACTGAGTGACGTAGAAACCGACCGACCAGTAGCCGTTTCATACGGGGCCCGAGAGAACGATCATTTCCAAGTAACAAAAATACCAATTTGCTTCCATTAAAACAAAAATAATCCGTTGTACTTTCGGGCTAATATAATGGAATTGAATTGTCCCCACCTCAATGGAACCCGGATTCTACAGCCACTAGTCACGGATTTCGACGGCACATCATTCGTGAAACGGAAAGAGCGCTTCCGCAACCTGGTTTCCCGATATCCAAAACAACAACGAAAACATCCCACACCGAAAACCCCAAACCCCCAAACAGTCCAACTCCGCACCGGGAGATTATTGCTGGGAATTGTTGCGCAAAATGAATGATTCGTGATGATGATGTTACGCAAGTGCTCCAATGCTCCTGGCTATGGCTGACTGCCAAGGATACGACTGGCTATTGCTATACGGCTGGCAAACGACTTTGCTCGACATTGTTATCGTCCAACGACGAACGTTTTAACAAATCTGACTGGACAAGAAACTTGAACTAGAAGCCTCCCTATTAACGTAACGTACCAGCGCTCTCACCACCGGAGCTATACAGCCTTTACTGTTTAGACGGCGGCCTTCCCCAAATAGTCAGCCACGTTTGCCGGGTGTGAGCGACATTCAGAAGCAAACGAGTTGGTCTATTTCTCATAGTGGCAATGTCGAGTTGAAAGCCCGTCCCAGAGCAATTGTCGTTGCCCTATTTTATCAATGATAACAATTGACGGTAAAGCAAAATGAGTGGTTTGACAATGGACCCGAACCGGCCATTCGCCTGTACTAACGGACGGTAACGGAGAACAGTTACAGAAAGCCTACAGGGAATCAAATACACAACTAATTTGCCAATTGATTCTGACTCGGTGGAAGCTCCTGCTGGGATCGAAAGGGAAGTTCAATGAGAAAGTTCAACGAAATTTCGTGTAATCAACGCCGGAAAGACAACGTGCAGAAAGACACCTTTTCTTAATAGGTTAGTGTAAACTGATAAGCAGTGGGGAAAAGGGAAGCGTCTTGTCGAATGTTTTTGTTTTTCCCGCTGGGAGTACACTGCCAGAATCAGGTGTCATAAAACAAGCTGGTATATGCGGACGTGCTGCATGCAGAGTGCACATACACTACCTGAGCGGTAGGCTAAGCTGATTTTCTCGGGGGGAAGAGATCACGCCGCTGATCAGCGTGCAAACTATACTAGGACACCATCATAGACGGTCAATGGCGGACGCCAGACTGAAATGCCACCAAGGCTGACATCTTTACAACAATAGTTTTTATACGAATCCATGGATCAGGTTGGGGCTCTGGCTCACCTGTTATAATGCCACAGGCATCCCTAGGAACAAGTCCCAGTTTGTAGGTGAATACTCTGAACTTAAAGCAAGCAAATCTACACAATCGGCGATAAACCACAACATGGTTTTTCCGGTTTTGTCAGGCGGGCTAGTCGGGCTCCTGTCATGGCATTACAGTACCCTGACGTCGTTTCCAATGAACGACGATCAAATACGTGTAAATGTTGTCTATGGTGCAAACCATAATTGGCGCGTTGCTAAGAACCACAGTCCATCTCAAAAGAGATGTTTTACATGGTATCACCGCAAGTCTTGCACTTGCGTTGCTCAATGCACGCTGCACAAGCGGGGCGGCGCCAATAGAGACGCCATGATTGCACTCGCCTTCATTTACCGCGGTGTCTCGTCCGTGGCTCACTTCAAAATGTGTTGGGAGTGGTTCAATGGTAGGCCTATAGCCTTGTTCAAGGCGGTCTCTCCGGTACGTCACCGGGCTGAGATTCAGGCCAGACGCACGCAAACACGTCACTATAGGCCTAGGCCTATACCACGCCGGCTGTACACGGCTTGCAGGTAGACCGCTGCCATACCACACACAACAGTCTGTGCCCGTACGCGCGCGCGTATGGGCATGTTCGTATATGCGTACGAGCATGTACGCAGTCGTCCCAGGAGCCCTCGAGTCGCAAGTTGGTTTACGGACCACGAAAAGGCTCGCACACAACATGTACGCATGCAAGCTATACGGGCGGGGGAATGGCGTGAGTAAGCGGAGCGGAGAATGGGGACCGCATTTCGGATACCACTCGCAACGGTGCGCAAAGCCACATACGGTATTTCTGAAGGCCGGATTTAGATTTGTAAATCGTCGGCCAACGATTTGATCAAGGCTAGTTCAATGGCGAACATCGACTGCCCGGTTTGCTCACATGCAGCGCGTTCAACAGCCCTGCTTCTGAAGTGCTGTCACGCTGGATAACTATGGGACAAAATTGACTGCGTCACATGGTGGCTTGCATGGGCGATGGCACGGTCAAGTTAATCGAACGCCTGTGTTCCTAAGAAAACCACAGATCGAACGCCAAAATCTAATTGGACTGGCTAGACACGGAAGCCTGAAGGCAACGTCACTCATTACAATCCAGCGTTTAAAACTGAGCAGTCTTAGACCAATTAAGAAAAATGATGCGGATGAAACATGGCCAATTCTTGAATGGGGCCCTACGATATAATCAGGATTTGACCCGACAGTAAAGTCATTTCACAGTGCTTTAAGCACCAAAATATGCTTAAGGACAACAAGTCATGATTTGTAGACTTTGCCAACCAAAAGTTCACTTTTGTTTTCACGCTAATCAAAGAATAGTGGAATAAAAAAGCAATTTGAGATCGCGTCGCAAAAAAAGTGCTTTTTATGTAATCCTGTTAACACAAGGGAGACGTTTCATGCTTAGCAGATGTCCACTCTTAAGCGGCTCTATAAAATTGATCCCAGGACATCAGGACAGTGGCCTCTGGTCTTCCCTAGAGGGGAGAGGGGAAGAGATGGGGCGGGGGGGGGGGGGTTGGGCGGCCGGGCCGGTGGGGGAACGAACGGCATTTCTGCGGTACCGTGCGATTCGATTTTCACGGACATCGATCACAAAGCAGAAACACAAACAACGCACAAAGAAAAAGAAAGAGCGGAAGAAGAAAAAAAAAAAGCCACACTCGGTATCCTTGGTTTGAGAGAGCCCCAAATTCCTAGAACTGGCGGGACAGCTCGCCGCAACCGGACTCACAACCTGCGGTGTGGATAATGGCGCCCGGAGCTACGCGGGGCTGTACGTACGAGCCACGTTTCTCTTTTCGCAGCTCGTGTAAACAAGTGCAAGTGTGGTGGTTCACACAAATACATCGTCGCACACGAACCCCAAACCGCTGTAGGTTTTGTTTTTCCTCTTTGCGCGAGAGCTCGACCCTCGACTTCAACGCGGCCTCAGGGATGGCACAAAGCGCCGCACACAATGAATAATCCATACCCAACTACTGGGGTGGGGGGTCTTTGCGAACAAATATAATATGATATAAAAACCGACCGCGCACCGCTCGCTGTGACAAGTTCTGACCGCAAACAAACCAATCTCAAATGTCTCTTTTCATAGCAGATAGCAGTTGCTGTGTATTTTTTTTTTCTAGAATGAGTATCGACCTAACAGCAGGCCCATTCTGGAAGGCCAAACAGAGAAGATCGTGCAGAAATGAAACGTCAGGACCTCCAATAACGCCAACACTGACTGGGAACTATTGAACAATTTTTGAAAGAAAAATCCAAGAAAACGTGGTCTGAACAGGGACTCTGATTTGCGGGCACCTCTGGTTGTTTCTAACCAATTCTTCTTTGATTCCTATAGGCTAATTATTAGTTGTACATATAACTGGCCAGGGATGATTTCACAAAGCCTTACGATGCATCGTAACTCAACTCACGATTGATAACACATCGTAAGTTGGGATAGGCCGTATGGTTTCTCTGCATCGCTCATCATCTCGCAATTAATACTCATGACTTCACTCAATACACACAACCGAATAACAAGGAATAACCAAAAAACAGTAACCCCAAAGCAAAAAGAAAATAAACACTTCGTGATAATCACCAAAATATGCTTTGTACAGTTCGGATTTTTGTTTTAATTTCTGCTCCAACATAGCTATAATAAACTTTCATTTACAAGCGATACAGATTTCCACACTGAGTCATTTATACATGAACTACATGTCACGACTTAACTTCATCATAATAATATATATTTTGTTCACATTAAACCTCGGTGCATAATTTAAAATTAAAAGCACTCTCGATATAGTTCAAGATTTCAATAAGCACGGCTGGAATCTGTTTTAAAAATAAAATAACGGAGCAAAAATAAATTCGAAACACCAACAGAAAAACCAACAAAAAGTATACGTGGAACACAACCGGCAAGAACAGACAGACACTCAAATCAACTTGGTAAAAACTTTGGCCCTGGATGAAGCAGAAAAAAAATCGATTAAAAATCGATTCTTATCCCTTTGCTGCCCATTTACGTAAGTCACCGGCACCTTACTGAAGTCCTTCGAGAGCGGAGATTCCAGGGATAATCTCCATCTATTGATCGACTTTCTTCCTTTCTCCAAGCCCACTCTGCACTCACAAGGCCCAAACGGCCTCCCAGAACCGATCGTTCTCAGTGTTTTGTTGTTGACACACTGAGAGGGAGGTTCTCGATTAATGCACCGTTCCCGATCAAGTCACAACCTCTTACTCAAAAGTACGAGCGATCTCGTCCCGGTGCAATGGAACATGGCAATCGATGTTCACGTAAACGGCACACGTTTTGTTGCTTAGAAGAAAAAAAACCCACGGCATTTTTGTGCGAACCCCCCCCCCCATAAGCAAAATGGTGCCCTGGAAGAAGCAGATGTATCCAGTCACCTGTACAGTGGGATGGGCGCGTGTAAAG